>OX578154.1:71307858-71525358 GCA_951213105.1 Amaurobius ferox
GTTGGGAGCACTGGTCACAGAATGCCACCTAGACACGGAGGACCAGCTGTGAACGGACCAGGCATACCGCGAGTAAAGAGGATAGAATGACCGTGTGGCAGACAAGTCTAGAGCCCACGGTGACCCGATCTGCGATACAGGCACACGTAGCGGCTCCTGTGTGCCCACGGACTATATCTAGAGGAACCCTGATGCTTGAAGGAAGCGAATCGGCGATCTCAGCGTCCCTTACGTGTGCTGCCGTTAACACGAGAACATCGGCGGCTTCGGTTGCAGTGGTGCCGGGCAACGTGGAACGCTACAGATTGGCGATGTGTGGTCTTCAGCGATGAATGCCGCTTCCTTTTGGGGACCGATGATCAGAGTGCCCGGGTGTGGAGGTCCCCTGCACAACGCCACAATCCTAACCTCGTTATCGAGCGCTACACCAGCCCCACTGCAGGCATCATGGGCTGGGGAGTCATAGCCTACGACAGCCGATTCGCTCCAGCAGTGGTACCTGGAACATTGACAGACCAGCGGTACGTGGATGAGATTCTACGGCCCATGTACTCCCATTCGTTGCTGGGATTCCAGGAGCGCAATTCCAGCAGGATAATGCCCGACTGCATACGGCTCGTGTTGCCCAGGCCTGCCTGTGTCATGTCCAGACACTTCCATGGCCTGCCCGCACCCCAGACCTGTCCCCTATCGAGCATGTGTGAGACCAGTTGAAACGACAGCTGTCTCGTTGCCGCAATCTTCGGGATTTGGAACTTAACATCTAACAGATGTGGACTCATCTGTCTCAGGACAACATCATGCGTCTGTTCGACACCATACCGGATCGTATTGCTGCTTGTATCGCAGCACGAGACGGTGCGACTTGCTATTGAGGATGGCAGGACTGTGTACCACAGCTCCTTCTGTACGTGTTCTGCTGCGCTCTTTTTGTTATGTATATCATTCATCTGTATCCTTCCATCACTAAAATTTCATGTCCATCCTTTGTTTCCTTCTTGGTGCGCAACTTTCATTGTTCGTGAGTGTACATATGCACCAAAATAACGCGTCGGCAGACGATAATTAGCTGAATATTTTAGAAATGAAGTTAGAATTTTCACGATAGCCTGTAATTGGGGCTTTTCTTATCAGTATGCTGAAATTATCAACAAAGCAGCTGAAAATAATGAGCAAAATTGAAACTGAATTGAAAATTGAAATCTCTGTAATTTCAAATAATATATCCGTGCTATTTTGTGCAATTAAACTCACTTTAACGAATTATGAAAGAGATAAGGAGAAAATGAATTTTAGTGTGTGAAAGCCCCAGGCCGTCCGGCTCGTCCAGAGGACTTGGAGCAACAAAATGGACGACCGGGGAATTTTAGTGTGTAGTGAAATTCATGCGCTGCCCGCATCAAAATATTGCACCAATGCTTAAAGAAACGTATGACCCAAAACAAGTATTTATTTTTTATGCTCGGAATTATAAAGAGCTGAAGCATGGAAAATTGCGAGAGATTTGATAGATTCAAGAAAAATATTTAAATTATGTGACTTTTTTATTAACACTTTACAACAAAGTTGAAAAGTGCTTATGACTTTGCTCATTCTGTCTGTCTGTCTGTCTGTCTCTCTGTCCGTTAGCACGATAACTGCCGTAAAAATGACTTAATCAAAATGAAATTTTAGTATGTTGTTCAGACGGTCTGTAGGACCTATGGGAATATAAATGAATAATATCACCAAATTAGTTTGGGATTGAACCCGAGTTGAAAAAATGAAATACATTGAGCCCTATGGGACTAATTTTTCAAACATTTTTTAAGCGGATTTAAAATTCACAAATTGCTTCAAAAATTTTAGGTAATATTCAAATTGTTTCATAAATTATATAAAAAAAAATTTAGCGAAATATAGTCAGTAGTTTTTAAATAAAAATTAATATAATAATAACACCTTTTATATGAAGCGATCACGTGACCATGATATGAAACGATCACATGACCCACTTCAAAATGATATATGGCATCCATCTTGTTTGAAAATCGTGATTTTTTAAAGTTCTTTTTAATTCATATTGAGTGTTGTATCCGTCCTAAAACCACTTTATTTTTGCATAAATTCTGTGCATCTACACACTGAAACAACGCAATTACAATATATTTGAGTTTAAATGCTCATCCAAATTTGATTATTTCTACAACGAAGCCTATTTTTCACCTATGTAAAATGTAAACAGCAAAATATGTAGAATGAGTTGTATTACATTTGCTGCTCTCCATGGTCTTAATTTTTAAATAAAATAAATTATTATAGTATTTTGATGAATGACATGAATGGGAAATTATTTGTGAATGAATTATGGAAATTATTTTTGCTGCTTTTATAGAGAGAGCCAGGCGTGTTATTTTTTTTATGATGTCATTTGAATGAATTTCAGTGGTTTTCGATGAAGTTTTCAAATATAATAAATTATCATAGTATTATGATAATTCTAAAATTATTACCGAGGAATGTTTCACATTTTAGAGATGTTTAGACCAGGCAATTTATATTTCAATGCCGTCATTTGAATGAAGTTCATTTTTTTCGATGAAGGTTTGAGTTTTCAAATATAATAAATTAATGTAGTATTGTGATAAGTTTTAAAATATTACCGAGGAATGTATTGCATTTTAGACATGTTTAAATAAAATTGCATTGAAGTTGGAAAGTGTTTCATGATCAATGCTTTAAGCATGATTGATCTTTCTTGTTATACATAAGTAAAACTTAAAATTAATTCCACAAAAATTGTTGTTTTGTATGTTAATTATTAGAAGCAAAAACACTCGGAAAGATGAAATACCTATTATAATGTGATTTATTCATTCATATTTATTTAATATTGAACGATAATAAGAAATGTATATGGGTCCCTATAAAAATTTAATAATTTTGTGACTAATAGAATTTGCACATTTTCAATAACATTTTTGTAAAATCAAATTTTTAAAAATGTGATTTCAATAGACTTTACCTTTAAATTAATACAAATATTTAGAAAATATATCTAAATGGCGATCTCCCATTAAAGTTTAAACTGCTTAAGGTGCCGGATTAGCCAGAACATACATACCAGAATATATCTTATACAAGTATGTAACATACTTGTATAAGAAACGAGTAAAAAGTATAAGTTAACACATCAAAGTTTCCAATGCTATCAAAATTCCCGGTTTATTCCCCTAAATTCCCGGGTATTTACTTTGGTAAACCAAAGTTCCCGTGTTTTTTACTTTTCTATCTCTAATGTAATGGATTCAATCGAATAACATTTTATATTAATGAATAATTTTGAAAAAATTATTGCTATATTTGTATAGCATATCAGTTTTTGATTAGCTCATTGTCTCAGTTTTATCACCTTTTCGCTAAAACTTATCAACAAAGAACAGTTTTAACATATTTTCCTTAGTGATTTGACAAAAATGTTACTTTATGTACAAATTTTATGAAATTTTATAGATTTTGAGACTCTTATTCACCTGAAGGTTGGAAGGGTACGTTTTGGAGAGCTTCAAATAATATTCTACTTTCTATTATAAGTGATGAAGTTTTATCTGCAGATTTATGATTGTGTTTTAATTATAAAACATCCAGTCAAGAACAAAATGTAATCAAATATTTTCTTTGTTCTACAATAAAAAGGCTTCATTAAAAGGCTTTATGAAAGGCATTAAAAGGCTTTATCTTCCAGAAATATTCATAAGTAGACAACAGTTATACATTTAAAGGCACATATTACTTTCCTTATCTACATAATGTATAAGGGGAGTATTGTGACGGGGTCGAAAATTCGAATTCGAGTTTTCGACGGGAGAGCACGTTTCAAGCATCCCTGATCACGAATCGAACATTTTTGAGGTGACGTCTGTGTGTGTATGTGTGAGTGAAAGTATGTGTGTGTGTGTGTGTGTGTGTGTGTGTGTGTGTGTGTGTGTGTGTGTGTGTCAGTGAGGCTGTGGAGACGATATCTCACGCACGCATGGAGCTATTCGAATAAAATTTGGCACAAAAATCACAATCTGTGAATACTGAAATCCTATTATTTTAAAACACAATCGAATGTTCAGAATACACCCCCCCCCCCCTAAATTTTCGAATGAAATTTTGAAAAAATCATCGAAAAATCAAAACCTTTAATAAAGTTACGTAAATAGACATTTCTTATGTAATTTTTTCTTAAAAAACGATTGACATAAACTTTAGAACGCTATCACGAACCGTTCTCGAGATATTGCACATTTGTCAAACAAATTTATCAAAAATCCCATAAATTAAAAAATATATATATTAGCTGTTGAGAAACATGTTCACTTTTCATATGTAATATCATGCGATAAATTTGGTGACATCATTCTCGTGGATCTAGCTCGTTCCATTCATCAGAAAAGATACTTTGAGTAATACTTTTGTATTTGAAAGGCAATAGTCATTTATCTGCTATAAGAATAACTTATTTCTCCGTCCATAACGCCTGGCGGGATTTTGGCGACGAATGTGGCGGAATGTCGCCAACTTGGCGTCTTTTTTAAATATTGCCAAACTAACGAAAATCTCGCCAAATGGATAAAAATGACGCTAAATCAATAAAATTGACGACTAATCGTCGATAATTCAATATCTTGGAAAGAATATATGTATCTACTATAAGAAAAACCTATTTTTGTACTGTAAAAGTAGTAAATTCATTGAATTATATAAGGAAAGTCATGTGTTGCCCACATCAGATTTTTTAAATTGCACGGAGTTTAGGTTGAGCTGATACACAGAAGGTGGTAGACTCGTACATGGATACGAATCTGACATGCCGTATCTATTCCTGCCTTGCTCTTAGCAATCTAACAAAATGAAAAGTGGCTAAGGTAGGGAGATGCACGAATGGTCAGTATGGTCTCAGACTGGCTTTTAGATATGCATCCCGTTGATAACATCTGCTCTGCTTTACTCTAAGCAATCTATTTAGATTGTGCATTAGTTAATGTAGTTAAGATGCGCGATAGGATTCTATGGAAACTAGTCTCAGAACGGAGACGTAAAGGCCGCATCTCTGAATTTTTTGTGCCGAGTTACTCATTAATAATTTGACGTATTAATAATTTGAGTATTCTGCTACCGACATCATATCGCGAAAGGCCGTCTAAGTACATCAAAGAAAGTGCATAAATTTGCGGTATTTTTGCGTTATATAAAGTAAAACAATAATATTTATAAATATAGAAGTATAAATATTTAAATGAATTTTAATTTATAAATAAAAATGCAATAATAAAATGTTTAAGTATTTTCACTGGTAGGCATCTTGTAAAATTTCACAACTCATCAATAACTTTTGTATTGGTGTCAGGAAAAAAATAACGTTCCGATTTTCGTATATATTTTTTTATTTTTTCCCTCAGTAAATAAAATTTATATAAGTTTAGGAAAAAGTCGGTTAAAAGATGAAAAATTCTAGAACAGCCGTCTGTGTCTTTATTTACATTATTTTATCTCTGACCTTTTCATTACACAATCTAGAAATCTGCAGTGTACACTGTTATCATAAATTGCAGATTACGTTAGAGTACAACTATGGATGCAACACGTATTTCCTAAAATGAAAAACAAATGACCAGAAAAATGAAATTGAATTTCTGGCGAATTTAAAATAAAATATCTTATAAGCTACCTCGTTAATTAATAAAATATGAAAAGCAATTGTATTTATTAAAAATTCTTCAAATGGGAAAAGACATATATAATTTAAGAGGAATAATGTCAAATAATACGAAAATATTTTTAGCTGTGTTGAGGATTTGATGCCGATTCTATTTAGAATATAAGTCTTTAGGGTTGATTAATTTATCAATTTTTCATTATGTTTACTGTAAGACTGAATTCAAATATCAAAGTTGGTAGGAAAGATATCGTTTTAGTATCGTAAGATTTTTTTGCTTTATATTTTCTTTAAATTGTATACAAGTTATTACTCTTGATAATTACTTTTTAAGCCAATAAATACTCATAGGAATAAGTAAAAAGTTTCCGCCGAGTTGCGTTCTGCGCTCGTACCAAGTTATATTAGCAACTACGTTCCGATGATGGGAGGAAATGTATTACATACATTTTCACACCTCATTTTATGTTCAGATTAATGCCTAGTCAAGAAAAAGGCGTGCATTCCCTTTTGAATGTTTAAAATGCATGCCCTTCTGACGAAGTTACTTAAAATGTCTTCACATTCATGATTATCATCAAGCCGTCACTTCTAAGCATGAGTTTCTTGAACATATTATGCTTACGAATCTCAGTTTGAAGAAATGATAAAATGGCTTCTCAATGGTTTCTCATCAAACATCTCTGCTACATACACGAACATACATGTTTGTTTTTTTAAAATATAGATTTTATTATCAATGTCACTTTATTGCACATTTCGATTTCTTCCCTCAACATTCACTATCATAATTTAGGCAATCTCCTGGTGTATTTTCTTTATATTTTCGGCAAATTATGTCGATAATATAAATGTTTTTCCATGAACTTAACAAAATAAAATTTTATTTTATTAAAATAATAAACAAAACTGTTTCATATACAAGTTTCTACCAAATCTCAGTTAAAAACCCGTGAAAGGACTTCCTTATTCCAACAATTTAAATGTTACTTACATTCTGTACTATTTTGTCACTTTTGATACAATATAAGAATCTTTTTTATATCACTATGTATGAGGGAACTGTATGGAATGTTTCTAAAAGGTTTTTGATCTATATTATTCGCGTTCGTTTGGATGCGTTGCATCTCTGCAATAAAAGCGATCATATATTATATTGACTTTTGACTCAATGTACAATCTTGTAAACTAATAATTCATCTTTAATGTCACAAAATAAATAGGTTGAAGATAAAGGTGGTAAAATCACCTCATTACTATGATTGATAAACTGTAATTAGAGTTGCCACTTGGATTTTTGGGAAGGGATTTTTGTAAAAGCTGCAAATTTTCAGTCATTGCACTTTGCAGTGTCAAACATGCAACCTAAAGTTCCATATTAAATTTCGAATGACATTTAGTATTAACGACGCTTGAAGAAAATCGCGAAAAATGAAAATGGTTCATGTGTGTATATGCTCACCAATCGCAAAAACAAATGCAATACTTTAGGTTGCATACCGTTCAATTGCATCGATAGAGTAATTTAATAAGATAATCTAATCAAAGTCATGCGCTGCCTGTGTCAAAAATTTACATCAATGCTTAAACATGCAACCTAAAGTTCGGTATCCATTTCTAACTGGCATTTAGTATTAACGACTTTCTAAGAAAACTAAAAAACAAACGAAAATGGTCCATGTGTATATATGCTGACCAAGCACAAAAACAAATGTAATGCTTCAGGTTGTATTCCATTCAATTGCATCGAAGGAGTACTTTAATAAGAGAATCTAATCAAAGTCATGCGCTGGTGTCAAAACTTTACACCAATGCTTAAACATGCAACCTAAAATTCCATATCCATTTTTGAATGACATTTAATATTAACGACGTTCTAAGAAAACAAAAAACAAATGAAAATGGTCCTGTGTGTATATGCTCACCAAGCACAAAAACAAATGTAATGCTTCAGGTTGTTTTCCATTCATTTGCATCCAAGGAGTACTTTAATAAGAGAATCTGTAGTAAAAGTCATGCATTGCCCGTAAGTAGGGGATTAGGGAGAGTTCAGCGGCACTTCAGAGGCGGTGAATCCCTATACTTTAACATGGGGGACCCTCCGAGACCAGAAAATGGGTGCATCAACAGAGGCGGTGGTAAAGTCCCATGCTTTAACATAGGGGTTCTCAGAAGTCGGTGTGAGATGGTACGGTTACAGTTCCATAAGACAGGTATGGAAAAAAGGTGACGTCACAGAAGAGAGTGGAGTTTATGACGTATATTGTTTTTTTTTTTTTCTTTTTTTTTTTTTTTAGTAACAAAATTTCGTAAATGCAAGTTTTTTTCTTATAATTTTTCTAAAATGTAAGTTTTTTTTTTTTCAACAAGTCGGATTTTGAGGGTTGTCGGATTTCTCTATGGGAAATAACATGAATTTTAAGAATGTGCCGTTTTTAGCGTTTTTTTCACAAAAAGTTTTCAAAACGTTAAAAAAACAACAAAAATGTACGTTTTTTCAACAAGTTGAAGTTTTGGAGTTGTTGGATTTCTCTATGGGAATTAACATGGGTTTTCACACTTTTGTGTATTTTTTGTAAAAAAAATGTGGTTTTTCGCAAAAAAGCGGCCAAAAATGTGTTTTTTGAAAAACGCGGAATCGGCCGATTTTTTTCAAACTGTCGGATTTCTCTATGGGAATTAACATAGGTTTTCACACTTTTGCAATTTTTTGAAAAAAAATGTGCGTTTTTGCAAAAATGCGGCCAAAAAAGCGTATTTTTAAAGTAGCAGAATCGCGTGAATTGGGTGTATAGAAGGGGTGTGTTTCCTCAACCATTTCGGTCTCGGATTTCAAAATTTTAATATTTGTAAACATAAATATTTAAAATAATAGCAGATACTTGTTTTCAACTATCCAAATGTAGTAATGTCTCTTTAAGAAATTAGATGCTGTTAGAAAAATATATTATTTTTTTATTGTGGTCCCACCTCCACCCGGTGTATAGGATACACCGCCACAATTTCTATTTTTTTTTCTTTTTTTTTCTCCTTTTTTTTCCCTTCTTTCTCTTTTTCCTTTTTTTTTTTTATTTTTTTTATTTTAAAGTGTCCGTAGGCATAACTTGTAATGCCGTCCTCGAGCAAATATCTTTTATCATCAATGGGTGACAAAGCCACCTTGTTCTGGCATACAGTGAATAGTTTATGATGGCTACTATCAATTCTAATCTGTTCTTCCATCGTAGGTCTAACACTCAACAGGCACTGTCTATAGTCATTGTGTGTAATTTTCCGTGCAACCACATGTGTAGAAACACCTCTAGCTCTTTTCTTTTCTCCAGCAGCTGATAGAATAGAGTACATTTTAGGTCTAAGTCCTATAAACTCATGAATGGGGGCTGAATTCAGTTCATCTTTAAAATATCCAATACGCTTTTTATTGTCTTCACTGAAGAGGGGATGATCCTTGGGATAGTCAGAAAAATCATACAAGTGTTTATGCTGGTTCATATCTTCATAAATATCAGCAGTTTGGATTTCATAAGCCAATGAATCAGTATCGGTGAAGAGAAGCGAAGCTTTTTCACCATATTGGCTTTTAATATGTTTATAATGAAAGTCGTACATTAGGAGTTTAGATAACTCCAAGATAGCAAAGCCAACGTATATAGGCCGGTTCATTAAAATGCAATTCCTTACACGTTCAACACCCACCAGATCTTCGCTAAAAATCCTGATAGCTCTAAAAGCTGGAGATGCCACCACCTTCAGGGCCCGCTTTGAAGAATTCACTAGTTCAATATTCACTCGATTTCGAAGATTCTCCATCGTTTTTCCAAACACAGCGTTATTAAGCAATTTAAAAAAGTCTTTCTCAAAATTAGTCTTTGCCTTCTTTCTTTCTTCTGTGTTAAATTGGATGTATTTCTCCAACCAGGGCTTCTGATTAAATTTTAAGGTCTTGTGAATTTTCTCGAGTCTTAAACCTAATGATAGGTATAGCTGAAGGTTACGATAGTGAACAATATAATGTTTCTTGTCATGCAGATTGGGTACCAATTTCGTAGTACTAACAAAATGTCCATGATGTAATTGTTGAACCAGTCGTTCAGCATAGGGGGAGAGCATTTCTCGTTCAATCTTCACCCTTTCAGGGGCTAGAGGGTATTCATTATGATAATCATGTAAGGATTCAGGATACTCCAGATCCACTTCAAATATATACCCCTCTTGGGTATTATCCTTTAGACTCATTATCCAGGATTCATTCAAATTTTCTGTAGATATCCATTCAAAGCCACCATACGGCAGGGGTTGAGACATGGCCCAACCATATAGGTTATTGGCATCAAGATAGATAATGTGCTTATCAGGCTTAGTAGAATCGTAATTTTCCAAATAACGATTATTAGCCTCGGATCTACGCTGACTAATCATACATATACCACCGCGGATTCCACGTTCTATAAACAGTAGCATATTTTCATCTGTGAGTAGTTCTAGGGTTTGCTCAGTCATTTTTAAAGAGGCCTGCCAAGCCAGTCCAGGGGCGGTCATCATATGGGCGGCATCTAAATCATAGTTCTTCTTGCAAATTTTTCGAAAATTCTCAAATACATCGGCTAACAGTAGCACATCTGTTTTCACATACAGGTCGTGATATTCTCCCAAGTTCTTTATGTTAAAGGTATCCCATACAGTTTGGGCATGCCGATAATCTTCACTCTTAATATCTTCACCTTTAATATCATTATGAAATGCAGAAGGGGGAGGGAGCACATTTTCATCAAATTTTTGAAAGGATGTCATATAGCTATAGGGATATACTCCTTTCCTAATAAGAGCATTCTGTTGTACTATATCAGGGAAATGTTCTCTGAGAACATGAAATTCGCTCAAGTCTAAATTGTAAACTAGCTTTTCCAGGGAAGCATTCAGAAACTGTAGGCTATCAATAAATTGTAAACAGACACGGGGCCCCTCTTTCTTTGAAATCTTAAAAGATATGTATTTTTCCATATTAGTGGCAATCACATCAATTTTATGGTCTTGCAATTTTCCAAAACTCAGCATAATATGATGAGAGTCATAATTTTTTAAATTATGAAACACTACAGGAATATTAATACTTTGCCTATAGTTAAGATTACAGGCATTATGCAGGGCACCTCTATAGGCTCCAGTCACGTGATTGTGATCACGCACACGATCTGTTTTCAGTTCACGATGGCACACGTTACAATGGGTAGCTCTTTCAAAGTCAACTTCATTCTCCTTAGTCATTCGCAGTGGTTTAACATAACGTAATTTTTCTCCAAGATACTGTTTCTCCATTATCAAGTTGTTAAGAAAATGATTCACAGGGTCGATACCTCGATACACAGTAGCTTGTTTCAGGCATTTTCCATCAGGCCCTATGATAACATAAGCATATCCACAAGGCTCATGAATTGCTAGTCTATGCGTGTAAGATCTAATATTCGAGGGTTTAGTAGTGTCTTCTTTAACGATCAGGGCTTCAAAGTCAGCATAAATGATGAAAGGGATAGAATGCTGATACTGTTTGTTCGTGAATTGGAGATATTTCTGATCTTCCGAGGGCATTTTAATGCGCTGAGGTGCATGTTCTTTGCAATATTGAGCATGATCTTGTAAAAGATCGTCTCTGCTGTAACGATGTAAACATCTATAACATATATATTGGGCTCCATTGTGCTTAGTTATATCCCCCAGCAAGCGCGACATATTTCTTATGAGAGTATAGTGTTGCTTATCTTCATCACTAATCAACAGGAGATTCACACAGTCCTCATCTTCACGTTTGGATATATGCAAAGGAAAAATATCTTCATCTTCGTATCCATATACATTTATTCGTATATTATTCATTTTTTCAATCTGAGGAATCTTCACAACTGAGATAGGGTATTGAATATCTCCAAGTTTAATGTCATTTTCAAAACTTTTATAATGTGACACTCTTTCAGGCTTATATTCACGGGATATATAGTATTTGTGGGCTAATAGGCACCACACCAGGCATTTCACGTCTTCATTTCGAATATTGAGTAAAGCTTTCTTGGCTGCAAGTTTTGTTGGCAAAGGTATATAGCTAGAAGCTGCAAGAGGCTTATACTTTGCACAGAAAACATCTATCTTTCGCATCTTTTGTAAAGTCCATCCAGAGCCTCGGCTGACAAATTCTTCGAATAACTTCAAGATTTGTGAAAAAGCTTCTTCAACATTGTTGGGAGGGGTATCATCACGAAGTTCTGTCACAACATCTGTTCTAAAATATGAGCTGGATACCTGTTGGCCATTTGCAATGTCACGAATAAATTGCACATCCGCAATAAGATACCACTTAATAGATCTGTATGCATCAAGTTCGTCTTTTAATATCTTCAATAGCTGAGGGCGAATCTCATCAAAACATAGCATAAGATCCCCCTCTACACTTTCAGTGGGTTCCAGAGTGTGTACAGAGAATACATCTAAACCCTTCTTCTTCTTCGCTGCAATCTTGGGACGCTTATTAGAAGTTAAGGTTAAAGCAGGAGCTTTTCTCTTTTTAGAACCATGTTCAATACGCTGGTGGCGCAGGGCGTCACTTTTCTTGCTGAATATAAGTTCACAATGCTTGCACTTCATACCATCCTTCAGATGAAGTATCAGATGGCGCTTCAGGTTATCCCGTCTGGTAAACTGTATGGAGCATTGAGTGCATTCAAACACTTTAACGGGAGAATGCGTATTCGCATGTCTAGCCAAGTCTTCCTTACGAACAAATGCACGTTCGCATACTTTACATCGATAAGTCAAGACATCATCGTCAGAATGAATCTTCATATGTCTTGCTAAGGCATCTTTTCTGGAAAACTGCATATCACAGGATAGACACACCTGCAAAAGATAAAAAAATAAAATACAAGACTTTAGTATAAACACGCTATTCTCGGTAACAATGTAATACATGTCTCAAGATGTATATAAAGAAATCATGAATCCATTATACTATCCCCATAAGAAATAATAAAATTCCTGAATTAAAGAATATATCCATATACAAGACATTTCATGTAAGATCCCCAATACATTTCATTAAATTCATAAAAACACTCATTAAAAAGTTGTTACGCATCATAAAAATACAAAGTTTAATAAAATGAGACAATAAAATCACATTAAAACAAGTACTTACATGTCCAATCCTGTTCAAAGAGGGCGCATTACGCATAGGAACGTCAGTAACGGTAGGGATAGTACCTCCGATATTACTTTCTAAGGCAAACATACTCGCAGAAGAACTTGAAACGCGTCTTAACAACACGAAATCCACAGCAGAAATGATAAAATCGCTGCTTAAAGACCACCTACACCATTCATAAAAAAATAGTTCTTGGTGTATCCTTCCGCCAAGGTCACCCCAAGGTCATCTCTAAAGAGTTCTTGGTGTATCCCTCCACCAAGGGCATGCCAAGGTCACGTGATAGTTATATCACGGTTACCGTTAAATTTGCAACACACGAATGTAATTATGTGCACATCCGATAAAAAATAAACAATTCGTTCAACATCGCAATCGATTATATCCTTTTTAATAATCGTAATCGATATATTAAATAAATTCACATCTTTAAAAAATAATAGATTTTAATAAAATAATGAAAGAAAATCCCTTTGCGAGACCCCTTAAAACCTCCAATCCTTAAACAATACAGCAACGTGCAAACCTAAAAACCCCGAATAACATATACTACTCTCTCCTCCTCCCTCTCCGAGACACCAACACTCACTTCTCCACACGTTAAACGTAACCCATAGCAACCGGAATCCATAATAAAACATTCACCTTCACCCCCAACGTACATCCAAATACACAGTCATTCAACGTGAAACCCGTATTTTTACAGCAAAAATCACTTTACAGGGATTCATAGAACAAAAAATCCTAAAAAATCATAAAAAATCAACAAATTCACCCAGAAACTAGCTAAAACCCTCAAATTACTTATAATTATCATCTACATATGCTATATAACCATTTATAACCTTAAAAAGGTGAGTATGCTAGTAGTAAAGGAAAGCCGGTTCACCAACAAAGGCGGAGCAATGCGGAGCGCGGAGCAAAATGGCGGCCATTCCGCATTCTGTGATCCTGGATGGGGGTGTAAAAGGGGGAAAACTAAAAAAAAAGTGGGGGTAAAAATTTGGAGAAACTTTTTGTCGGGTGGCAACGATGTCGTAGTCTTGTACGAGGGGTTGAATGACTGTGTATTTGGATGTACGTTGGGGGTGAAGGTGAATGTTTTATTATGGATTCCGGTTGCTATGGGTTACGTTTAACGTGTGGAGAAGTGAGTGTTGGTGTCTCGGAGAGGGAGGAGGAGAGAGTAGTATATGTTATTCGGGGTTTTTAGGTTTGCACGTTGCTGTATTGTTTAAGGATTGGAGGTTTTAAGGGGTCTCGCAAAGGGATTTTCTTTCATTATTTTATTAAAATCTATTATTTTTTAAAGATGTGAATTTATTTAATATATCGATTACGATTATTAAAAAGGATATAATCGATTGCGATGTTGAACGAATTGTTTATTTTTTATCGGATGTGCACATAATTACATTCGTGTGTTGCAAATTTAACGGTAACCGTGATATAACTATCACGTGACCTTGGCATGCCCTTGGTGGGGGGATACACCAAGAACTCTTTAGAGATGACCTTGGGGTGACCTTGGCGGAAGGATACACCAAGAACTATTTCTTTATGAATGGTGTAGGTGGTCTTTAAGCAGCGATTTTATCATTTCTGCTGTGGATTTCGTGTTGTTAAGACGCGTTTCAAGTTCTTCTGCGAGTATGTTTGCCTTAGAAAGTAATATCGGAGGTACTATCCCTACCGTTACTGACGTTCCTATGCGTAATGCGCCCTCTTTGAACAGGATTGGACATGTAAGTACTTGTTTTAATGTGATTTTATTGTCTCATTTTATTAAACTTTGTATTTTTATGATGCGTAACAACTTTTTAATGAGTGTTTTTATGAATTTAATGAAATGTATTGGGGATCTTACATGAAATGTCTTGTATATGGATATATTCTTTAATTCAGGAATTTTATTATTTCTTATGGGGATAGTATAATGGATTCATGATTTCTTTATATACATCTTGAGACATGTATTACATTGTTACCGAGAATAGCGTGTTTATACTAAAGTCTTGTATTTTATTTTTTTATCTTTTGCAGGTGTGTCTATCCTGTGATATGCAGTTTTCCAGAAAAGATGCCTTAGCAAGACATATGAAGATTCATTCTGACGATGATGTCTTGACTTATCGATGTAAAGTATGCGAACGTGCATTTGTTCGTAAGGAAGACTTGGCTAGACATGCGAATACGCATTCTCCCGTTAAAGTGTTTGAATGCACTCAATGCTCCATACAGTTTACCAGACGGGATAACCTGAAGCGCCATCTGATACTTCATCTGAAGGATGGTATGAAGTGCAAGCATTGTGAACTTATATTCAGCAAGAAAAGTGACGCCCTGCGCCACCAGCGTATTGAACATGGTTCTAAAAAGAGAAAAGCTCCTGCTTTAACCTTAACTTCTAATAAGCGTCCCAAGATTGCAGCGAAGAAGAAGAAGGGTTTAGATGTATTCTCTGTACACACTCTGGAACCCACTGAAAGTGTAGAGGGGGATCTTATGCTATGTTTTGATGAGATTCGCCCTCAGCTATTGAAGATATTAAAAGACGAACTTGATGCATACAGATCTATTAAGTGGTATCTTATTGCGGATGTGCAATTTATTCGTGACATTGCAAATGGCCAACAGGTATCCAGCTCATATTTTAGAACAGATGTTGTGACAGAACTTCGTGATGATACCCCTCCCAACAATGTTGAAGAAGCTTTTTCACAAATCTTGAAGTTATTCGAAGAATTTGTCAGCCGAGGCTCTGGATGGACTTTACAAAAGATGCGAAAGATAGATGTTTTCTGTGCAAAGTATAAGCCTCTTGCAGCTTCTAGCTATATACCTTTGCCAACAAAACTTGCAGCCAAGAAAGCTTTACTCAATATTCGAAATGAAGACGTGAAATGCCTGGTGTGGTGCCTATTAGCCCACAAATACTATATATCCCGTGAATATAAGCCTGAAAGAGTGTCACATTATAAAAGTTTTGAAAATGACATTAAACTTGGAGATATTCAATACCCTATCTCAGTTGTGAAGATTCCTCAGATTGAAAAAATGAATAATATACGAATAAATGTATATGGATACGAAGATGAAGATATTTTTCCTTTGCATATATCCAAACGTGAAGATGAGGACTGTGTGAATCTCCTGTTGATTAGTGATGAAGATAAGCAACACTATACTCTCATAAGAAATATGTCGCGCTTGCTGGGGGATATAACTAAGCACAATGGAGCCCAATATATATGTTATAGATGTTTACATCGTTACAGCAGAGACGATCTTTTACAAGATCATGCTCAATATTGCAAAGAACATGCACCTCAGCGCATTAAAATGCCCTCGGAAGATCAGAAATATCTCCAATTCACGAACAAACAGTATCAGCATTCTATCCCTTTCATCATTTATGCTGACTTTGAAGCCCTGATCGTTAAAGAAGACACTACTAAACCCTCGAATATTAGATCTTACACGCATAGACTAGCAATTCATGAGCCTTGTGGATATGCTTATGTTATCATAGGGCCTGATGGAAAATGCCTGAAACAAGCTACTGTGTATCGAGGTATCGACCCTGTGAATCATTTTCTTAACAACTTGATAATGGAGAAACAGTATCTTGGAGAAAAATTACGTTATGTTAAACCACTGCGAATGACTAAGGAGAATGAAGTTGACTTTGAAAGAGCTACCCATTGTAACGTGTGCCATCGTGAACTGAAAACAGATCGTGTGCGTGATCACAATCACGTGACTGGAGCCTATAGAGGTGCCCTGCATAATGCCTGTAATCTTAACTATAGGCAAAGTATTAATATTCCTGTAGTGTTTCATAATTTAAAAAATTATGACTCTCATCATATTATGCTGAGTTTTGGAAAATTGCAAGACCATAAAATTGATGTGATTGCCACTAATATGGAAAAATACATATCTTTTAAGATTTCAAAGAAAGAGGGGCCCCGTGTCTGTTTACAATTTATTGATAGCCTACAGTTTCTGAATGCTTCCCTGGAAAAGCTAGTTTACAATTTAGACTTGAGCGAATTTCATGTTCTCAGAGAACATTTCCCTGATATAGTACAACAGAATGCTCTTATTAGGAAAGGAGTATATCCCTATAGCTATATGACATCCTTTCAAAAATTTGATGAAAATGTGCTCCCTCCCCCTTCTGCATTTCATAATGATATTAAAGGTGAAGATATTAAGAGTGAAGATTATCGGCATGCCCAAACTGTATGGGATACCTTTAACATAAAGAACTTGGGAGAATATCACGACCTGTATGTGAAAACAGATGTGCTACTGTTAGCCGATGTATTTGAGAATTTTCGAAAAATTTGCAAGAAGAACTATGATTTAGATGCCGCCCATATGATGACCGCCCCTGGACTGGCTTGGCAGGCCTCTTTAAAAATGACTGAGCAAACCCTAGAACTACTCACAGATGAAAATATGCTACTGTTTATAGAACGTGGAATCCGCGGTGGTATATGTATGATTAGTCAGCGTAGATCCGAGGCTAATAATCGTTATTTGGAAAATTACGATTCTACTAAGCCTGATAAGCACATTATCTATCTTGATGCCAATAACCTATATGGTTGGGCCATGTCTCAACCCCTGCCGTATGGTGGCTTTGAATGGATATCTACAGAAAATTTGAATGAATCCTGGATAATGAGTCTAAAGGATAATACCCAAGAGGGGTATATATTTGAAGTGGATCTGGAGTATCCTGAATCCTTACATGATTATCATAATGAATACCCTCTAGCCCCTGAAAGGGTGAAGATTGAACGAGAAATGCTCTCCCCCTATGCTGAACGACTGGTTCAACAATTACATCATGGACATTTTGTTAGTACTACGAAATTGGTACCCAATCTGCATGACAAGAAACATTATATTGTTCACTATCGTAACCTTCAGCTATACCTATCATTAGGTTTAAGACTCGAGAAAATTCACAAGACCTTAAAATTTAATCAGAAGCCCTGGTTGGAGAAATACATCCAATTTAACACAGAAGAAAGAAAGAAGGCAAAGACTAATTTTGAGAAAGACTTTTTTAAATTGCTTAATAACGCTGTGTTTGGAAAAACGATGGAGAATCTTCGAAATCGAGTGAATATTGAACTAGTGAATTCTTCAAAGCGGGCCCTGAAGGTGGTGGCATCTCCAGCTTTTAGAGCTATCAGGATTTTTAGCGAAGATCTGGTGGGTGTTGAACGTGTAAGGAATTGCATTTTAATGAACCGGCCTATATACGTTGGCTTTGCTATCTTGGAGTTATCTAAACTCCTAATGTACGACTTTCATTATAAACATATTAAAAGCCAATATGGTGAAAAAGCTTCGCTTCTCTTCACCGATACTGATTCATTGGCTTATGAAATCCAAACTGCTGATATTTATGAAGATATGAACCAGCATAAACACTTGTATGATTTTTCTGACTATCCCAAGGATCATCCCCTCTTCAGTGAAGACAATAAAAAGCGTATTGGATATTTTAAAGATGAACTGAATTCAGCCCCCATTCATGAGTTTATAGGACTTAGACCTAAAATGTACTCTATTCTATCAGCTGCTGGAGAAAAGAAAAGAGCTAGAGGTGTTTCTACACATGTGGTTGCACGGAAAATTACACACAATGACTATAGACAGTGCCTGTTGAGTGTTAGACCTACGATGGAAGAACAGATTAGAATTGATAGTAGCCATCATAAACTATTCACTGTATGCCAGAACAAGGTGGCTTTGTCACCCATTGATGATAAAAGATATTTGCTCGAGGACGGCATTACAAGTTATGCCTACGGACACTTTAAAATAAAAAAAATAAAAAAAAAAAAGGAAAAAGAGAAAGAAGGGAAAAAAAAGGAGAAAAAAAAAGAAAAAAAAATAGAAATTGTGGCGGTGTATCCTATACACCGGGTGGAGGTGGGACCACAATAAAAAAATAATATATTTTTCTAACAGCATCTAATTTCTTAAAGAGACATTACTACATTTGGATAGTTGAAAACAAGTATCTGCTATTATTTTAAATATTTATGTTTACAAATATTAAAATTTTGAAATCCGAGACCGAAATGGTTGAGGAAACACACCCCTTCTATACACCCAATTCACGCGATTCTGCTACTTTAAAAATACGCTTTTTTGGCCGCATTTTTGCAAAAACGCACATTTTTTTTCAAAAAAATGCAAAAGTGTGAAAACCTATGTTAATTCCCATAGAGAAATCCGACAGTTTGAAAAAAATCGGCCGATTCCGCGTTTTTCAAAAAACACATTTTTGGCCGCTTTTTTGCGAAAAACCACATTTTTTTTACAAAAAATACACAAAAGTGTGAAAACCCATGTTAATTCCCATAGAGAAATCCAACAACTCCAAAACTTCAACTTGTTGAAAAAACGTACATTTTTGTTGTTTTTTTAACGTTTTGAAAACTTTTTGTGAAAAAAACGCTAAAAACGGCACATTCTTAAAATTCATGTTATTTCCCATAGAGAAATCCGACAACCCTCAAAATCCGACTTGTTGAAAAAAAAAAAACTTACATTTTAGAAAAATTATAAGAAAAAAACTTGCATTTACGAAATTTTGTTACTAAAAAAAAAAAAAAAGAAAAAAAAAAAAACAATATACGTCATAAACTCCACTCTCTTCTGTGACGTCACCTTTTTTCCATACCTGTCTTATGGAACTGTAACCGTACCATCTCACACCGACTTCTGAGAACCCCTATGTTAAAGCATGGGACTTTACCACCGCCTCTGTTGATGCACCCATTTTCTGGTCTCGGAGGGTCCCCCATGTTAAAGTATAGGGATTCACCGCCTCTGAAGTGCCGCTGAACTCTCCCTAATCCCCTACTCCCGTATCAAAACTTTATACCAATGCTTAAACATGCAACCTAAAATTCCATATCCATTTTTGAATGACATTTAATATTAATGACGTTCTAAGAAAACAAAAAAACAAATGAAAATGGTCCTGTGTATATATGCTCACCAAGCACAAAAACAAATGTAATGCTTCAGGTTGTATTCCATTCAATTGCATCCAAGGAGTACTTTAATAAGAGAATCTGTAGTAAAAGTCATGCGCTGCCTGTATCAAAACGTTATACCAATGCTTAAACATGCAACCTAAAGTTCCATATCCAATTTTTGAATGACATTTAGTATTAACGACGTTCTAAGAAAACTAAAAAACAAATGAAAATGGTCCATGTGTATATATGCTCACCAAGCACAAAAACCAATGTAATGTTTTAGGTTGTATTCCATTCAATTGCATCGAAGGAGTACTTTAATAAGAGAATCTGTAGTGAAAGTCATGCGCTGCCCGTATCAAAACTTTACACCAACGCTTAAACATGTAACCTAAAGTTCCATATCCAGTTTTGAATGACATTTAGTATTAAAGAAAGATCAATCATGCTTAAAGCATTGATTAAGAAACACTTTCCAACTTCAATGCAATTTTATTTAAACATGTCTAAAATGCAATACATTCCTCGGTAATATTTTAAAACTTCTCACAATACTACATTGATTTATTATAGTTGAAAACTTAAACATTCATCCAAAAAAATGAACTTCATTCAAATGACGGCATTGAAATATAAATTGCCTGGTTTAAACATCTCTAAAATGTGATATATTACTCGGTAACAATTTTAGAATTATAATAATACCACGATAATTTATTATATTTAAAAACTTCATCGAAAACAACTAAAATTCATTCAAATGACGTCATAGAAAAAATAACACGCCTGGCTCTCTCTAAAAAAGCAGCATTTCATTCATAAATAATTTCCCATTCATGTCATTCATCACAATACTATAATAATTTATTTTATTTAAAAATTAAGACCATGGAGCTATAAGTAATTTAACTCTATGCTTAAAACTTCATCGCAAAAAATCGTCCTTCTCTCGGTAAAGTCAATGAATATTTCTTTCATATCAGCTATGCAGACTCCATGAGCTAAATTCTTTTGCATTAAAAAAATACAGCACTTCCTATACAACTCATCCTACATATTTTGCTGTTTACATTTCACATAAGTAAAAAATAGGCTTCGTTAGAGAAATAATCAAAGTTAGATGCTCATTTAAACTCAAATATATTGTCATTGCGTTGTTTCAGTATGTAGATGCACAGAATTTAAGCGAAAATAAAGAGGTTTTACGACGAATACAACACTCAATATGAATTAAAAAGAACTTTAAAAATGCCGATTTTGAGACAAGATGGATGCCGTATTATATTTTGAAGTTGGTCACGTGATCGTTTCATATCATGGTCACGTGATCGCTTCATGTAAGAGGTGTAATTATTATTTTAATTTTTATTTAAAAAACTACTGAGTATATTTCGCTGAATTTTTTTTTATGTATTTTATGGAACAATTTGAATATTACCTTAAATTTTCGAAGCAATTTGTGAATTTTAAATCCGCTTAAAAAATGTTTGAAAATTTTGGTCCCATTGGGGTCAATGTATTTCATTTTTTCAACCCGGGTTTAATCCAAAACTAATTGGATGATATTATTTATTTATATTCCCATAGGTCCTACAGACCGTCTGAACAACATACTAAAATTTCATTTTGATTAAGTCATTTTTACGGCAGTTATCGTGCTAACGGACAGACAGACAGACAGACAGACAGACAGACAGAATGAACAAAGTCATAAACACTTTTCAACTTTGTTGTAAAGTGTTAAAAAGAAAAATGAAAATGGTTCATGTGTATAAACAAATGTAATGCTTTAGGCTGTATTCCATTCAATTGCATCGATGGAGTAATTTAATAAGAAAAGCCCATCAACCTATACAATATCTAAGCTATTAACATCCATGTAAGAGAAAATTGCCTTGCCGCTTTCAATCGGCGAACCAACGCAGTGAGGCCTAACACGATATCGATTGCTACTGTTTTTCTTCCTAGGGCGCTTAAAGAAAGGACACAGCCAGAAAAAGAAAATCTGATGTGGACAGCACATGAATTTTACTACACATTCAAATTCAGTTTCTCTCTATTTCTTTTATAATTTATTAAATTGAGTTTAATTGCACGAAACAACACTGATGATTATATAATATTACATTGAATTTGAAGTTTAAACTCATTTTAATTTCCTCTGCAATGCACGGTAATGTTTTGGAATCGAGGTTGAAAATCAAAATTTTAGTTTTCGACGATGTACACGTTTCTGGTTCTCCAACTCTCACTTTCCAACTTCAATGCAATTTTATATAAACATCTCTAAAGTGCGATACATTCATCGGTAATATTTTTAAAATTATCACAATACTACATTAATTTATTATATTTGAAAACTTAAAACTTCATCGAAAAAAATGAACTTTATTCAAATGACGCCATTGAAATATAAATTGCCTGGTTTAAACATCTCTAAATTGCGATATATTCCTCGGTAATATTTTTAAATTATCATAATACTACAATAATTTATTATATTGGAAAACTTCATCGAAAACAAATGAACTGTTTTCAAATGACGTCATCAAAATATAAATCGCCTGGTTTTCTCTATGAAAGCAGCATTCATAAATTTTTATCATTTTTTCATTCCTTTCATTCATCACAATACTATAATAATTTATTTTATTTAAAAGCTTAAAACCATGGAGGTACAAGTAATTTAACTCTATGATTAAAATTTCATCGAAAAAATCGTCTGGTTCTCTGTGTAAAATCAATGAATGTTTCATTCATATCAACTATATTGCGGACTCCATGAGCTAAATAATTTTGCTTTAAAGAAATACAGCGATTCTTATACAACTCATTCTACATCTTTTGGTGTTTACGTTCTCCATAAGTGAAAACTACTATAATATTCATCACAATACTATAATAATTTATTTTATTTAAACATTTTGTTTAAGACCATCGAGCTACAAAAAATTAAACTCTATGCTTGAAATTTCATCGAAAAAAATCGTCCTTCTCTTTATGAAATCAATTAATATTTCATTCATATCAGCCATGCAGACTCCATGGACTAAATTATTTTGTGTTGAAAAAATACAGGAATTCTAATACAACTCATTCTATATATTTTGCTGTTTACATTTTACATAGGTGAAAAATAGGCTTAGTTGTAGAAATAATCACATTTAGATGAGCATTTAAACTCAAATATATTGTAATTGCGTTGTTTCAGTATGTAGATGCACAGAATTTAACCAAAAATAAAGGCGTATTAGGACGGATACAACACTAAATATGAATTAAAAAGAACTTTAAAAATCATGATTTTGACACAAAATAAAATATGGCATCCATCTGGATGCCATATTTTATTTTGAAGTGGGTCACGTGATCTATTCATATAAAGGGTGTAATTATTATTTTAATTTTTTTTAAAAAGCTACTGAATATATTTTGCTGAAATTTTTTTCACATTTTTAACACTTTACCACAAAGTTGAAAAGTGTTCATGACTTTGTTTATTCTGCCTGTCTGTTAGCACGATAACTGCCGTAAAAATGACTTTATCAAAATGAAATTTCAGTATGTTTTTCAGACGGTTTATGGGACCTATGGGAATATAAATTAATAATATCACACAATTAGTTTCGGATTGAATCCGGGTTGAAAAAATGAAACACATTGAACCCTATAGAACCTAATTTTCAAACATTTTTTAAGTGAATTTAAAATTCACAAATTGCTTCAAAAGTTTTAAGAAATATTCAAATTATCACATAAAATAGATGAAAAAAAAATCAGAAAAATACATTCAGTAGTTTTTTAAACAAAAATTAAAATATTGATTACACCCATTACATGAAGAGATCGCGTGACCATTATAAGAAGAAATCATATGACCCACTTCAAAATAAAATATGGCATCCATATTGTGTAAAAATCACGATTTTAAAAGTTCCTTTTAATTTACATTTGGTGTTGCATCCGTTCTAAAACCGCTTTATTTTTATTTAATTTCTGTGCTTCAATGTTCTGAAACAACGCAATTACACTATATTTGAGTTTAAATGATTATCAAACTTTGATTATTTCTTCAAGGAAGCCTAATTTTCACTTATGGAGATTGTAAACACATCAAGTCGTAAGATGAATTGTATAAGAATTCCTGAATTTCTTTAACGCAAAATTATTTAGCGCTGGAGTCTGCAATTAGTTGATCTGTATGAAACAGTCATTGATTTTACATAGACGATTTTATGGCAGACTTTTCGATGAAGTTTTAAGCACAGTTACTTTTACCTCCATGGTTTTTAAGTTTATAAGTAATATAAATTATTGTAGTATTATGATGAATGAAAGAAATGGAATAAAAGTTAATGAATGAAATTTTTACTGCTTTTTCTTAGAGAGCCAGGCAGTTTATATTTCAATGATGTCATTTTAATAAAGTTCATGTTTTCGATGAAGTTTTCAAATATAATAAATCATTGTAGTATTGTGATAATTTTAAAAACGTTACTGCTGAATGTATCGCATTTTAGAGATGTTTAAATAAAATTGCATTGTAGTTGGAAAGTGTTTTATAATCAATGCTTTATGCATGATTGATATTTCTTGTTTAATTTTGATTTAAAGCTTCTGAAACTTCAATGCTTATTCCATTTTTTTATTATTAATTCTTTTATTTATTTATTGGAGGTTAAAACGGATTGGTTTCTAGTTCAAAGACTTCAGAACGACAAACTGAATGGGAATTCAGTAGATTTTTTTCATCACATGTGTGTTTAGGAAATTTTCATCATGTGTGTATTTAGGAAATTTTCCTCATATGTGTGTTTACGCTTAGAAATCCCGCTACAAACTACACAGAAATGCACACACACAGCTACACATACATCATCTTTTTATTATGTTAGATAAACTTATTTTCCTTAAACTTTAATTTAATATGTTGATTTTATTGATAAGCACAACGCAATGACTAAAAAGTCACAACCACGTGTAGGGAGAAATCCATACACCTACTGTTTTTTCCAGGACTTTTTTGGTCGGGAAGGCGAATGAAACTTTAGAGGGGCAGGTTTTCTATTAGTCTATATAAATAGCCCTAATATGAATATATCTAAATGCTGTCACATTAATAGAAAGTAGGTTAACATAAAATGTTTCCGGCGGGGGGGGGGGGGGGGGGAGAAAACTCCCCGAATGTATGTCTGAAAAACACTGCCTATACCTGGCTATTGAGCTATCCCGTTTCGTTATTTGTTTTACCTTACTATTGTTGGTTGCGGTTTCTATCACCGCAACTTTCTGGATACCTTACATACATATAGATAGAAACTTTTACATACGCGAAACTGAAATCATTTATTAAATAGTACGTACTATGAAAATATTATCGGTATATAGATAAAACGCCAATAAATATCACATTTAACTTTTTGCAATTTCATACACTGTGGCTCAAGGAATTATGTTAGCTGTTAAGCTTAACTAAGGGCTGGTCAAATGGCAAATATTACCTATTCATTATCAGTATATAAATAAAACAAAATGAAATTTAGACTTGAAAGGTCAGAATTAATGCCAATATAAAATCAACACCGAGAAATTATTTCACTTTCTGTATTTTTTTACTTTCCCTGCAATATATGGTAATGTATAGGGAAAGTATTGGAATCATGTCGAAAATCGCAACTCGAGTTTTTGACGGATCTACACGTTTCGAGACCTCTAGAATACGAAAAAACCATTTTTAGCGAGACGTCTGTGTGTGTGTATGTGTGTCTGTGTGTCTGTCTGTGTGTCTGTCTGTCTGTTTGTGCAGATTTTGTATCCACTCTAACTAAAAAACTAATAGACCGAATTTCACAAAATTTTGTAGGTAAGTTACTTGTGGGCGAGTCTGGTGCTGATTAGTTTTGGGTTCGATTCGAGATGAAAGAACCCGCCTTTTTTTGCGAAATGGCCCGCAAAAGCTTGTATCCACTCTAGCTGAAAAACTAATGGACCGAAATTCACAAAATTTGGTAGATGAGTCACTTATAGGTTACCCTAGAGCTGATTAGATTTTGGTACGATTCAGAAAAAAATAATCTGCCCTTTTTTGCAAAATGGCCTGCAAAAATTGTCAAAATCTAAACTAAAAAGCTACGTATGCTCAAATATATCCATTAAATGCTTGTTTAATACGTAATTTTTAACGAAGAAAAGAATAAGACCAAGCCCATTACTCTAGGATTAACCGTTCTTGAGATATATTAGTTTTTTTCGTATTTTCTCCACGCCACCTTTGAAAATAAGTCCAGTTATCGAATGACAACGAAAATTGAATTAAAAGTGAATTAAATTTAATTGAAATAAAGAAAACGTGGATATAAATCTGCAGGGAAAGTCATGTGCTGCCCACATCAGATTTTAACTTTCCCTGCAATATATGGTAATGTATAGGGAAAGTATTGGAATCATGTCGAAAATCGCAACTCGAGTTTTCGACGGATCTACACGTTTCAAGACCTCTAGAATACGAAAAAACCATTTTTAGCGTGACGTCTGTGCGTGTGTCTGTGTGTCTGTCTGTCTGTGTGTCTGTCTGTCTGTCTGTGCAGATTTTGTATCCACTCTAACTGAAAAACTAATTGACCGAATTTCACAAAATTCGGTAGATAAGTCACTTGTGGGACACCCTGGTGTTGATTAGAATTTAGTACGATTCGGAAAAAAATAACGTGCCCTTTTTTGCAAAATGGCCCGCAAAAATCGTCAAAATCTAAACTAAAGAACTAGGTATACTCTAATATATACATTAAATGCTCGTTTAATACGTAATTTTTAACGACGAAAAGAATAAGACCAACCCCATTACACTAGGACTAGTCGTTCTCGAGATATTTTAGTTTTTCGTATTTTCTCTACGCCACCTTTGAAAATAAATCCGGTTAACGAATGAGAACGAAAATTGAATTAAAAGTTAAATAAATTTAATTAAAATAAAGAGAACGTTTATATAAGTCTGCAGGGAAAGTCATGTGCTGCCCACATCAGATTTTTCTTGCTCATTTGAGCACCTGCGAAAATAGTGATTCGGAGCAAACCATATGATTAAAAATTTACCCTCTTCTTTCATATTTCTTGCACATAAACACCGTTTCAATGCCCCAATAAAACTCCGCATATTAGACAAATAGACAAATGTGGGCGTGGCCATATACACTATATACTCCGGCCATGCGCAGGTAAATCTTCTAAATATTTTATGATGTTCATTTTCTAAAATTGATCATGATTGTCAAGATTTCCATGCTATTTAATTTTTCATTGGAGACTACGCCGGCGCAAACCTTGCCTAGGCACCTATTTAAAAATAAGTAAAAGACCTCCTTTACAATTATTATAGGAGAATATATATATATATATATATAATATATATATAATAATATATATATATATATATATATATATATATATATATATATATATATATATATATATATAATAAATATATAAAAATCCAATGAAAGAATAGAGGGAATTTTCAACTCAAAAAACCCCAACATTGCAAAATGTCTTACAAATAAATGTATCAAACAGAGAATCATCAATCAAGTGGAAAATAAAAATTCAAACCTCTAGTTATCAATCTGAAGACAATCAAAGCACATCAATGGAAAGGAATCGATAAAATAATATCAAACAAAATCCAAGCATAAAATTTTTACATGTGGACAAGCCCTAAAGCCCTAGGCCTATGAATATATATATATACATACATATATATATATATATATATATATATATATATATATATATATATATATATATATATATATATATATATATATATACTTTGCATCCTCATTTCAATAATTAGCCACAAGCTGGTGTAACAGAATATTTTATATTCATGTTTGATTTTTTTGTGTATTTGATCCACTTTGTCTTTTCTTCTACGTCGGGCCATGTACATTATTTCTGTAATACATTTTACAGTTGTGTACACAGAAACGTAGAATCAGCATTAATGAAACATGTATGGCCCTTGATAACGTACATGCTAAAGAAATGCTTTTCATATTCATTTTATTCCTTTTATATTCACTAGATTCCATTTATTCAATTTCCAAACTTCTTGCCTAGCTCATCGTGCTACACTTGGCTTCTCATTTGCAATTTTTTTACCTTTACCTTCAGTTTACAAGCAATTTTCTTTGGTATTTCTCTGGTATATATATATTACAAGTAATCATAAAAATCTTCAATTATATATATATATATATATATATATATATATATATACATAACGGGTGATCTAAAAGTCAGTTAAGATTCGAAAATTCAATAATTTACAGGATAATGTACGTAGAGAGATAAAAAGTGACACACATGCTTGAAATGACATGGGATTTATTGAAATCTTAAAAAAATAATTACAAAACATGGCCAACATGGCGTTTCATCCGATAACAAAATATTAGCATAACAATTAGCAACATACTGTGTCAGTGAACTGTAGTCGTTTGCGTTCGTCGAAAACATTGCACCTGCTGCAGCAGGTGCAATGTTTCTGTGTGCGATTTCCCCAAACGCTGGCAGAATTTGGTATTCGCACGTCGCTCTTCAAAAGTCATTTCCGTTTTCGATGAACGCGAACGACTACAGTTCACTGACACGCATTGTCTGGAAAAACCCTGCACTGCGGACCTGCTTCTTCCTTTTCACATCTCGCGTCACATGTGCCTCATATATATATAAAATACTTAGAAAGTCCAATCAATCTCAACTCGAAAAACCTAACTTGCTAACAATAATATATATATATATATATATATATATATATATATATATATATAACAGAAAAAAATAAAATAAAAAATCACAAGTTACTTAAAAATGGATTCTGGTATAAGAGTGTTAAGTTCAGCCACACGACATTTAATTATGATTTCAAAAAAACATTATTTAAAATATAAACGTTGATAAGATTATTTTGCATGCAGAGCCCATAACAACTCTAACAAAAATGGTAGTAATAATTTATGCAGGAATTGAACACCATTAATGCCGGATTAAGATATTCAATCAAAATGCATTAACAAAAATATGTTTATGTATATAATTCATCTGTTTGACTTTGCTTCACTGTCGACTTTCACTGTCAAAATTATTTGGAAAATGAATTTAATTTTTTCTGAACAATAACTTGCGAACAAATACTACATACTACTTACATAATCTAAAGAGCGTGTAAATATACAAATTTCATTATTTATTGAAAGCATTTATTACTTTCCTTACAATACATGATAATGTATATGGAAAGTATTGGAGTCGTGTCGAAAACCGCAACTCGAGTTTTCGACAGATCTACACGTTTCGAGACCTCTAGAATACGAAAAAAATATTTTTAACGTGACGTCTGTGTGTGTGCGTCTGTTTGTGTGTCTGTCTGTGTGTCTGTGCAATGTATGTATCCATTCTAATTCAAAAACAAATGGACCGATTTTCAGAAAATTTGATATGTAAGTCACTTGGATGTGACCCTGATGCTGATTAGTTTTTGATACCATTCGTAAAAACAGAACCCTTCTTTTGCGAAATGGCTTGTAAAAATTTTATTTATCCGCTCGAGCTAAAATACTAATTGACCAAATTTCACAAAATTTGGTATACATGTTACTTCTTGGATACCCTTGTGCTGATTAGAATTTGGCACTATTCGGAAAGGAAGAACCCCATTTTTTTACTAAATGGTCGGCAAAAATTTCATTTATCCACTTTAGCTAAAATACTAATTAACCAAATTTCACAAAATTTGGTAGATAAGTAACGTGTGGGATACTCTGGTGCTAATTAGATTTTGGTTTGATTCCGAAAAGAACAACCGGCCTTTTTTTACGAAATGGCCCTCCAAAATCGCCAAAATCTAAAGAAAAACGACTAAGTAGTGTATGCTCAAATATATCAATTAAATTCTTGTTTCATATGTAATTTTTGAAGAGGAAAATAATATAACACACTCTATTATACTTTAGGACTAACCGTTTTCAAGATATTTGAGATTTCTTGCATTTTTGTTACGCCGATTTCGGAAAAATGTCCAATTACCAAATGGAAACAAAAATTGAATTAAAAATGCAAATTTAGTGTTATTTGGTTCGATTAAACTCAATATAATGAATTATTGAAGAAATAAAGGAAATATGAATTTGAGTCTGCAGGGAAGGTCATGCGCTGCCCACATCAGATTTTTTATTTTTCGCAATTTTGCTACGTCTCCAATTTGAAAACGCTCCCAATCGCCAAATGAAAAAGAAAATTAAATAAAACTATGAATTCAGTATAATTTCAAATAATGATTCATATTATTTTGTGCAATTAAACTCAATCAATTTAATGGATTATGAAAGAGAAAATGAATTTGATTCTGTAGGGAAAAGCAGGTGCTGCCCACATACGATTTTTTTTTTTTTTTTTTTTTATTGGTTGCAGAAAATTTGCCATATCTTTGTTTTTACTAAAAGCTTTTTCGTGAAACACCTATTTCTCAGGATCTATTATAGAGATTCTTTTATGACTGATATAGACTCAGCATCAAATTTCGGAGGAAGTTATGGGATATACTAATAACTTGCATTTACAGTTCTTTTTCTATTTTCAGATTAAAAATTTTCATTTTAATTGCAATATTTATTTCTTAAGCAATCTTAAGAAAGCTATAGCTATAGATAGACCTTAGAGGATAACTGATACGAATTTAGATTCGAATTTTGTAGGAGGTACAGTAACTTTCCGAGGATTTCCACATTTAGTTCTTTTTCCGCTTCCAGTTCAAAATCTCATTTAAAACATCTATTTAAGACTGGCATGATGACTTATGTGAGTTTAATATTGAATTCTGGAGGAGGTAAGGGAGTTTATTATAAGAATTTTAACTTCTAAATATTTCTTCTTTTTTTTCACTTCAAGGTCAAAATTTGTTCATGAAACATCTATTGTTTTGTATTTACTATATAGATAGAGATTAGATGATGATTGATATGAGTTTAGCAACAAATTCCGGGAGGGAGTAGGGGAGTATAGTAAGGACTTTTATTTCTGTTTTTTTTTCATTTTCGGTTCAAATATTTTTCTTGAAACATCTACTTTTTAAAATTACCTATGAATAGAGCTTAGAATTTAGATGATGACTGGTATGCATTTGGCATTGAATTCCAAAGGGAGTGGGGATTTATTAAGGATTTACATTTCCAATTTTAGAGATATCACTTTCGGCTGTTCTGAAACTTCTTGTAAGTGTACGAAACAAATATACAAAAGAGATTAAAATTGCTTAATAGATCCGCAAAAATGTGTATACACCAGTTGCCACCATAAATTGGTGACTGTTTCATAAATGTTTTGTTTTATTTTATTTTATTTATTTATTTTCCCTTCGTATGTTTGTGTGTGTGTGTTTGTGTATTTGTGTGTGTGTGTTGAGACCCAGACCGTCCGACCTACCAGAAAGGTGTAAGGTAACTGTTTGGATGGCCGGGAAGTGCCACCCAATTTGGACCGGAAACCAGTGGGGGAGGCATCCACAGGGACCGTACCCTCCTTCCCCTACCACCAACCTCTCGGAAGGACTTACGGACCCACATGTTTAACGTGATCGTACTCCGCGTGAACACGGCGGCAGTTTTGGCAGTGGCTGGTTTTGTGTGTGTGTGTGTATTTTTTTGTGTGTGTTTGTGTATTTTTTGTGTGTGTTTGTGTATTTTTGTGTGTGTTTGTGTATTTTGTGTGTGTTTGTGTATCTTGTGTGTTTGCGTATTTTTTTTGTGTTTGTGTATTTTTTGCGTGTGTTTGTTTATTTTGGTGTGCCTGTGTTTGTGTATTTGTTTGTGTGTGTTTGTATTTGTGATTTGTGTGTGTGTGATGGAAATGCAGTCGATTTGATAAAGCTAGTTCATATATAAACATAAAAAATACGTTTAAAAATGTAAAATTTCTAAAACCCTCTTCAGTGATATTTCGTGTATATTGTGACAATCGGAGTTATCCATTCTGAGACATCGATTCGGAAGCATTTATTCCATTTATTTAAATATAAATTAAAGACACAATTCATAGATAAAAAAATCTGATGTGGGCAGCACATGACTTTCCTTATATAATGCAATGAATTTACTACTTTTACAGTAAAAAAAAATATATTATTTTTAAAGTAGTTATTTATATTCTTTCCAAGATATTGAATTTTCGTCAATGAGACGTCATTTTCCATGTCGTCATCATCAATGAGTCGTCATTGATTTAGCGTCATTTTTATCCATTTGGCGAGTTTTTCGTTAATTTAGCAACATTTAAAAAATTCGCCAAGTTAGCGACATTCCACCAAATTCATCGCTAAAATCTCGCTAAGCGTTATGGACAAAGAAATAAGTTATTCTTACAGCAGATAAATGGCTATTGGCGTTCAAATATAAAAGTATTACTCAAAGTATCTTTTTTCATGAATGGAGCGAGCTAGATCCACGCGAATGATGTCACCCAATTTATCGCATGGTATTACATATGAAAAGTGAACATGTTTCTCAATAGGAAATATTTTTTTATTTATTTTATATGACTTTTTGATATTTTTTTTGAAAAATGTACAATATCTCGAGAACGGTTCATGTTAGCGTTCTAAAATTTATGTCAATCGTTTTCTAATGAATAATTACATAAGAAATGTCTATTTGCGTAACTTTATTAGCGGTTTTGATTTTTTGACGATTTTTTCAAAATTTCACTGGAAAATTTAGGGGAGTTGTGAACATTCGATTGCGTGTAAAAACAATAGGCTTGCAGTGTTTACGGATTGTAATTTTTGTACCAAATTTCGTTCGTATTGGTTTATTCGTTCGTCTGTTATCGTCTCCACAGACTCACTGACACACACACACACACACATATTTTCACACACACACACACAGACATCACTTCAAAAATGTTCGATTCGTGATCAGGGATGCTTGAAACGTGCTCTCCCGTCGACAACTCGAATTCGAATTTTCGACCCCGTCATAATACTTTCCTTATACATTATGTATATAAGGAAAGTGAAAAGGTCATTTAATTAAATAAAACCATCTTATAAGACATACAAATATTAAAAGTCAAAGCGCTTTCGGGCATCACCATACCTTTCATCAGTGGCTATATGAAAAATTACAGCGGAAACAAGCTTATATATAGACCAAATCGGCAGAAAACATTTGTATAAACCTGCTGCGAAATAATGATAATTAAACCGTATTATAAACAAGCTATTAAAGATTAAACAATTACAAAATTAGAATAAAAAGTGTTATAAACGGGAGATTTAAAATTTAAACAAGTATTAAATACAAACATAAAAGAAATACAATGAAACATGCTCAAATTTCAGCCAAGCATAAATTACATTAAAGTGAAAGGTAAGAGATAACTATGTAGAGGTATTCATAGAGTCGAAAACGAGTCGCCAAGCGTAACTCAAAATTTGCACAGGATCAAAATTACAAATGGAACCACAGTACATATAAATAAACAGGGATTCATAAAGAAGAATATTACGAGGGTTTTTGCAACGAATTGAATTTTCAAGTTTTTTCAAAAAAGGGGTGAAAGTTATCATTAACAACGCATTGGGCAAGAACCGTAGAAAGTTTACCATACTTTACGTCACGAGCATGCTCAACTAAACGGATACCAACAGTGCGTTTTACTACCAATATAAAACTTGTAGTCATTATCAGGAGTTAAAAGGGGTACAACATACACCCCAGCATGGTTTTTAAAGTTATCGCTATCCCTAAACTTATCCGTACGAATGCGATTGAATAAGGTAGTAATATTCGAGTGAGCAGGTTTAAATTTAAATTTATGACAAAATTGAATGTGACACGGAAAATCTTCGGATGATACGGAAGACTAGATTTATATATCATAAGGTCAACAACAGCAACAAGTTTAGTACTAGGTTGAATAAATTTACGGCGAATATGAAAGAACATTTTATAAATAAACTCAAAGGAATAAGGGCCTCATGGCCAAGATTAAAGATGAAATTAATTTCATTAGTTAAAGCCGAAGTGGAAGAGCAAACGTTAAAAGCACAATTAAAATAAGCGTTAAAGGAAGCTCTTTTAGAGGATATAGGATGAGATGAATTAGCAGGGATACAAGAATTAGTAAAAGTAGGTTTACGAAAAATAGAGGTATGAAAACCAAGTGAGATACGAGAAACCAGAACATCCAAATATGGCAAAAAAAAAATTGAACTCATGCTCAACGGTAAAATTAATAGAGGGGTAAAAATCGTTCACTTTATTCAAAAGATAAAGGCGATCATTTAAATCGATCGACGGGATCGAAAATTCGAATTGGAATTTTCGACGGGAGAGCACGTTTCAAGCATCCCTGATCACGAATCAAACATTTTTGTGGTATTGTCTGTGTGTGTGAAAGCATGTGTGTGTGTGTGTGTGTGTGTGTGTGTGTCAGTGAGTCTGTGGAGACGATATCTCACGAAAAAATGGAGCGATTCGAATAAAATTTGGTACAAAAATCACAAACCGGGAATACTGGAAGCTTAGCGTTTTAAAACACAATCGAATGTTCAGAAGCCCCTTAAATTTTCGAGTGAAATTTTGAAAAAATCATCAAAAAATCAAAACCACTAATAATGTTACGCAAATAAACATTTCTTATGTAATTTTTCATTAGAAAACGATTGACATAAATTTTAGAACTCTAACATGAACCGTTATCGAGATATTGCACATTTTTCAAAAAAATTATCAAAAAGTCATATAAAATAAATAAAAAAATATTTCCTTTTGAGAAACATGTTCACTTTTCATATGTAATACCATGCGATAAATTGGGTAACATCATTCTCGTGGATCTAGCTCGTTCCATTCATAAAAGAAGATACTTTGAGTAATACTTTTGTATTTGAACGCCAATAGTCATTTATCTACTGTAAGAATAACTTATTTCTTCGTCCATAACGCTTGGCGAGATTTTGGCGACGAATTTGGTGGAATGTCGCTAACTTGGCGACTTTTTTAAATGTTGCTAAATTAACGAAAAACTCGCCAAATGGATAAAAATGACGCTAAATCAATGAAAATGACGACTAATTGAAGAAAATTCAATATCTTGGAAAGAATATAAGTATCTACTATAAGAATAACATTTTTGCTTTCCTTATATACATTAATGTGTATAAGGAAAGTATTGTGACGGTGTCGAAAATTCGAATTCGAGTTTTCGACGGGAGAGCACGTTTCAAGCATCCCTGATCACGAATCAAACATTTTTGAAGTGATGTCTGTGTGTGTGTTTGTGAAAGTATGTGTGTGTGTGTGAAAGTATGTGTGTGTGTGTGTGTGTCAGTGAGTCTGTGGAGACGATAACTGACGAAAGAATGGACCGATTTGAACGAAATTTGGTACAAAAATCCCAATCCATAAACACTGAAAGCCTATTGTTTTTATACGCAATCGAATGTTCAGAACCTCCCTAAATTTTCCAGTGAAATTTAGAAAAAATCCTCAAAAAATCAAAACCGCTAATAAAGTTACGCAAATAAACATTTTTTATGTAATTTTTCATTAGAAAGCGATTGATATAAATTTTAGAACGCTAACATGAACCGTTCTCGAGATGTTGCACTTTTTTCAAAAAAATTATCAAAAAGTCATATAAAATTAAAAAAAAATTAACTGTTGAGAAACATGTTCACTTTTCATATGTAATATCATGCGATAAATTGGGTGACATCATTCTCGTGGATCTAGCTCGTTCCATTCATGAGAAAAGATACTTTGAGAAATACTTTTGTATTTGAACTCCAATAGTCATTTATCTGCTGTAAGAATAATTTATTTCTCCGTCCATGACGTTTGGCGGGATTTTGGTGACGAATTTGGCGGCATGTCGCCAACTTAGCGAATTTTTAAAAATGTTGTTTTAAAAATGCCAAATTAACGAAAATCTCGCCAAATGGATAAAAATGACGCTAAATCATTTAAAATGACGGCTAATCGTCGAAAATTCAATATCTTGGAAAGAATATAAGTATTTACTATTAGAAAAAACCTATTTTTGTACTGTAAAAGTAGTAAACTCATTGCATTATATAAGGAAAGTCATGTGTTGCCCACATCAGATTTTTTTAACTGTAAAAGTAGTAAAGTCATTGCATATAAAGAAAAGTCATGTGCTGCCCACATCAGATTTTTTATCTATGATTTGGGTCTTTAATTTATGTTTAAATATTGAAGTAGACGTGATACCACTTTAATTATATTCCACTTATGTCTATCTGTTATTTGAAGCATCATGTCATAAATGGATATTGAGCAACATGAACCTGAGCAACATAGTAAGAGAAAAAGAAAAGGTTGTGAGGAGATTGGGACTTATTTCCAGATATTTTTCGCTGGTATTGTAAATGCTATTCAAATTTAAAGAAATTATACACGAATATCCTGTATTCCAGTCTCCAATTGACTTTTCGTACATTTACGGTTATAGTTTGCATACTGAGTTTGTATTACTGAGCTTAAAAAGTTGTATCTTTTCATGAGCTTTATTCGAAAAGTTCTATTAAAAGCTTTCATAAATATTTTAAACGTTTGCAACAGTTCTTCAGAGCCTATGCGTTAAATGCACTTTGTGTCAATACATGCTATTTCAATACCTTACATACATAGTGAATATGAAACTTATTTTCCAGTATTGATTATGTTACTATTCTTCATGTTGGAATTACATCTCTTTGTGGAACGGAACATAATATTATGAAACTTTTAAATTTCTTTTAACACGTGTTTTAGTCATAGGAATTAAAAAACTCTCTCTAGTTCTGATTTTTACATAATGTATTTGCAAATTAAATGTTAGCATGATGCATTGGTTTCTGAGTACACACAAACACATACACACAATCGCGCACACATTCACACACACAATCACGCACATAATCAATTATACACACAATCACATATACTCACAAATACACAATCATACACATACATACACACACATACACACAATCGCGCCCACATTCACACATACAATCACACACATAATCATGCACACAATTAAGCACATAATCACACACAGAATCAGACACACATAATCACGTATATAATCACACACACAATCATACTCAATCACACACACACATATACACACATACAATCACCCGGCCGTCCAAACAGTTACCTTACACCTTTCTGGTAGGTCGGACGGTCTGGGTCTCAACACATACAAACACGCACAGTCGCGCGCACTTTCCCACGCACATTCACATACATAATCACAAACACACACATTCACACATATAATCATACACATAATCACACACATATAGTTACAATATTATTCGAAATGTGTTCAAGCTGTTCTAATAGTGTATTTGTGAGACAGAACCTCGAATTTGAACAGTCTCGTGAAAATGGCGCTCTCTCTAAGCAATATTTTGAAAAGGTGACAATATACAATTAAGAAAAGAATATGAATACTTTTTGTACTGTATGTTTGTCTTCAAATTTGCAACAAAATTGTCTTCGCATCATTGAAATCTACTTTAGTCATAAAACAAGCTTAAGAACGAATATCTTTAGACAATCTCATTCTCAAGTAACTAATCTTTAAAAATTAATTTTTTTAAATTGGTAGAACGCTATATAGTCAAGCCGATAAATTATAAACATTTGAACAGACGGCTGCTAATACATATAATTCCAATGCACATATAGAAATTTAAACAAAAATTTTCGACATTATTGTGTATAAGGAAAACTTGAGCAACTTATATAAGCACAAATAACCCAAAATAATATATCTTGTTAATAATATAAGCAGATATATGTTGCTCAAGTTTCTCTTATCATTCGCATAAAGTGTATTTTATACTTATCAATAATTATATAGTTCACTGATAAGTGATTATAAGTTCCTATCAATCAATTTTTCGAAAACTGCCAATGTTTCTACATAGAAGTAAAATCTTAAATTTTGAATACTAGTTCTATGTAAACTTGCAAATAGCAAAGATGTTTATTTATTTATAGACATTGAAATTAATATCTTTAAATATAATTTTTTTAAACACGTGATTATCGTGTGTACACACCTTATACAGATACAATTCCAAATGTGTTTAAACGTATTCAGGAAGTCATGAAACGTATGCTTTTCTGAAATGCGCAATTTTAAGAAATTTCGGTAAATAGACTTTCTATAATCTACAGAATAAAAAAAATAAAATTGATACATAAGAGCTGCCGCATGGGCTTTATGTACAACTATTAGCAGAGGTAGCGAGCTTTGTACTTTATTCAAAAAACATGTAAATCGTAAAACATTATCTAAACCTTATTTTCATTAAAGCAAAATAGGCAGCGACTCTAGTCGGATGGAACCAAAATAAATTTGCGTGAATAACATCTTTCTTTGTGGGTGATTTGTCTTCTTTAGATATTTTTAAAACGGTTCAAAATGTCAAAATATCGAAATTTATAACCACTTTTTCAAAATAGTTCAAAATATTAATATATATTGAAATTATAATTACCTTTTCAAAATAGCTCAAAATATTAATATATATTGAAATTATAACCACATTTTCAAAATAGTTCAAAATATTAAAATATTGAAATTATTACGACTTTTTAAAAATAGTTTAAAATATTAAAGTATTGAAATTATAACCACCTTTTCAAAATAGTTCAAATATTAAAACATCGAAATTATAACAACCTTTTCAAAATAGTTCAAAATATTAAAATATCGAAATTAAAACACTCTATTTCAAAAACTAGGAACCTGACCAAAAATTCAATTATATATCCTTGTGGGATTTTTAAAAGACTATTAATTATTTTATATAATTTATAGTTAGGAGTTTTAGTTTTCGAGATATAAGCATTATATTTGAAAACGGAAATTTTTCAATCGTCGCGAACTCGACAACACGATTCTTCGAAAACTATAACAGCTTTGTAGAAACAAATTATCAATCTAGAAACTGGATTTTATATGCAACATTTTTGTCGTTTACTGTTTATATATACTTTTATAGTTTAGAAGATATTTTGCGTAAGATTAATCAAAGAGAAAACAAAACTCGCTCAGATAAAAACTTTTTAGTTTAAAAGAAAATGTTTGAAATATTAAAATATTGAAGTTATTTTTGTATATTCATAAATGATACTTTATTTCTTACGAAACAGGTATTAATTGTTTCAAATTCCGTCTATTAGGTTTGGAGATATAGACGTTTAAAATGCTTAGATTTTTCGTAATGTTCCGATTCATATCAGAAATTCTTAGCTCCATGAATAGTAACTAAATTAAGTTTATAAGCATGTTGTCATCACATGACAAAATTAGAAAGCTTAAATAAATAGCAAAAGATATTCCGGAATTTTTTTTGTATCCCGTTATAACTATTGTTTAAAACTCCAGCAACATATAAAATTTGGATATTTTTAGCTATAACAGAAAATAAATACCAATAATTTCTTACAATTTCATTTATCCCGTTGCAACAATCAATAAAACGCGATTTGAAAAATATCGTGCATTTATAAAATTCATTAATTTAAAATTTTCTTTATTTAAATTTTGAAATACAATATAAAAATAGTCTGTTTTGTCATATAGTTGACTGTTTTATTTTGTATTTTCCTTTATTTAAATTTTAAAATATAGAATAAAAATAGTCTGTTTTGTCGTAGTCGACTGCTTTATTTTAACACTTAATGAAATAAAACTTTTTTTTTCTTCTATTTTTCTTTATTTACATTTTAAAATATAGAATAAAAATAGTCTGTTTTGTCATGGTTGACTGATTTATTTTAACACTTAACGGAATGAAAAACAATTTATTTCCTCTATTTTTCATTATTTAAAATTTAAAATGTGGAATAAAAATTGTCTGTTTTGTCATAGTTGACTGCTTTATTTTAACACTTAATGGAGTAAAACAATTTTTTTTTTCTATTTCTTCTATCAATTCTTTCATTTTCTTCAAATAAGTTTTAGAAAAATAAAGGCTACCTTTTTTCCATAGAAAATTATATTTAGTGATATCCAGACAACTCTTGCAAAATACGAAATGTGAACGCAGTTTTCCATAGTAAAGCAAATAATATATAAATCATACTAAATTAGAAAATTAGAAAAAAAAATAAATAATTAAATATATAGATTTTTATACGGTACAAGGAGACTAGCTTTCATTTTTATACATAGAGATTTATTTTCTATATATATAAAATTTCATGACCTTTTTCAAAAACCTGCAAAATTCAGAATATGAATACGATTTCCCATAGTAAAACAAATAATATATAAATCATACTAAATTCAAATAAATGAAAACAGTCAAAATTATAGACTTTTATATGTACAGAGAGACTAACTTTCAATTTTATATATAGAGATTTATACTTTTTAATAGAGTTTCATAACCTCTTTATCACAAATACCACAGCGTGGTCATGTAATTTTCTGTGCTAGACCTTTTATCTGAAAGAATTTTTTGTATGAATTTGTTCTAGAATGGTAAGATATCACTTGACCTTGTTCCATAAAAATATATATAATTCATAATTATGGTAACTTTTATTATATAATAGTTTAATAAAACTTACCTGCTGATAGAAGCAGCGGGCTTGCATCTACCGGCTTGCCCAGGAAGTGTTGCTGAGGCTGTTGACACAAATACGATGGTCCAAGTCCATAAAGTTGATAATAAGGAGCTGCTGCCAAGGCCGCCCTGGACGAATTGTTGTTTGGGGGTAAGCAGAAACTTTCTAGCCTTGATTTAGGGGTTAGAATATCCTCTATCATGAAGGAGGACCTGCGATTTAGTTTTTCTGCAGAAAAGAGGTCCATGCCTGGACTGTGGAAGGCATGTCCACCTTCAGACCTGTAACAGTGCTGCTTTTCAGTCATGGCTAATTCCCACGCGTCCAGGTTTGGGCGGGAAATTTGCAGATCTGTGGACTTCAGTTTGATCGTTGGTTGCTAACAGAGATTAAGAATATAAGTAGAGGAGAAGAGTTGTTTGAAAGCAGGTCTTGGTTTTAAATAGAGCAATGACCAGTTTTCAGTGAAGCTGATTGTACGATAGAGCAGAAAGTTTTGTAAAAGAGCTAAGTGTCGCTGAACGAACACAAGTCCAGATTGTGTGGACAGAGGACTTCAATTTCGTTGTTTATTGTTGACAGAAATTGATATAAGTAGATACGACGAGAACATTGAGAATCTGAGTTTGATTTTGAATTGGAAGCTTTAGAAACTTTTGTCTTTGACCAACTACTAGATATTGCAGAAAGTTTTTTTATAGAGGAAATTGCTGTTAAATGAACAATCACTAAACATAGAAGTTCTTAACAACATCAGTATTCATATTTATTCTTTTCTTTTTGTTACATTTCTTTATCTAAGAAGAAATGCCATTTCATAAGATTGTGATAACTTTCTCGTCATTGGTTATAAATATAATGTTGAATATATAATTTAATAAATAAACTACAGAATTTATACGGAAATTATATATCATCAGCTTCAGAGTTTCATATATTATTAATCATGAAACAGCTGAGAAATAAGTAACTAGTAAAACGATGTTAAATTTTTTTCTTCTAGATTTTCTACGTAGATTTTTTTTCTTGTTTTCACAACTGAGAAATAGTTTTCGGATCAGTGTATTTACCCTTTATACGATTTCTAAACAATATTCTTGAAACCTCTACACTTGCTGTGAGAGAAGTTTTAATTGAAATGGATAGTCATATCTTCACAAACTATCTCCACAAAAATTTCACAGAATTGGAGATCAATTTTACAATTTTTTTCAGTCCGTCTTCCTCGTTTCTGCATCAAAATCACTGGATATAACATTTATTTTATACGATGAACGATTTCATAAGACATAAATAATTGCAGTATTTTATTTACTTTATTTTTTGTGTTGTTGCAGTCACTTTCAACTACTTTCTTCGATAATTTAACACTTTATTTAATTTGCATTTACGTTTTTCTTAGATTTCTTTTTCACCGAAAAATATTTTTGACATTTTATTGCAGGCCTTTGATTCTTTATAGGCTCTTTCTCGATTATTTTCGTTCAATCATAGTATTTAATATTCTAAATCACGAAATAAGCTTCTAAGTTTTCCATTCTATTGCAGAAAATAATATTTCGAGTATAAAGAATATTCCGATCACAATATTTAGTTAGCTATATATATAGTTACAATGTCAACAGATCTATCAATTCTAACAATATATCCAGCACTTAGCGCAGCCGCTGCCTTGAATTAAAAACTACTATAGGCGTCTTTCCCATCAATTACTAAAGCAGTCAGTGCCTTTCAGTGAAAGCAAACGACCACTTTGCCGCCCGTTTAACTCAAACCACGCCTTCCCGTTACGTCACAAAAGCCATCCAATAAGATTTTAACAGAGGCGGGGCTTCCACATTCACCCCGACCATTCGGGAGAGCAGAGTAAATAACAAGCATGTTCGGGATAACATACTCGATTAAAAGCGAAAACGAATCTGGGATTTTTCCGGAAAGTGGGATTTCCCATTATTATTATTATTATTTTTTTTTTATCGGAAGGATAATTTATTGTATTTGGGGCTTTCGCTTGGATCGCATTAATTGGTTTTATTCCCTGGGGGTTTAGGGATCCAATGTCTCATTTATTACACAGTAACGCGAAGGGTTAACTTTAAGAAGATTTTGATGAATTTTCTCGTCTGCGTCGTTCTCTTTGATCGAGCCGCGGTACGGATTGCGGAAGCTCTCAATTAACAAATGATGTTGAAACTTATGTGCGTTTCATAGAGTTTAGAATAAATGATTGATTGCATGTTATATCTGCAATTATATTAATATTCAATATATATATAAATATAATATTGTAATTATATATTACACCTAATATATATTATATCAAAATTAGTAATTTTATATAAATATTACACACCGTGAGATAGAGATTGCTAATTTCTTGTGTAAAATATGCAAAAAATATTCAGTTGGCCATATTTATCGTATTTAAATGTTTTTGTGCTATTTTTGTACTAGTCAGTGTTAATCCTATTGAATGTTAGATATCGAATTTTAAATTAATTCCCTCGAATATTTGATATTGACTACAGAAAGTTTTTATGAGGTATTAAATATAATATTTTGAGTTTATTATATAACAAACTAATTCGTGAAATTCTTTACTAGCAGTTTAATTGACAAATTTTTGAGTTGAATTTCTTGTGTAAAATATACAAAAAGTATTCATTTGGCGACATTTAGCGCATTTTGATTTTTTATGCTATTTTTGTACTAGTCAGTATATGAATGAGCTAAATATAAAAGAATAAATTATATTGTAGTGTAATTTATTTTTCTGGTCATTAAACAATCTATCATAAAATGGTTATTCATTTAATGCTATTGAATGCAGTTATATTTTAAATATTTTAAATTATAGAAAATATGGGGAAGGTGTTGTTCTTACATTCTTAAACACACACACACACACACACATACACAGAGAGAGAGAGAGAGAAAAGGATATGGGACTGAAAGACAAAGGTGGAAGAGAGAGAAGGAAAGGAGACAGAGAGAAGGAGATGAGAGAGAACACGAGACGTGAGAGGAGACGGAGAGAAGGAGATGAGAGAGAACACGAGACGTGAGAGGAGACAGAGAGAATGAGATGAAAGAGCAGGGAAAGACGGAGATAGGAGAGAAAGTCGGACCTAGAAGAGAGAGGAGATGGGAAAGAAAGACGGAGATGGAAGAGAAAGGGGGGGGGGGCGAGAAGGATAGCAGAGAGGAGACTGAGATAAGAGGGTGGGATGTGAAAGGCGTAGATGGGAGAGAGAGGGAGAGGGAGAGGTGGGAATGAAAACGAAGATGGGAAAGAAAGTCGGAGATCGACGAGATAGAGAGAGAGGGAGAGAAGCAGATGGGTGAGAGAAGGAAATATAGAAGAGAAAGACGGAGATAGGTGAGAGGAGGAAATAGAAGAGAAAGACGGAGATGGAAGAGTGAGAAAAGGGGATGGGAAAAGAGAGACGGCGATGAGAAGAGAGAGAGAGAAGCAGATGGGAAGAACGAGAAGGAGATGGGAAGAGCGAGAAGGAGATGGGAGGAGAAAGAAGGAAGTGGGAGAAAAAGGCTCAGATGGGAGAAAGGGAGAAGAAGATGGGAGAAAAAGGCGGAGATGAGACAGAGAGAATGAGATGGGAGATACAGATAGAGAAAGATATAGAGGAGAGTCGACAGAGAGAGTGGAGCAAATAGAGAGTAGGATAGATAGCGAGTGGAGCAGAGAGAGAGAGAGAGAGAGAGAGAGTGCAGCAGAGAGAGAGTGGAGAAGAAAGAGAGTGGAGCAGAGAGAGAGTGGAGCAGAGAGAGAGAGTGGAGCAGAGAGAGAGTGTGGAGCAGAGAGAAAGAGTGTGGAGCAGAGAGGGAGAGTGAAGCACAGAGAGAGAGCGTGGAGCAGAGAGAGAGTGGAGCGGAGAGAGAGAGTGGAGCAGAGAGAGTGTGGAGCAGAGAGAGAGTGGAGCAGAGAGAGAGTGGAGCAGAGAGAGAGGGGAGCAGAGATAGAGTGGAGCAGAGAGAGAGTGGAGCAGAGAGAGAGTGGAGCAGAGAGAGAGTGGAGCAGAGAGAGAGTGGAGCAGTGAGAGACAGGGACGGAGACAGCGGGAAACTGAGATTGAGATTGAGAGATGGATAGACAGAGAGGAGCAGAGAGTGACTATGCAAATTGCAATTAATACGCGTTACACATTTGATCAGAATAACACAAATACAATCTCCAATTGGAGGTAATCGTATCTTGGTGCATAGGAAAATTTCTCTTCACAGATGTTTCACAGACACATTAAACTGTCAAATAAAATGGAAGAGTGTATTAAAACTGCAAATTGGATATAATATAAAATATCCGCATTCTTTTGGTTATTAAAACCCAATTTAATGGATTATGAATAAGTTCGAGTGTGTAGTGAAAGTCATGTGCTGGCCACATCAAATGCTCACTGTTCCTACAATACATGGTGTAATGTGTAGGGAAAGTATTAGATTTATGTTGGAAACCGCAATTCGAGTTTTCGGCGGATGTACACGCTTCGAGCACTTTAGAATATGGCAAACCTATTTTCAACTTGACGTCTGTGTGTTTATATGTACGCATGATTAAACTACACCTACTAGCTTCCTCAGTGGTCATCTGTCATTAATGAGTTTTATTGGTGGTAGTAAGCATTTCGAAATCTGCACTAAGTGTTCTACTGCTCAAGCCTCCCCTAATCACATTTTATCCTGTCTGGGGCTCACCAGCCAGGACCTGGCTCGAGACCCCCTTTTGGTGCTGGATTTTCTGAGAGTGAACGGACTTATGGACCTGATCTAGCTCTGCTGGTCTTAGGGATAAGAAACAACAACAACAACATGCACGCATATTTGTTGAAATCGTTTTGATACACACACAGACGTCACGTTAAACTAGGTTTGTCATGTTCTAAAGTGCTCTAAGAGTATACATCCTTTGATAACTCTAGATCCGATATTCGATACAATTCCAATACATTCCCTATACATTTCCTATACATTATGCATTGTAAAGAAACCAAGAAAGATCAATCATGCATAAAGCATTGTTTATGAAACACTTTCCAACTTCAATGCAATTTTATATAAACATCTGTAAAATGCTATACATTCAGCGGTAATATTTTTAAAATTATCACAATACTACATTAATTTTTTATTAAAACTTAAAACTTCATCGAAAAAAATCAACTTTATTCAAATGACGTCATTGAAATATAAATCGCCTGGCCCTCTATGTAAAAGCTGTAAATATTTTATTCATACACTTTTATTCCATTCCTTTCATTCATCACAATACTACAATAATTTATTTTAAAAACTTAAAACAATGGATCTAAACGTAAATTAATTCTATGCTTAAAACTTCATCGAAAAAGTCTGCTAAAAATCATCTGTTCTCTATGTAAAACCAATGAATGTTTCATTCATATCAGCTATATTTCAGACTCAAGGAGCTAAATTTTGTGTTAAAAAAATTCAGCAATTCTTATACAACTCATCCTACATCATTATGTGTTTACATTCTCCATAAGTGAAAATTAGGCTTCGTTGTAGAAATAATCAAAGTTTGATGATCCTTTAAGCTCAAATATATTGTAATGGCATTGTATCAGAATGTATATGCACAGAAATCAAGCAAAAATAAAGCGGTTTTAGGACGCATATAACACTAAATATAAATTAAAAAGTACTTCAAAAATCACGACCTTGACACAAGATGTATGGCATTGATCATTTAAACCCAAATATATTGTAATTGCGTTGTTTCAAAATATAGATGCACAGAAATTAAGCAAAAATAAAACGGTTTTAGGACGGATACAACACGAAATATGAATTAAAAAGAACTTTAACAATCACGATTTTGACACAAGATGGATGCCATATTTTATTTTGAAGTGGGCCACGTGATCTCCTCATATAATATGGGTGTAATTATTATTTTAATTTGTATTTTAAAAACTACCGAATATATTTTGCTGAATTTTTTTTTCATATTTTTATATGATAATTTGAGTATTTCCTAAAACTTTCGAAACAATTTGTGACTTTTAAATATGCTTAAAAAATATTCGAAAAATTAGGTCCCATAGGATTCAATGTATTTTCATGTATAATTAATTCATCATAGTTTCATGTATATTTTAATGTATAATTCATTTATCGAAGCATTATCGAAGCAATTTGTGAATTTTAAAACCGATTAAAAAATGTTTGAAATATTACGTCCCATAGGGTTCAATGTATTTAATTTTTTCAACCTGGGATCAATTCAAAACTAATTGGGTGATATTATTCATTTATATTCCCATAGGTCCCACAGACTGTTTGAGCAACAGAGTAAACTTTCATTTTGATAAAGTCATTTTTACAGCAATTATCGTGCTAACGGACAGACAGATAGACAGACAGAATGAACAAAGTCATAAACACTTTTCAACTTTGTTATAATGTGTTAAAAATGTATCAGAAACTACCGCCGGCTGTTGTTAATACTATAATTAAAGACATACGTTTATCAATCTAAAAACATTGTGCTTCCCCAGGGTGAAATATATATATTAATTTTAAAGAAATATTTTTCTAGCCATTTTTATGAGAGTGTCATTTGAGAAAATGCATCTGTTGTAGACAAACCTGGATAGACGTGTCTTCCATTTTGCCTCAGGATAAACTGTAATTGTTGAATTGTTAGGAATTTTAGAGCATGGGTGTTTCTTCTGAAACTTTTTAATGACACTCTTATAAGAATGGATAGAAAAATACTGCTCTAAAACAAAATGTGTACGACTTTGAGTGACTTATATCAGTTGCGGCCCTGGGATATATGATTACCGGAATTATTGATAATTTCAATTTCTTAAATAATCTGTTTCACTTTGACAAATATTTATTAAACTTATAGATTTTCTATTATGTTTAACCTAACTAATACAACTCATTCTACATATTTTGTTGTTTACATTTTACGTAGGTGAAAAATAGGCTTTGTTGTAGAAATAATCAAATTTAGATGAGCATTTAAACTCAAATATATTGTCATTGCGTTGTTTCAGTATGTAGATGCACAGAATTTAGGCAAAAATGAAGTGGTTTTAGACGGATACAACACTCAATATGAAGTAAAAATAACTTTAAAAATCCCGATGTTGAGACAAGATGGATGCCATATATCATTTTGAAGTGGGTCACGTGACCTTTTCATATCATGGTCAAGTGATCGCTTCATATAAGAGGTGTTATTTTATTATTTTAATTTTAATTTAAAAAATTACTGAATGTATATCGCTGAATTTTTTTTATATATATTTTATGGAACAATTTGAATATTACCTAAAATTTTCGAAGCAATTTGTGGATTTTAAATCCGCTTAAAAAATGTTTGAAAAATTAGGTCCCATAGGGCTCAATGTATTTCATTTTTTCAACCCGGGTTCAATCCAAAACTAATTGGGTGATATTATTCATTTATATTCCCATAGGTCCTACAGACCGTCTGAACAACATATTAAAATTTCATTTTGATTAAGTCATTCTTACGGCAGTTATCGTGCTAACGGACAGACAGACAGACAGACAGAATGAACAAAGTCATAAACACTTTTCAACTTTGTTGTAAAGTGTTAAAAAGAACTTTAACAATCACGATTTTGACACAAGATGGATGCCATATTTTATTTTGAAGTGGGCCACGTGATCTCCTCATATAATATGGGTGTAATTGTTATTTTAATTTTTATTTAAAAAACTACCGAATATATTTTGCTGAAATTTTTTTCATATTTTTATGGGATGATTTGAGTACTTCCTAAAACTTTCGAAGCAATTTGTGACTTTTAAATTTGCTTAAAAAATATTTGAAAAATTAGGTCTCATAGGATTCAATGTATTTTCATGTATAATTAATTCATCATATTTTCATGTATATTTCAATGTATAATTCATTTATCGAAGCAATTTGTGAATTTTAAAACCGATTAAAAAATGTTTGAAAAATTAGCTCCCATAGGGTTCAATGTATCTCATTTTTTGAACCTGGGATGAATCCAAAACTAATTGGGTTATATTATTCATTTATTTTCCCATAGGTCCCACAGACCGTCTGAACAACATACTAAAATTTCATTTTGATAAAGTCATTTTTACAGCAGTTATCGTGCTGACGGACAGACAGATAGACAGACAGAATGAACAAAGTCATAAACACTTTTCAACTTTGTTGTAAAGTGTTAAAAATGTATCAGAAACTACCGCCGGCTGTTGTTAATACTATAATTAAAGACATATATTTATCAATTTAAAAACATTGTGCTTCCCCAGGGTGAAATATATATATTAATTTTAAAGAAATATTTTTCTAGCCATTTTTATGAGAGTGTCACTTGAGAAATTGCAACTGTTGTAGACAAACCTGGATAGACGTGTCTTCCATTTTGCCTCAGGATAAACTGTAATTGTTGAATTGTTAGGAATTTTAGAGCATGGGTGTTTCTTCTGAAACTTTTTAATGACACTCTCATAAGAATGGATAGAAAAATACTGCTCTAAAACAAAATGTGTACGCCTTTGAGTGACTTATATCAGTTACGGCCTTGGGATATATGATTACCGGAATTATTGATAATTTCAATTTTTTAAATAATCTGTTTCACTTTGACAAATATTTATTAAACTTATAGATTTTCTATTATGTATAACAATTTGTTGAAACAGAATAAAAAATTTGATGTGGGAAGCACATGACTTTTTCTACTGCCTCAAATTCATTTTCTTTTTATTTCTTGAATAATTCATTAAATTGGGTTTAATTGCACAAAATACCACTCATAAATATTTGAAATTACACTGCATTTGCATTTTAAATTCAATTTTTGTTTGATAGCTGCACATATTTTCAGAGGCAGCGTAGCAAATATGAGAAAAAAACTAAAATATCTCGAGTACGGCTAGTCCTAGAGAAATGGGGTGGGTCTTATTCTTCTTAGCCTCAAAAATTACGTATCAAATAAGCATTTGATTGGTACATTAGGCATGCAAAGTCTTTTATTTTAAATTTTAATGATTATTGCGGGTCATTTTGCAAAAAAGGACAGATTCTGTTTTCCCAAATCATACCGAAATTTAATTAGCCCCAGAGTTCTACAAGTGACATATCCACCAAATTTTGTGAAATTTCATAAATTAGTTTCTTAGCTAAAAAGGATACATGCAATTTTCAAGGGCCATTTCGCAAAAAAGGCAGATTCAGGATCCCGAATAGTACCAAAATCTGAGAAGCAGCAGGGTCACCCACAACGGACTTACCGACTAAATTCTACGATATTTGGTCAGTTTTTCAGTTAGAGTGGATACAATTATTGTACATTTACAATTATTGACAGACAGACGGACACACACATAGATGTTAAGCTAACAGTAGATTTTTCGTATTCCAGAGGTCCCAAAACGTGCAGATCCGTCGAAAATTCGAGTTCATATTTTTGACCACATGATTCCAATAATTTCCCTATACATTACCATGTATTGCAGCGTAAGTAAAAAGCAAAATTAAACCTTCTATAGAAATATCATTATGCAGACGATTTTATTCCAAAAATTACATCATGTTGCTTAGCAACGGAATTAAATCAGATGTATTTATACGACAGACGATTTGTATTTAATTTACTGGATTTAAATAAACAAGAAAGAGATCAACCAGCGCATAAAGCATTGCTTATGAAACACTTTCCAACTTACAAAGTAATTTTATTTAAACATTTCTAAAAGTAAATATTTCATTACAGCTTTTACATAGTATACTACATATGCTTTTACATTCATACACTTTTATTCCATTCCTTTCATTCATCACAGTACTATAATAATTTATTTTATTTAATAACTTAAAACCATGGAGGTAAACGCAATTAACTTTATGCTCATAAATCCATCGAAAAAATCTGCTATAAAATCGTCTGTTCTCTATGTAAAACCAATATATGTTTCATTTATATCAGCTATATTTCAGACTCAAACAGCTATATAATTTTGTGTTAAAGAAATTCAGCAATTCTTATACAACTTATCTTACAGCTTGATGTGTTTACAATCTCCGTAAGTGAAAATTAGGCTTCGTTGTAGAAATAATCAAAGTTCGATGATCACTTAAATTCAAATATATTGTAATTGCGTTGTTTCAGAACTTTTATGCACAGAAATTAAACAAAAATAAAGCGGTTTTAGGACGGATACAACACCAAATATCAATGAAAAAGAACTTTAAAAATCACGATTTTGACACAAGATGGATGCCATATTTTATCTTGATGTGAGTAACGTGATTTCTTCATATAATGGTCACGTGAACTCTTTATATAATGGGTGTAATTATTATTTTAATTTTTATTTAAAAAACTACTGAATATATTTTTTTGAAATTTTTTTATACGTTTTTTGGGATAATTTGACTATTTCCTAAAACTTTCGAAGCAATTTGTGAATTTTAAATTCGCTTAAAAAATGTTTGAAAAATTAGATCCCATAGGATTCAATGTATTTCATTTTTTCAACCCGGGTTCAAACCAAAACTAATTAGGTGATATTATTCATTTATATTCCCATAGGTCCCACAGACTGTTTGAACAACATACTAAAATTTCATTTTGATAAAGTCATTTTTGCGGCAGTTATAGTGCTAACGGACAGAGAGACAGACAGACAGACAGACAGACAGACAGAATGAACAAAGTCATAAACACTTTTCAACTTTGTTGTAAAGTGTTAATAAAAAAAGTCACATAATTTAAATATTTTTCTTGATTCTATCAAATCTCTCGCAATTTTCCATGCTTCAGCTCTTTATAATTCCGAGCAGTGTTAAACAGGAATTGATAGAAAATACTTTTAATAAGATTGATTGACTTATATCAGTTACGGCCTTGGGATATATGATTACCGGAATTATTTATATTTTCAATTCCTTAAGTCATCTGTTTTACTTAGATAAATATTTATTAAATATTATCGTATATATTTTCTATTGTTTCTAACCATTTATTGAAACAGAATAAAAAATCTCATGCGAGCAACGCATGACTTTCCCTGCAGACCCAAATTCATTTCTCTTTATTTCATTAATAATTAATTAAATTCAGTTTAATTGCTCTTAATAACATGCATAATTAATTGAAATTACACTGAATTCGCACTTTTAATTTAATTTTCGTTTTCATTTGGTAACTGAATTTATTTTCAAACGTGGCGTAGCAGAATTGTTGTTGTTGAGACCCAGATCGTCCGACTTACCAGAAAGGTGTAAGATAACAGTTTGGACAGCCTGGAAGAGACACCCAATTTAGACCGGAACCCAGTTTGGGAGGCATCCACAGGGACCGTATTCTCCTTCCCCTACCACCAACCTCTCGGAAGAACTTACGAACCCACATGTTTAACGTGATCGTACTCCGCGTGAACACGGCGGCAGTTTTGGCAGCGGAGGGAATCGAACTCTAGCCTACCGAGTGCAATTCCCGCGCGCTAACCACTGGGCTACCGCGCCCTCTGTAGCAAAATTGTTGTTGTTGTTGTTACCCAGACCGTCCGACCTACCAGAAAGGTGTAAGGTAACTGTTTGGACGACCGGGAAGTGCCACCCAATTTAGACCGGAACCCAGTGGGGGAGGCATCCACAGGGACCGTACCCTCCTTCCCCTACCACCAACCTCTCGGAAGGACTTACGGACCCACATGTTTAACGTGATCGTACTCCGCGTGAACACGGCGGCAATTTTGGCAGCGGAGGGAATCGAACTCTGGCCTACCGAGTGCAATTCCCGCGCGCTAACCACTGGGCTACCGCGCCCTCTGTAGCAAAATTGTTGTTGTTGTTGTTACCCAGACCGTCCGACCTACCAGAAAGGTGTAAGGTAACTGTTTGGACGACCGGGAAGTGCCACCCAATTTAGACCGGAACCCAGTGGGGGAGGCATCCACAGGGACCGTACCCTCCTTCCCCTACCACCAACCTCTCGGAAGGACTTACGGACCCACATGTTTAACGTGATCGTACTCCGCGTGAACACGGCGGCAATTTTGGCAGCGGCTGGAATCGAACCCGGGCCTACCGAGTGCAACTCCAGCGAGCTAACCAATGGGCTACCGCGCCCTGTAGCAAAATTATTGTGAAAAAGCTAAAATGTCTCGAGAACGGCTAGACCTAGAATATTTGGGATGGTCTTATTTTTTTCATCATTAAAAATTACATGTAAAACAAGCATTTAATTGATACCTTTGAGCGTACTCAGTCTTTACTTTTATATTTTGGCAATTTATACGTGCCATTTCGTAAAAAAATGTAGATTTTTCTTTTCCGAATTGTAAGAAAATCTAATCAGCACCAGGGTCACCCACAAGTGACTTATCTACCAAATTATGCAAAATCTAGTCCATTGGTTTTTCAGCTAGAGTGGATACAGACAATTTTTGCGGGCCATTTCGCGAAGAAAAGCAGTACCAGGGCCACCCATAAGTGACTTATCAAATTTATGAAATTCGGTCAATTGGTATTTCAGTTACTGTGGGTATATACATCGCACAGATAGGCACACACACACAAACATACACACACGCACAAACATACACACACGCAGACATCACGCTAAAATAGTTTTCTAGTGTTCTAGAGGTCTGAAAACGTGTAGATCCGTCGAAAACTCGAATTGCAATTTTCAACACGACTCCAATACTTTCCCTATACATTACCATGTATTGCAGGGAAAGTGAAAGTGTATAGATATCTTCTCCTGTTATTTTTGCATTTTCATTATGGCGTATTTTGACTAAATTTCATATTATTTTGAAAAAGAAAAATTATAGCCTAGGTTGTTTTACTCTTCAGCTCTGCCTATGAAGATAATTTTGTATAAAAAGAACATGTATTCTTAGACTCTTTTTTAGGGGAATTAATTTCAATGTTTGAATAGATATTTTCAAGAACAATATCATTTAGAATACTACTGAAGTTTGTATCATGAGCAACGCATTGTATACTAATTTACATATATTTAAGACAAGTAATATGCTCCAAGTAATATGGAATATATAAAGAAACTTAAAAATCACAATTCGCAGTAAACTCTTAAAAGAGTCTTTATTTTAGAATTTTTATAATAATTCTAACAAAAAGGATAGAGGCGAATTTTCCGGTGCTGAGACAATTAATAGACAGATGGAAGCCCAAATTACAATTTTATTTACATGGATAAAAGCAGTTAACCCGACGTTGTTGGTGATTTAAAATACAGGTAAATTCCTGTATATTTTTTTAAAATGACATTGTTATTCAAAACATGCTATTAAAGTATTAAATTTAATTCTCCTAAAAAGAAATATAAGAATCTCTGTTATCGCTATACAAAATCATCTTCAGAGTCAGATGTGAATAGTAAAACATGCTGGTTTCATTTGCAAGCAAATTTTTAAAAAAAATATGAAATTGGATCAATATGTGCTAATATGAAAGCGTTAAAATGGTATTAGAAGATATACCCGTACTACTTTTATTCTGTCTCATTCCGCGAGTAGCAAAACACAATATATAAGTAAATTAGCTAAACACAATAGTGATTTTGAAATTTTTTTGACAAAATAAAGCAGATGACGTGAGAAATCGAACATATCAGTAATTCCCATAAATCCAATCAAAAATGCAATACTGTCCATTTATAAAATTTATTTTTATATCCGTTTCTTTATTATTTAAATAGGAAAAGCTTGGTAAATATCGTCTGCGGTATAAACGAATTTGACTTGATTGCGTTGCTCAGCAACATAATATAATTATCTTCAACTAAATTTGCGGAAAAATGGCGTCTGCATAATGTTATTTCTATAGAAAGTTCGTTTGTAACACTTTACAACAAAGTTGAAAAGTGTTTATGACTTTGTTCATTCTGTCTGTCTGTCTGTCTGTCTGTCTGTCTGTCCATTAGCACGATAACTGCCGTAAAAATGACTTAATCAAAATGAAATTTTAGTATGTTGTTCAGACAGTCTGTAGGACCTATGGGAATATAAATGAATAATATCACCCAATTAGTTTTGGATTGAACCCGAGTTGAAAAAATGAAATACATTGAGCCCTATGGGACCTAATTTTTCAAACATTTTTTAAGCGTATTTAAAATTCACAAATTGCTTCGAAAATTTTAGGTAATAGTCAAATTGTTCCGTAAAATATATAAAAAAAATTCAGCGAAATATATTCAGTAGTTTTTTAAATAAAAATTAAAATAATAATTACACATCTTATATGAAACGATCACGTGACCATGATATGAAACGATCACGTGACCATGATATGAAACGATCACATGACCCACTTCAAAATGATATATGGCATCCATCTTGTTTGAAAATCGTGATTTTTTAAAGTTCTTTTTAATTCATATTGAGTGTTGTATCCGTCCTAAAACTACTTTATTTTTGCTTAAATTATGTGCATCTACATACTGAAACAACGCAATGACAATATATTTGAGTTTAAATTCTCATTCAAATTTGATTATTTCTACAACTAAGCCTATTTTTCACCTATGTAAAATGTAAACAGCAAAATATGTAGAATGAGTTGTATTAGAATTACTGTATTTCTTTAACACAAAATAATTCAGTCCATGGAGTCTGCATGGCTGATATGAATGAAATATTAATTGATTTTATAAACAGAAGGACGATTTTTTTCGATGAAGTTTTAAGCATAAAGTTTATGAATTGTAGCTCCATGGTCTTAATTTTTAAATAAAATAAATTATTATAGTATTGTGATGAATGAAATGGAGAAAGTTATGAATGAAATCTTGCTTTTATAGAGAGATCCAGGCGTGTTATTTTTTCTATGACGTCATTTGAATTTATTTCAGTTGTTTTCGATGAAGTTTTCAAATATAATAAATTATCGTAGTATTATGATAGTTTTAAAAATATTACCGTGGAATGTATTGCATTTTAGAGATATTTAAACCAGGCAATTTATATTTCAATGCCGTCATTTTAATGAAGTTCATTTTTTTCAATGAAGGTTTAAGTTTTCAAATATAATAAATCAATGTAGTATTGTGATAAGTTTTAAAATATTACCGAGGAATGTATTGTATTTTCGACTTTTTAAAATAAAATTGCATTGAAGTTGGAAAGTGTTTCATAATCAATGCTTTAAGCATGATTAATCTTTCTTGTTTTAAATGACATTGTTATTCAAAACATGCTATTAAAATATTAAATTTAATTCTCCTAAAAAGAAATATAAGAATCTCTGTTATCGCTATACAAAATCATCTTCAGAGTCAGATGTGAATAGTAAAACATGCTGGTTTCATTTGCAAACTAATTTATAAAAAAATATGAAATTGGATCAATATGTGCTAATATGAAAGCGTTAAAATGGTATTAGAAGATATACCCGTACTACTTTTATTCTGTCTCATTCCGCGAGTAGCAAAACACCATATATAAGTAAATTGGCTAAACACAATAGTGAGTTTGAAATTTTTTTGCCAAAATAAAGCAGATGACGTGAGAAATCGAACATATCAGTAATTCCCATAAATCCAATCAAAAATGCAATACTGTCCATTTATAAAATTTATTTTTATATCCGTTTCTTTATTATTTAAATAGGAAAAGCTTAGTAAATATCGTCTGCGGTATAAACGAATTTGACTTGATTGCGTTGCTCAGCAACATAATATAATTATCTTCAAATAAATTTGCGGAAAAATAGCGTCTGCATAATGTTATTTCTATAGAAAGTTCGTTTTCATTAATATCTCGACAACCCCTGATGGTCCTAGAAACGCGAAACAGAGACTTAAATTTAAGTGAGGCTATTCAAATGCTACCCACAAAATTTCATGAAATTCCTTGCAGCTGTTATTTTCTCGTGATGATAAGACACACAGACAGACAGATTTCCAATTATATTCATGGATGTATTTAGTGAGTATCAGAGGAGTGGCAAAGCAGACCCCAGGGGCGCGACAGCCCAGTGATTAGCGCACGGGGATTGCACTCGAACGACCCGAGTTCGATTCCCACCACTGCCCAAACTGTCACCGCGTTCACGGGGAGTACGATCAGGTTAAACATGTGGGTCCATAAGTCCTTCCGAGAGGTTGGTGGTAGGGGAAGGAGGGTACGGTTCCTATGAATGTCTGCCCCACCGGGTTACAGTCTTAATTAGGCGTCTCTTCCCGGCCCTCCAAACTGGTACCTTACACCTTCTGGTAGGTTGGACGGTCTGGGTCGAAGAAAAAAGAAGAAAGCCCCCCCCCCCTCCCTAGAAAATTGTTAATTTAATTAAAAGCTAATATGAGAGAAAAAAAAATAAGAAAAGTCTTTACTCTCACGTGTATATTAATAAAAACAATTTAAACTTATACCTAAATGGAAAACTTCGGATAATTGAATTTGGTATGCTTGTAAATGTCCAATCTGTTAGTTTAGTTGCTTTGTCCCCAGGAAGGTTAGAATCCTGTTATGAAAGGGGGGATACTTTTTAAAGGTGGTACACACTAATTTTTAAAAATTGGTGCCTACTAATTTTTAAAAGTGCTATACACAGTCATTTTGAAAATGTAATGGTCATACCATCTGTTGAAATTGACTTTGTAACTATACATATTTCAAGGTTGATAGCAATCTCTACATTTTGAATGCAATCAATTTTAGCACCCCCCTGGAAAATAATCCTGCATTATATTTATATAGATTTTTAAATTTGCCTTAATCTTTTGCGTACGGGTGGGACAGCGTCCATTCCTAACGAAGAACCTCTCAAAAAGACAGGTTTTGACATACCCTATCCCAAACAGTTCGATCCCCCTCTGCAAGAATTGGCGTCCATGGACACCAATGTCTGTCCCACCCATAAGCAAAAGGTTAAAATTTCCTGTCATCAAACTGAATTCTGAAAGCAACTTCCAAAATAAGTCCATTTTCCCCCAAAACTGAATAAATCCTCCAGACGTAATACAATTTTCAGAGCAAGAAGGAGCAGCAAAACATTCACTCCCTCCCCCCTCCTTCTTTTTTATTCTAAAAGATAGCTGGCGGAAAAAATCGGAAATAAAAACCTCTCTCTAGCACATTTCCATTTAATTCCTTCTATATACAGGAAAGCTTAAAAACTCGCTAAGCGCCGAACGAGCACATAATAAGCTCTTTTAGACGCATTATCAATAGTAGAAAGGCGATTACCGATTTAATCGGACTTCCCAGTGGAATTTTTCGCGCCTCTGGTTATGAGTTGAAACTTGGAAAAGGAAAAGCTTCCACACGATACAGGATAAGTTAGTTTAAAAGGAGAAAAGAGCCGCAATGACCTACGGCTGTCTGTTACGAAATGTGTGCCGTAAAAATACAAATATTTTAAGCCGCAGTATTTTTACTGGCGATTATTTATAACTGGTCCTCCTGGTGCTTGTTTGAAGCAGAACTGTTACTGCTGAGCACTGTATACTGGAAGAATTGCGTTTGTTGTTAATCGTTTAAAGCTTTAGGAGATATGTCTTGCAGGAATGTAAGAATGAATTCTTCGGGAGATAGTTAAGCTCTGTAATTTAAATGTAGAATTAAAAGAACATTGGTAATATCTTCATTATAATAAAAAAATGTTTGTCCGTATATGTATGGAAAAATTGCGTTTGTTATAGATCGTTTAAAGATTTAAGAGATATGTCTTGCAGCAATGTAAGAATTAATTCTTCGGGAGATAGTTAAGCTCTGTAAAATAAATATAGAATTAAAAGCAGATTGGTAATATCTTCATAATAATAAAAATAAATGTTTGTTTGTGTATTTATTGTAAAATTGCGTTTGTTATTGATCGTTTAAAGCAGAGGTTCCCAAACTTTTTTTTCTCGTGGATCACTTTCAAAGTTTTACTATTTTCGGTAGACTCCCTGCTGCTACATTTCTACTGTATTCCCAAAACTCCTGAAAAATATCACCCCAAATTGGGGGTGTTAAGAAGAAAAAAAAAAGTAGCACATTTTCTTGTGTCCTATTTATTAAAATAATACTTGTGGTTATACAAAATTATAAACATTTATTTTTACAAACAATCAACAATTGACAAAAAATCAACAATAAACTCTGAAATGTAAATCAACAATATAAAATAGTCATACTTTTAATGAGACGGATGTACTTGATGAATTGACAGCAAATTATCAATATTTGGCTTCAGTTTTGTAAGAAGTAATCTCAAATCTCCCCGTTCTGTGATGTTCAATCTGCTCCTTTTTTTGGTTAACAGGTTGGTAACGGCACTAAAACTTCTTTCGACAAGATATGACGAGGGAAACGCTATAAAAAATTTTCTCGCAATTTCCCACAGCCCAGGATATTTTTCGGGGATTTCTGCCTGCAGCCAAAATGTTTGATAGCCTTTTTTAAATTTCACCTTCAGTTCCTCGTTGGTGGTGAGCTCAAGTAGCTCCTCTTGTAATACCACATTCGCCTCTTCCGTTTCATCAAATGGGGTTATGATCCATGGTGGTATTTCCATCGTCAGAATATCTTCAAATCTATTTTTGAAGTCATCATGCACGGTATTTAAATGTTGAGCGTATGTCTGAATATCCTCATCAAGACATTCTATCTGTGACAAGTGCGGAAACTGGGAGAGTTCGCGCCGACTAATATTCTGCTTCATTAATTTCAATTTACCAAGAAAAGCCGAAATTACACCCTTTGTTTTTATTAAATTAAGGCTGTCCCCTTGTAACTGCAAGTTAACGTCATTGAATTTTTTGAACAAATCTGTTAAGTACGCAAAGTCCGCTTTATATTTGATCAGATTTTCTTTTAAATCTGGTGCTTTAGTTTCCAGAAACTCTATCACTGATTCGAAAAGTGAGTAAAATCTTGATAAGCATGCACCTTTCGACAACCAGCGTACTTCAGTATGTAGGAGCAGTCGTTGGAAATCTTCATCATTTTCATCGCACAATAGTGCAAATAAACGGGTATTCAAAGCATTGGTTCTTATTTTATTAACTGCGTTAATCACAAATTGAAGCGATTGGTGCAATATATCACTCAAATTTTTCGCTACAAGGTGTTGTCGGTGGATGACACAGTGAATTGCTATTAGTCCTGGTATTATTCTTTTAAGATGAACCCACGATATCGCCCGAACATGGCAGGAGCTCCATCTGCTGCCACCGAAATAATGTTTGTAAATGGAATAGATTTTTCTGTAAAAAAAATCCCTCAGGACATTATAAATATCGATTCGCCTTTGGTGTCCGACTTCAAAGTTTTTGCGAATAGCAGCTCTTCATGGATTTCTTCATCCATAACAAATCGAACATATGCCAATAATAATGCTTCATTACCAGGCAAAGTAGACTCGTCCAATTGAATAGAAAAATGAGTGGTTTGCAGATAATTACACAAGAAGCTTTCTATATCAGAGCTCATTTTATCAATACGTCTTTGTACAGTGTTGTTACTTAAAGGAATTCTTTTGAGTACGTCAAATGGAGGTTTGTGCAGAACAGTTTTTAAAACCTCTTCAATAGCGGGTAAAATTAACTCTTCTCCGATGGTGTGCGGTTTTCCAGATTTCGCTATAAGCAACGAAATATTGTAAGATGCCCGCAAGCCATCATCGTTACTTTGAGACATTGGAGCAAACGTACTATTTACGGTAGGTCTCTTTTCATATTTTCCCTTCAATGTTTGAAAGTATTTCAGATCTTTACCTATGTTTTCAGGATGACACCTTCTTAGATGGTCTTCGAGCTTCGATGGTTTCATAGAGTCATTGCTCAGAACTTTGTTGCATAAAAGACACATGGGCAATCGTTTGTCTGCCGTTGATGGAAGAAAACCAAATTTCAAATAATCAATTCTGTACTGTCGACATTTCTTCTTAGATTCAGCCATTTTCCGCATCAGTTGTGACCTATAAAAAAAAATTCTTTTTGAGGCGATTTTACCAGAATATGGCTATTATAACACAACAGAATAGAATTATTGCAATAAAAAAAAAAACAAAATGCCCGCGGAAACACCGCTCTTTTAATGAATCGCCGTCGTCGCGTAAATAAATATTTTTCGACAAAAACGTACCTAGGTACCTAAAGTTTAATCTTCCCTGGCTTTTTGTTCTTTTATAGAAGTTTTGAATAATCTCTAGTATTTAATATTCACTACATAACTACCTATTACACTCAAATAGTAAAACAAATATAATATGATTGATAAATTACAATATATAATAAAAATATGTATAACAAATAGGCAGATACTTACTTTTTCCGGCACTGCAAACACTGACATCGATTCACTCACAGTCACACTCTTATGTTCAAAATCCCGGAAACAAATGAGCAACGTTTTGTTCTTGGCATTCGTATTTACACTAATCTCGATTGCAAACACAGCGCATTTCATCCCTTTGCAGGTCTAAACAAGCATCTCGGACGAGCGAGTCTCGACATGTGGTGTACACTTGGACTATTGTTCGATTCAATTCTGTCTTCAACCTGAGTCTCGAATATTTTTGAATGCCTACCTAGTGAAGGATGCTACCTGCCTACGTTGATAGGTAAATCCAAGCCAAATTTTTGTTCTTTATTATGAAAACCAGAAAATTTTTCGTGGATCCCCCTTATAACTTGTGAACCCCTGTTTTCTTTTCACGTCTACGTGGACCCCCGTGTGGTCTCCTATGGACCCCTGGGGGTCCACCTGGACCACTTTGGGAACCTATGGTTTAAAGCTTTAAGAGATATATCTTGCAGCAATGTAAGAATTAATTCTTCGGGAGGTAGTTAAGCTCTGTAAAATAAATATAGAATTAAAAGCAGATTGGTAATATCTTCATAATAATAAAAATAAATGTTTGTCTGTGTATGTATTGAAAAATTACGTTTGTTATTGATCGTTTAAAGTTTTAGGAATTATGTCTTGCAGCAATGTAAGAATTAATACTTTGAGAGATAGTTTAGCTCTATAAAATTAATGTGGAATTAATAGAACATTGGTAATATCTTCATAATAATAAAAATAAATGTTTGTCTGTGTATGTATTGAAAAATTACGTTTGTTATTGATCGTTTAAAGTTTTAGGAATTATGTCTTGCAGCAATGTAAGAATTAATACTTTGAGAGATAGTTAAGCTCTGTAAAATTAATGTGGAATTAATAGAACATTGGTAATATCTTCATAATAATAAAAATAAATGTTTGTCTGTGTATGTATTGAAAAATTACGTTTGTTATTGATCGTTTAAAGTTTTAGGAATTATGTCTTGCAGCAATGTAAGAATTAATACTTTGAGAGATAGTTTAGCTCTATAAAATTAATGTGGAATTAATAGAACATTGGTAATATCTTCATAATAATAAAAATAAATGTTTGTCTGTGTATGTATTGAAAAATTACGTTTGTTATTGATCGTTTAAAGTTTTAGGAATTATGTCTTGCAGCAATGTAAGAATTAATACTTTGAGAGATAGTTTAGCTCTATAAAATTAATGTGGAATTAATAGAACATTGGTAATATCTTCATAATAATAAAAATAAATGTTTGTCTGTGTATGTATTGAAAAATTACGTTTGTTATTGATCGTTTAAAGTTTTAGGAATTATGTCTTGCAGCAATGTAAGAATTAATACTTTGAGAGATAGTTTAGCTCTATAAAATTAATGTGGAATTAATAGAACATTGGTAATATCTTCATAATAATAAAAATAAATGTTTGCCTGTGTATGTATTGAAAAATTACGTTTGTTATTAATCGTTTAATGTTTTAGGAGATATGTCTTACAGCAATGTAAGGATTTGAGAGATAGTTAAGCTCTTTGAGAGATAGTTAAGCTCTGTAAAATAAATGTGGAATTAAAAGAACATTGGTAATATCTTCATAATAATAAAAATAAATGTTTGTCTGTGTATGTATTGTAAAATTGCGTTTGTTATTAATCGTTTAAAGTTTTAGGAGATATGTCTTGCAGCAATGCAAGAATTAATACTTTGAGAGATAGTTAAGCTCTGTAAAATAAATGTGCAATTAAAAGAACATTGGTAATATCTTCATAATAAAAAATTATGTTTGTCCGTGTATGCATTGAAAAATTGTGTCTGTTATTAATCGTTTAAAGCTTTATGCTTGCAACAATGCAAAAATTAATTCTTAGGGAGATAGTTAAGCTGTGTAAAATAAATGTCGAATTAAAAAACAATGGTAATTGTAGAGTTCACTTCGATGATAAGAGCTTGCAATTTTGTCCCAGTAGCTCAACGGTAGAGCGTCGACTGGCCAATTTGGGTTCTATTTCCGGTTGGGGCAGCTAGTCTCTTTACATAATATCTTCCTAATAAAAAAAAAGCATTTGTCTGTATGTGCATGGAAAAACTGCGTTTGTTATTAATTGCTTAAAGCTTTAGGAGATATATCTTGCAGCAATGTAAGAGCTAAACACGCAGGCGAGATTTTTAAAATTCGAATTTACAGAGTTTCCTACTTGACATTGTTGGAAAGGTCGAAGAACGTTATTTCTAACGTTCTTTAAACCGAATCCGACGGACGATTATTTATTATTTATTTGTTTAATAATATGCATGTTTTAGATAATCTGCCGAAAATGGAAGAAACAATTCTACAGTGCAACTATACATAGGTTCAGGTTCAAGCCGAACCCCCCACGGCAACCTAGTGGTTTATGCCGAGGGAGAAGGAGGCCGACGGGGTGTTATGCGCCACCAAGCGAGACCGCGACCAGGGGAGCAAAGGCAGCAGAACCATCCAGCGGATCCGAATAGACTCGACTCCAGTCGCCTACGGATCTGGGGTTATGGTCATAAAAGTCAGTGCCTTCCCGCAGCATGGACGAGCCTGCTTCATGAGGACAAGTGGGAACTCCTGGGAGCAATCCACAGATTTGTGTACTCCCCATGAAAGGAAGACCGGGGCTATAAAGAGCTAAGATCCGTACACCACCCTCTAGAAGCGCCCCCCCCCCCCCCTTGGGGGGAGAGTGACCACACATATGTTGAAACTAAAGGATTTTGATTGAAATGAAAGGAGGAAACTATTTGGAAATTAAGTGGAGTTTTTTGTACCTATATTATTTACGCAGCGGGCGCTTATTTATAGATACATATAACTAGCTAGGAAGTTATTTGTGTTGTAGTTATTTTTCATTTCATTTGTATTTGTATTGTATTGTAGTTATTGTATTTTTAGTTATCTGCATTTGTATTGTAGTTATTGCATTTTATTTATTTGTATTTGCATTGTATTGTAGTTACTATATTTTTAGTTATTTATATTGCAGTTATTTTTATTTTATTTGTATTTGTATTGTATTGTAATTATTGTATTTTTAGTTATTTGTATTTGTATTGTATTTTTAGTTATTTTTGTAGTTATTGCATTTTTAGTTATTCGTATTGAAGTTATTGTATTTTTAGTTATTTGTATTGTAGTTATTGTATTTTTAGTTATTTGTATTGTAGTTATTGATTGTATTTTTAGTTATTTGTATTTGTATTGTATTTTTAGTTATTTGTGTAGTTATTGCATTTTTAGTTATTTGTATTGAAGTTATTGTATTTTTAGCTATTTGTATTGTAGTTATTGTATTTTTAGTTATTTGTATTGTAGTTATTGTATTGTAGTTTTTGTATTTTTAGTTATTTGTGTAGTTATTGCATTTTTAGTTATTTGTATTGTAGTTATTGTATTTTTAGTTATTTGTATTATAGTTATTTGTAACCAGAAATAATTACTCGGGCAATGTCGGGTAATTCTTCCTAGTTATAGGAATAACTGAGCGGAATATTTATTGTGAAAATACTTTGACGCGCACAGTCCGATTTTTTAGAAATACAGTAATGTCTAGGCTCTCTTTGAACTGCTCCAGCTTGGTGTAAGAAGTCAGATACATCTAAAACTATGACTTCTTGAGTTCTACTAAACGGATATGAAAAATTCAGCGGTTTGTTTACATTAGAGTAATTCGAATATTTTTAACTAAATTCAAATATTAAGATTTTCATCAAAATTTGTTTCTATCACGAATGTTGGACACAATTCAATATTTAGACATTTATATTTAAGAAATGGTTCTATTCATACAGGAAGAGAGGAACAGAACATTTAATTCTAATAGAAGTGAAACGATAGGTTTTTGTTTTCAGAAGGGTGGAACCAATACATCCTACAAAAATATCTTAGAAATATCTACTGCTGCTTTAGTAGGCTATGTTAGATGATCATTATAACAGACCTCTCTATTATTATCCATCGGACAACATAGCATTTTCCCAGAGTGAAATAATGCAATTATTATTTAGTTTCTTAATTATTATTTGTTTAGTTTCTTAATTATTATCTTTCGTAATTGTTATTTTTGGTTCACTTATTAAAAGTATTTTCTACTAATTCCTTCTCTTTATTTAAATTGGGTAAATTAAATGAAAATCGTCTGTCGTATAAACACATCTGATGTAATTCCTTTCCTAAGCAAGATGATATAATTTTCGGAATAAAATCGTCTGCATAATGATAAAATCTCTGCATAATGTCTGCATAAAATCGTCTGCATAATATAATCGTCTGCATAATGATTTAAATTTGCATTTTTTTACTTTCCCAGCAATACATGGTAATGTATAGGGAAAATATTGGAATCATGTCAAAAATCGCAACTCGCGTTTTCGACGGATCTACACGTTCTGGGACCTTTAGAACACGAAAACACTATTTTTAGCATAGCGTCTGTGTGTATGTATGTCTGTGCAATGAATGTATTAACTCTAACTCAAAAACTAATGGACCGAATTCATAAAATTTGGTAGGTAAGTCACTTGTGTGTGACCCTGGTACTGATTAGTTTTAGGTACGATTTGGGATAAAACAACCCGCCTTTTTTTGCGAACTGACCCGTAAAAATTGTCTGTATCCACTCTAACTGAAAAACTAGTAAATCAAATTTTACAAAATTTGCTAGATAAGTCACTTGTGGGTTACCCTGGTACTGATTAGATTTTGGTGCAATTCAGAAAAAAAAAAACCCCTACCTTATTTTGCGAAATGGCTCGCAAAAATCGTCAAAATTTAAAATTTGAGACTACGTATGCTCAAATATATCAATTAAATGCTTGTTTTATACGTAATTTTCGACGATGAAAAGAATAAGACTAACCCCATTATACTAGGGCTGGTCGTTCTCGAGATATTTTAGTTTTTTCGCATTTTCGCTACGCCACCGTTGAAAAAAGTCCAGTTATGTAGTTTTCCAAAAAGTCTTACTGAGAACGAAAATTAAATTAAAAGTGCAAATTCAGTGTCATTTTGAATAATTATGGACGTTATTTAGTGCAATTAATCTCAATAAAATGAATTATTGAAGAAATAAAGAGAACGTGAATATGAGTTTGCAGGAAAAGTCATGTGCTGCTCACATCAGATTTTTTAAATTAATATTTCAACAATCTCTAGTCTTAAAAACTCGAACTATGGCCGCGAAAAACCGGAGCGAATAAGAACAGGGCTTCTCAACCTTTATGAGGCTGTGCCCCGGTCGTTTATAAGATGAGGGCCCGGTCCCAACAAATTTACTCTTATATATCTTTCTAGTTTTTTTTAAGTTCATACATTAAACTAACATAAGTATTAATAATTAATCATGGCGTAATCACAGAGCCTATTAGTACATTTATATATACGATGTGGCATGTCGATACACGTAAAATTGCATTTAAATGAGTTATCAGTCACTGGCTTAATGAAATTATGTAGCATATTGTCATTTCCCCAGGCCAACATCATTAAATTAATGCGTGCTGATTTTCATTGATATATCCCATTCTTATCGCCAAAAATGTATAATATTATTCAATATAAAATGGATTATTGTATTATTAAATTGATTTTACTGATGTTGGTTTGGAAAAAAAAATTGTATTGAGAGTGAAAAATATTTATCCACTGTAATTTCCCGTAGAAGTCGGCTGAGTCTCTTATTCATATTAAAATTTAAACTCGGCTTCGTTACTGCTATTTGTTGCATAAATATTATTTAGATACATAAGTGTTATCTATGGTTCTGAATTTTATGACACATTCACGAATATTATTTTTTTCTGAATATTTCCACTGTGAAATATTTATTTATAAAAAAAGTGCTTAGAAAACCAAAACGACAAATTGAAATAGAATCTCTCGCGTCCCGACTGTTGAGAAACATTAAATTAGAGAATAAACATACCATACAAGGTAGGATCAAAAAGTTCGGAGACTGTGCTGATATCTCCAACCCTGATTGGAAGAGATGGGAACTATTTTACCGTGGCGTAGAGGCACATGTGACGCGAGAAGTGAAAAGAAAGAAGCATGTGTTTTCCAAACAATGCGTGTCAGTGAACTGCAGTCGTTCGCGTTCGTCGAAAACGGATATGGCGTTTGAAGAACAACGTGCGAATATCAAATTCTGCCAGCGTTTGGGGAATTTTCCGGCAGAAATATTGCACCTGCTGCGCAAATGTCAGTGACCAGGAAGCTTTTAAATTTTAATATGAATAAGAGACAGCTCAACTGACTTCTAGTGAATTACAATGGATAAACATTTTTCACTCTCAATACCATGTTTTTTTTTCAAAACAACATCAGTAAAATCAATTTAATAACGCAATAATCCATTTTATACTAAATAATAATTATAAATTTTCGGTGATCAGAGTGGAATATATCAATACAAAGCAGTATATATTAATGACATCGCAGTGATTGATAACATATTAAAATGTAATTTTTTATTTGTCAGCCTGCCACACCGTATACATAAATGTACTAATACGCTTTATGATTATGCGATGATTAATTATTAATACTTATTTATTGCATGAACTTAAAGAAAATATAGAAAGGTATTTCTAAGTAAATTTTTGGGGCCGGGCCCTCGTTTTATAAAATAAAAATTTACCGGACCATAATGGTTGAGAAGCACTGGTACAGACCTCTGCATAATCGGTACAAAGAATTTTTGTCCCCTCCCCATTGCAAAAATAGAAAAGGAACTATGAAAAGTAGTATATGGAATGTGAGTAGGGTGAAAAAGGGGGTTCTGGCTCATCCGGAGCTATACTTTAACATGGGTATATTCCGGAGCTGTACTTCCTTATGTTATAACATAAGACTCCGGATAGGTAGAACCACCCCTTCTATATGTCACGAGATATTTTTCTATGAATGGAGATTTACTCACAGTCAGATAAGAGTAAGCAGAAAGTTATTAATCAGTAGGTAGATATAAAGTATTTTTTTTTTCATCTATAGTCAAGTAATTTTTTCAGGTTGTTTTTAGTAGTAATAAAAGTGCATTTCATTCTCGTTTCATATAACTTGAATATCCAATGCGTATATTTTCACATTTTCCTTTTAATCCTTTTGTAACACTTTACAACATAGTTGAAAAGTGTTTATTACTTCGTTCATTCTGTCTGTATGTCTGTCTGCCCATTAAATGATCCTAAAACCGCTTTATTTTTGCTTAATTTCTGTGCATCTATATTCTAAAACAGCGCAATTACAATATATTTGAGTTTAAATGATCCATGCTATCCATCTTGTGTCAAAACAGTGATTTTAAAGTTCTTTTTAATTTATATTTGGTGTTGTGTCTGTCCTAAAACTGCTTTATTTTTGCTTAATTTCTGTGCATCATTGTTCTGAAACAACGCAATTACAATATATTTGGGTTTAAATGATCATCAAACTTTGATTATTTTTGCAATGAAGCCTAATTTTCACTTATGGAGATTGTAAACACATCAAGCTGTAAGATGAGTTGTATAAGAATTGCTGAATTTCTTTAACGCAAAATTATTTAGCGTTGTAATATAGTTGTAATATAGTTGATATGAATGTAATATAGTTGATATGAATGTAATATAGTTGATATGAATGAAACAGTCATCGATTTTACATAGAGAACAGACAATTTTATAGCAGACTTTTTCGGTGACGTTTTAAGCACAGAATTAACTTACTTTTAGCTCCATGGTTAAATTTTTAAGTAAAATAAATTATTGTAGTATTGTGATGAATGAAAGGAATAGCATAAAAGTTTATGAATGAGATTTTTATTGCTTTTCATAGAGGGCCAGGCGATTTATATTTCAATGACGTCATTTGAATAAAGTTCATTCTTTTCGACGAAGTTTTCAAATACAATAAATTATTGTAGTATTGTGATAATTTTAAAAATATTACCGCTGAATATATTTCATTTTAGAAATGTTTAAATAAAATTGCATTGCAGTTGGAAAGTGTTTCATTATCAATGCTTTATGCACAATTGATATTTCTTGTTTTTTCATCCACAGACATCTTTACCATGTTATCGTCTTTTTAATAAATTAGGTGTTATTAGAAAAAAATATAGTTTTTTTAAATTGCAGTCCCACCTCCACATGATGTATACAATACACCGCTACAATTTAATATAGCACGTCTTAGTCATTTAAATTTGTTAATGACCTTGTGTTACGCTCTTGATGCCATCATTTAAAAAAGTTTATCACCATAGAGAAATAACCCCATTTTAATTTGCTTCACAGTATAAATCTTCTGATCCTTATTAGTAATTTTAATTTGCTCAACTCTATTATATCTACATTTTGTTAGACAGTTATAGTAATCTTGATGGCAGATGAATATTTTCATGTCATTCTTATTAACACCTTTAGCAGTTTTCTTTTCTATGAAGAGTGTTATGTTACTTAGATGATGAAGCTAGTTTAATATCTTAAATGATTGCTTCATTCATTTTTGCTATATTCTTCTCAGTTCCAGTCTCACTGATAATATTAACTCAGTTTGATCAAATGTTACTTAAATTTAGTTGATAAGTTAGCTCAGGGACATGATGAAGTTAGTTTAATATCCCAAATGGTTGTTACATTCATTTTTGTTATATTTTTCTCAGTTGCAGTCTAACTCACAGGTAATGTTCAATTAGTTCAAAAGTTACTTGAATTATTTGATAAGTCAGATTATCTAGCTTTCGAAACTGGTTATTTCCTTAATTTTTTTTTCTCCTCTTATTTACAGTATAATTCAGTGGTATTTTACATTAGTGTGATCGAATATCATTTGAATATAAATTATGAAGTAGCTGATGCAGCTTTTCAAAATCTGTTTTCATAATTTTTTCATTATTATTTTCTTTATTTTCATTGTATGTTTCGTTGCTTTTTATTAATTCGAAAGAAATGTGATAAATATAATACTTCCAAAACGGTTAATGGTAACTATTTACCGATGGTGTCAATCCGATGGTGTAGAAAGTACATATAAAATGTATGTTCTTAATAATAATATGATTTTTTTCTTGCCTTTTGTTGTGACAAATCACAACACTTTTATTTTATTATTCAAAAATTAACATTTTTATAAATCATTAAATATTTTTTAATTATTTGAATTTTATTTTTAATTATTATTCTAAATTTATTCTATTAAAAATTACATTATTCAAAATTATTTAATTGTAAATCTTCCATTAAAAATCTCTAATAATATTAAATGGCATTTCATAATTGTTTTCATGCTAACTATTTCATGCTAACTCTAGCATGCTGAGATATTGTCTGGCACTCCTTTTTAGACCTCCATAGTTCAGCGTGAGTTTAGATTTTGCAGAGTGGCAACTGAGCAAACGCTATCATCCAATTTCAGCGTGCCAAGATTGCGCAGGAATCCGCCTTTATGTGAGAAAGCGCTGGATTTAGTCTCTCCTGAAATTTCTTTGAGACATAGGTTGTGTTTTTTGGTGGCAGGGTGCCTTGGTGCCCCTTGTCCTAGTCATTTTTACTTTTGTCCTAATATATATGATTGTTTAAAATTTTGAATTACAAGTTGTTACCTTGTTGATGCTGCATCAGTGATTGATTGCGGAAAACACTGTTTGTGACATACAGGTATATAGTTGAAATATACAATTATCTTATTGAAGAGAGTGGTGAAGTGCAGATCCTATCATGTTACTTTGTGTAGATATTAAAATCATCATTGTTCCTGAATAAATACTGGTGTGCAAGATTTGTTTCATCATATTTTTCATCATATCAAGCAGTGGAACTCAAAATGAAATATACAATTATCTTCTTATTGAAGGGAGTGAATAAATTCACGTATCTAATTTTAAAGATGAAAGGTGATGTAATTGATCTTATTGACAAAAAAAGAGGAATATTACAATTGACTATCTAATATATATTTCTATTACCATCTTACTATTTGAGTACCATATTTTATAGATGCTGAACGTTATAGATTTTATTTTTATCTCATAAACATATTAATGACAAGAAATCATGGTTATTACTTATTTGAAACTATAATTATTTTAATTACTTGAGTGGGTTCTTATGAACAATTAAATTGTAGGTCCATTTTCCAGGTAAAGAATTAAGAAAGTATCAATCTAAGATGTTAATTTATACTCATATTTAAAGCTTCTTAGGAATTTGTAGTTTTAAGGTGCCCATATGCAATGGCTAAATTTATATTAATCTTAAATCTGTAACGTTTTGTACTATATTTTATATTCTATTCCCCACTATGCTGTCCCAAATCCATTAAGTTATTAATTTCTAATTTAGTAATTTCTCCTTATTTATTGCATGTGGGTGACCGACTCAATCAGGTATGGTGATATAGCTGCTTAATTAAACATTTGCCAATTAATTTAATTTCCCTTGAACAGTTGTATCACAACACATCTTTTTGACCGAAAGTTCGATTCATTTAGAACAGTTCATGGTAAGGTCTTATAAATACAGCTTTCAGTTTTAGATAAGAATAAAGATTTCGACATATATACAGTAACTTCCGATGTGTAAAACTTCTCTTAGCTTCATTACATTAAATATCATTTCAAGGCACCTGTATTTCACATTAATCGGACATCCCTTTATTAAACAGCTAAGAAACGTTCACCTTTTAACTCAACGCTACATATCAGCAAGAAAGTGGGGTTTCACTATTCTTGGATTATAGTTTCGGGGTTTTCACCACAGACAAAGCTGGACCAGAGAGTACAAAACAACTTTAGAGCAAGGATTTAGAGTTTTTCTGGTAAAATTTAAATAAATATTGCCAGCTAACTACAATCCAGGGCATTATTTTAGCACTAACATAGGCACAACCCTAAGTGCCGAGGTCATCTCATCAATTAACAAATGTCTTTTTTTTTTTTTTCAAATGGCCAGGCACTTTGACCTTCGTCATTCGCCTTTATTACAGCGACCAGCGTGTGAACCATTTAGCCGTCCATTGACGTTGCCCCAGGCGCACCAGAGGGGGCGGATCACATTGCGCCCACAACACAAACATCCATGCCTTACGTGGGGCTCGAACCCACAACGTGGCGGTCGAGCGATTGCTACGAAAACGCCTGCCTTGACCACTCGACAACCACGCCGGCAATTTTAACAAATGGCGAAAACCACGACACCATGATCTAAAGATGGTCAATAATGACCAAGTCAAATGACCGCTTTCTTGCTCATATACCCGTTTTGAACTTTATCCCATTATATACTCAAGCCTAAGACTTCTTAGCATCTCCTCTTTGCCTAATCCATTGGTGTATAATTCCAACTATGCTTCCTACGCTTTATGAAAGATCCCCATAGATGAACTGTATTACCCTGATAGAGAAAAACGTCGCTACCCCATAAAAAAACTCGCTTTTCTGTCTAATCCACCGCATCTGTTCATCCGTTTTATCCCCTTTTAACGAACGACTATCACACGGATGAACACCTCGCACTCCATCCATACCGAAACCTGGAAAGCAGCAGTCAAATGAACAACTAATTGTCAGACATCGTGTAAGAAGACACTGCGCACGCACGGACACGCCTCCCCCCCTTCGGATGGATTTCTGTGCCCCTAATTGGATGGATTTGTTCGGAAACGAAAGAGGGGTATCTTTTTTTAGGGGGGCGGTGAGTATATTCACTCCCGTAATTCTTCCCGTCCAAATGTATACACACAGCGTCGTGTGTGCTTTTCTACACAACGGGCCTTAATGAATAGTGCTTGAGCCGCTGAAGCCTAATCTCTATGGGGCTGTAAGCTGGTAGGAGAGAAAATAATTCGAAATGAGGGTTTATAGTAGATATACGCACTTAATTTGGATTTATGTTCGTTTTTTGAGGAAGGGTATGTGAGTGATATGCGGCGTTTCAGGGCCTTTTATCTTTAATGGCAATTTTTCGGCGCTGTTGTAGTCGGGAGAAGAGGAACTATCGTCTCTAATAATTTGCCATTTCCGGGTCTATTCTTTTTAAAAATCTTTTTCAGTTGTCCCTTACAAAAGTTGAAGGGTCCCTTCGATGATAAGAGCCTATAATTCCGTCTTTGTACCTCAATCGGAAAACGTCAGCTGGTCATTGCGAATATCCACTTATATGGCACAGTCTGGGACAAAAAGGTTCTTTAGAATGGTGTTCGAACAAATTAACCCTGTAGGTTAGGGCAATGATGTTGAGGGTTTAAAAGTGGCCCTAATCCAACTAGTATGGATTTGGTAAATTCTAGGATATTGAATCCCGATTTCAAATGGAGAGTCCAATGACCACGTAGAAAGCTAACCTGGAGGATGAAAATGTGTAGCTTCAGGAGGCTAAACGGAGGTAAATATAGTAGATGGTGGTCAGTCGGATTGTCAAGTTGAACATCAATCTGACATTTGAGACAGGAGAATGCACTTCGATAATAAGAACTTGAAATTTCGTTCTTGTAGCTCAATTAGAAAAGTGTTAGTTGACCAGTGCAAATATCCACGTCTTGATTCCCGGTTGGGACAGAAAAGTTCTTTACATTATGCGTGGTTACCAAAATAAACCTGCGTCTTATTTGGAGTAGGATCAACACTAATGAAAATTCTTGGATCTGCGAAAGTTAAAATTTCCTGATTGTGTCCCATAAAAGTAAATATAGGAACCGTTAAATTATTCATAAAAAATTATTGATAAAAAATAGTTTAGACGGAGGTAAAATAGTCAAACCCTCGTGAAGGTAAAAGTAAAAAAATAACAGGAGAAAGAGGTAGAAATTAAGAAGAAAATGCAAACTACTAAACAATTAACAGTGATTGAGACTAAGTAAGAAAAAAAGGCTATAACGCGGAAAGGGAGGCAGGGGGATTAAAATAAAATAAAAAGATAAAATGTAAAATAAAAACGATTTAAGAAACTATATGAGCTAACTTCATCAACTGTAAGAAAATTTCAATCGATTAGTCTATTCAAAAGTATCTGTATATGAGGCTCGAATTAAGAAGGATGTAGGTTACTAAAAATGTGGAACTACATGTTTATGAATAACAAGATATCAGAGTTCGAATAAATTAAAAACAAATCCAGTTAAAAAACAAGTATAAAAGTAGTGTGGAGAAACAACCGATTTCAGAGAGCCATACAATAGTGAATTCATCAAAATAACCAACGAAAAATCTACTTTAAAAATACCAGTTCATGATTCCGAAAAGGAAATAAGAAAATAAACAAAAATTAAGGAAGTTATGGAAGCTATATGGGTTAACCATAATAACTAAATTCCAGCACCCCGTGAACAAGCAACTTAACACTATTGCATGATAGTGGAATTAAGAAGAAACTAAATAACTGACAAAACACAAAAACCGTTTCGAAAGCTATGAGCAAGGAAGCTATTATAAGCTTTTTCAGGAATAATAGCACTAGGAACTTAATTGAAGTTGAGAATAGGGAACATTTTTTCATGCTGAGGAAACATCTACTGATTTATTATTAGTAAGATTATCAGATCATCATTCCTAGAGGCAATCCAATATTGGCAGCCAATATTGGAAATATTGGATCAATATGGAAAAGTGGATATTTTGAAATAATTGACACAATATTGGCTTAAAATATTGGGAAAATATTACTCCAATATTGGCGATTCATTGGAAATATTTTCACTGTAACACCAATATTGGTGTAATATTGAAAAGAAAATATTATGCCAATATTTGAGGCCAATGTATCCCCAATATGTACAGAATATTGGGATTACATTGAAAACATTGCCACTGTAATGCCAAGATATACAAAATTGGTCCCACATTAGACCAATATTAAATGCTACTAGGAAAGTAATCAAAGATTCTTCCAAGAAATCTATAGAATTCTTGGAAGTATCTTTTATTATTTGCATGCCGGCACTATATCTGAACCGCGATAATTTTTGCTTTAAAAATTTGAAATGAATGATTTTTGCCTTAGAAAGATTTTTGCCTTAGAAGAAATCTATAGATTTCTCAGAAGGATCTTTGATTACTTGCATGCCGGCACTATATCTGAACCGCGATAATTTTTGCTTTAAAAATTTGAAATGAATGATTTTTGCCTTAGAAAGATTTTTGCCTTAGAAGAAATCTATATATTTCTTAGAAGGATCTTTGATTACTTGCATGCCGGCACTATATCTGAACTATAGTTCAGATATAGTGCCGGCATATACTTGATAATTTTTGCCTTAGAAATTTGAAATGAATGATTTTTGCCTTAGAAAATTGAAATGAATGATTTTTGCCTTAGAAATTTGAAATGAATGAATTTTCGCTTTAGAAAATTGAAATGAATGATTTTCGCCTCCGAAAATTGAAATGAATGATTTTCGCCCTAGAAAATTGAAATTAATGATTTTCGCCTTAGAAAATTGAAATAAATGATTTTCGCCTTAGAAAATGGAAATGAATGATTCTCGCCTTAGAAAATTGAAATGATTGATTTTCAGACCGACAATGTTGGAAGGAAAATGGATGATTTAGATGTTTTTTTCTTAACGAACATCCTAAAATGATCTTTGATACTTTCCTCTAGAGCCCTCTTCGGTTGATGTAGTCGAAGTTATTCTGACACTTTTACGTAAGTGCGGAATAATATTTTTAAAAGATGGAAACTGGAATTTATTGAACGGTTTAAAAACAACTTTAAAATTGAATCTTGATAAAACTTTGCAAATTTTAAAGCTTAAAGGAACGTAAAAAATCAGAACTATCAACTTCTGTTGGAACGAAAACTTTATCAGAAGAAAAAGTGGATATTGGACCCTGCCTGGTAAACTTTACCAAAGCTTTATCAATGATAGAAAGGATTGAAACACATTGCTTAAGAACTTAATTTCAGAACTTAATTTCAGAACTTAATTTTCAAGAACTTAATTTCAGAAGTTAAAGAAGTTGAATCTGTTGTTTTAGGGAAAATTATGCCAGAAGTACAAAATGAAGCGTACTGTTTGATTAGTGTTTTTAGGGAAAATTACGCCAGAAATATAAAATGGAGCATACTGCTCGATGGTGAATATCCCAGAATCAGGAATAATAACACTAAAACAAACTGCTGCTTGAAAGACAATAACTTACACATCCTTGTATAATACAGCCATATGTTAGGTGACGACAATTATTTCGAGGACGTAATAAGCCCCTTTCTTCAGGCCAAAGCAGAACAGTTTAGAACAATTAGACTAGTTAGTACCTTTTTTGTTCCTAAAAGGTGATTATTCTGCTTTTTTTACACTTAACGATTCAAAATTCCTAGGGTTTTATCAAGATTCAATTTTAAAGTTCTTTTTAGACTAGGTAATAAATTACAGTTTTTTATTAACACTTTACAACAAAGTTGAAAAGTGTTTATGACTTTGTTCATTCTGTCTGTCTGTCTGTCCGTTAGCACGATAACTGCCGTAAAAATGACTTAATCAAAATGAAATTTTAGTATGTTGTTCAGACGGTCTGTAGGACCTATGGGAATATAAATGAATAATATCATCCAATTAGTTTTGGATTGAACCCGGGTTGAAAAAATGAAATACATTGAGCCCTATGGCACCTAATTTTTCAAGCATTTTTTAAGCGGATTTAAAATTCACAAATTGCTTCGAAAATTTTAGGCAATATTCAAATTGTTCCATAAAATATATAAAAAAAAATTCAACGAAATATATTCAGTAGTTTTTTAAATAAAAATTAAAATAATAATAACACCTCTTATATGAAGCGATCACGTGACCATGATATGAAACGTTCACGTGACATACTTCAAAATGATATATGGCATCCATCTTGTCTCAAAATCATGATTTTTAAAGTTCCTTTTAATTCATATTGAGTGTTGTATCCGTCCTAAAACTACTTTATTTTTGCCTAAATTATGTGCATCTACATACTGAAACAACGCAATGACAATATATTTGTGTTTAAATGCTCATCCCAAATTTGATTATTTCTACAACTAAGCCTATTTTTCACCTATGTAAAATGTAAACAGCAAAATATGTAGAATGATTTGTATTAGAATTGCTGTAATTCTTTAACACAAAATCATTTAGTCCATGGAGTCCGCTTAGCTGATATGAATGAAATATTCATTGATTTTAGAAAGAGAAGGACGATATTTTTCGATGAAGTTTTACGCATATAGTTTAATTACTTGTAGCTCCATGGTCTTAATTTTTAAATAAAATAAATTATTATAGTATTGTGATGAATGACATGAATGGGGGAATTATTTATGAATGAAATGTTGCTTTTATAGAGAGAGCCAGGCGTGTTATTTTTTCGATGACGTTTTCAAATATAATAAATTATCGTAGTATTATGACAATTCTAGAATTATTACCGAGGAATGTATCACATTTTAGAGATGTTTAAACCAGGCAATTTATACTTTAATGCCGTCATTTGAATGAAGTTAATTTTTTTTTATGAAGGTTTAAGGTTTCAAATATAATAAATTAATGTAGTATTGTGATAAGTTTTAAAATATTACCGAGGAATGTATTGCATTTTAGACATGTTAAAATAAAATTGCATTGAAGTTGGAAAGTGTTTCATAATCAATGCTTTAAGCATGATTGATCTTTCTTGTTATCTTTTAAAACTGCTATTCCGCACTTACATAAAAGTGGTATTTATTCTGTTAGTTGTCAGTGTAACTTGGCCTACATCGGCCGGACAAAGAGGGCACTGGAGAAGTGTATCAACGAATACTCTAGGATAGTCGTTTAGCAAAAATTAAGTCATCCATTTCCCAAAATTGTTAATTGGAAAATCAGTACATTTAGTAAAAACTGCAAATAATGTAAGCCGTCTTTATTCAGTAAATCATCAATGACGGTCATGAAAAGTATTTCAAAAGGCCATTTCGGACAACATAGTGTCCATCACCAGTGGCAATAATAAGGAATTGACAGACATAAGCTTTAAGGCAGACACCAGCAATCCTGAATATAAATTTCCATAGGGTAAATTGGGAAAAATCAATGCTACAATTAACATATATTGCAAATAAATATATCAATTTCTAGCAAAATTATTTTAATTCAATTCCTTTCAAAATCCAAGTACATAAATAGATTAGGTAAGCTAATACATAAACATAACACTAATTGTGGAACACTAGATTTCCAGAAAATCATATAATGGTTTAACACGCATAGAATCGAGAATGAGACGCCAAGCACAACTAAGGATTTGAACGAGTTCAAAGTTATAAATAGAATTTCGATACATATAAATAAAAATGGATTCAAGTAGTAAAATATTACGGAGTTTTTTGCAATTAATTAAAAGAACAACTTTATCAAAATTAGAGGTAAATTTATGATATCAATTCATTCCTCACCCTTACACTACATCTGAATTAGATTTTCTTGGAAAGAGCTTTTATTTAATTGAACTTTGATAATCTTGTTGATAAATTAGCAGGTCCTTAAGTCTCCTCAACATGAAAATATGATCACCATTCTTAACTTCAATTATTAGCTCATATAACTTCCGAAGCACTTTTTTGTTTTTATCAATTATCTATTTAGTTCCTTTTTAATTCCAATATTATATTTCAATATTTACTTCAATTCCAGTTACGCATTCCAATATATACTTCAAATCCAATTATATATTCCAATGTATACTTCAATTCCAATTATATATTCCAATATATACTTCAATTCCAATTATATATTTCAATATATACTTAAATTAAATTCTTAGTGTTATTGTTCCTGAAAGTTTTGGAGTCTCATATAGCTTTCAAAATATTTTTTGTTTCTTGTCAGTAATTTAGTTTCTTCTTAATTCCATTATCATTCAATAATGGTTTCAAGTAGTTTGTTCATTTGGTACTGGAATTTAGTTATTAAGGTTAACTCATATAACTTCCATAATCGATAGCTTCTTAAATTTTTATTTATTTTCTTATTTTCAATATCATGCTCGCTGTCGCTTTTAAATTTGATTGTTCGATGGCTATTTGAGTATGAAATCTTAAGTATAATTTTCCAAAAGCGGTACTTGTTATTTAACTATAGGTTTTTTTTATTAACACTTTACAACAAAGTTGAAAAGTGTTTATGACTTTGTTCATTCTGTCTGTTTTTCTGTCTGTCTGTCCGTTAGCACGATAACTGCCGTAAAAATGACTTAATTAAAATAAAATTTTAGTATGTTGTTCAGACGGTCTGTAGGACCTATGGGAATATAAATGAATAATATCACCCAATTAATTTTGGATTGAACCCGGGTTGAAAAAATGAAATACATTGAGCCCTATGGGACCTAATTTTTCAAACATTTTTTAAGCGGATTTAAAATTCACAAATTGCTTCGAAAATTTTAGGTAATAGTCAAATTGTTCCATAAAATATATAAAAAAAAATTCAGCGAAATATATTCAGTAGTTTTTAAATAAAAATTAAAATAATAATTACACATCTTATATGAAACGATCACGTGACCATGATATGAAACGATCACATGACCCACTTCAAAATGATATATGGCATCCATCTTGTTTGAAAATCGTGATTTTTTAAAGTTCTTTTTAATTCATATTGAGTGTTGTATCCGTCCTAAAACTACTTTATTTTTGCTTAAATTCTGTGCATCTACATACTGAAACAACGCAATGACAATATATTTGAGTTTAAATGCTCATCTAAATTTGATTATTTCTACAACTAAGCCTATTTTTCACCTATGTAAAATGTAAACAGCAAAATATGTAGAATGAGTTGTATTAGAATTCCTGTATTTTTTTAACACAAAATAATTTAGTCCATGGAGTCTGCATGGCTGATATGAATGAAATATTAATTGATTTTATAAAGAGAAGAACGATTTTTTTCGATGAAGTTTTAAGCATAGAGTTTAATATTATTTGTAGCTCCATGGTCTTAAATGAAATGTTTAAATAAAATAAATTATTATAGCATTGTGATGAATGAAATGAAAGTTATGAATGAAATCCTGTTTTTATAGAGAGATCCAGGCGTGTTATTTTTTCTATGACATCATTTGAATTAATTTCAGTTGTTTTCGATGAAGTTTTCAAATATAATAAATTATCGTAGTATTGTGATAGTTTTTAAAATATTACCGTGGAATGTATTGCATTTTAGAGATATTTAAACCAGGCAATTTATTTTTCAATGCCGTCATTTGTATGAAGTTCATTTTTTTCAATGAAGGTTTAAGTTTTCAAATATAATAAATCAATGTAGTATTGTGATAAGTTTTAAAATATTACCGAGGAATGTATTGCATTTTCGACTTTTTTTAAATAAAATTGCATTGAAGTTGGAAAGTGTTTCATAATCAATGCTTTAAGCATGATTGATCTTCCTTGTATTCTTTTTGACCTACTCTCAACCACTGTTAATTATATACTAGTTTCATTGGTGAATTTAAATTTCGAAACCGGTTACTTCCTTTTGTTATTTTGTTCTTATTTACTATCTCATTTCCTTGCTATTTTTTCTTAATTACTACATTCTTTCTTTGTTATTTTCTTATTAATTACTACCTCATTCCCTTGTTATTTTCTTCTTAATTACTATCTCATTCCTTTGTTATTTTCTTCTTAATTACTGCATTCTTTCCTTGTTATTTTGTTTTAAATACTACCTCCTTTCTTTGTTATTTTGTTCTTAAATATTACCTCATTCTTGCTTTGTTATTTTCTTCTTAATTACTATCTCATTCCCTTGTTATTTTCTTATTAATTACAACCTCACTCCCTTGTTATTTTCTTCTTAATTACTACTTCATTTCCTTGTTATTTTCTTCTTAATTACTACCTCATTCTCCTATTGTTTTCTACCCTTTCTCCTTCACAAGGGTTTGACCAATTTTTCCCCCTTGAAACTCTTTGATTTCTTCCAATAATTTAACGGTTCATATATATCTTCTCTGTCTTTAAATCGCACTTCAATGCTTAAGATTTTATTCTCAGTGCCAGCTATTCTTGTCTTCGTGGACGGGAGAGGACCCCATTTATCGTACCTTGATGATATGATTTTGGGTGTTTTTTAAGTTCCGATATCACCCGTCTGCGAATTTTTCCGCTATGTGTGTCCTAGCTCGTTTGAATTATTCTTTGCTTGCCTTTTCGCGTTCGCTCTCAGCTTTTGTTAAGGGCGCATAGTGTTCTGCTTCAGCCTGAAGAAGGGGGCTTATAACGCCCTCGAAACAATTATCGCCACCTAGCTGACACATGACTGCTTTGTACAATGAAGTATAAGTTCTTGTGTTACAAACAGCAGTTTGTTTTAGTGTTATTGTAAGTACTTGTTGGGTGGAAATTCAAATTCACGATTTGTAGCACTTTTCATTATTTTTACCTCTTTCTTACAGAGATTGCTTCTATTACATCTCATCAATGTCATAAAGCGTGATAAAACAACGAAACAGTGCAAGCATACACCATAGAAGCATCTTTTACATGTAATAAGTTTCCTTTCTCTGGCCCATAGGGGACAATTAGAGTACAGAATTGCAAAACCGTTACGTTAACCCCAGGCAGAACACGAATTCCCCCGTTTTTTTCCCGTTTTATTCTCCTCTCTTTCTTTTCCATATGTTTATTATTATTCCCTTTTTAATTCCATATTCCATTCGATTGTTCGAGAGAAAAAATCGGGAGGTGTAGTGGAAAAACGAAGAAAAATGGAAATGGCTCAAGGGTTTAATGCAGTCTAAACGATTCTAACAACCCGCTATTATCGATTTAATAACATTTTTTGTTCTTTTTTTTTAAGCTCAGTGCTCTTTTTGAAGAGCTCTTTAAGAGGTCTGTACTGTTCGAAACAATGCCGTTTCAAGTTAAGTATGAAAAGATTTCGTTTTTTTTTTCATCGTCGTATGGCAGTTATTGTCTCAATTTGGGATTTGTCTCTTGAAAGTAACGTAGGAAAATTATAATAAGAAAAAAAAAAGAAGGACATCCCTCGTGAATATGGAGACAAAATTAAATATAGCTTAGGGCAGAATATTTCCATTTTTTAGCATCAGAACTGAATTTTTTAACCCGTTGTTCCGTCAGATCACAGCCTGAGGCTAACAACAAGGCTTAACGACAAATGAAGTTATGGGTTTAGCAAACTTTTTTTCTTTTTTAGACAGAATTTACAGGGAACGATCATTTTCAAATCATTTTAGATTTTTCACGAGTGAAGAATTATAAATAGAGCGAAGAGTTGTAGCAGGATTTTAAGATATTAATGAAGTAATAAAACTGATGATGATGTATGACGAGGGATGCAGAGAAGATTTAACGCAAAAAGGAGAAAAATATCCCGCTTGCAGCGCTCTTCAGTTTTACTGACTTACTCTCTGGGGGAAAAAAGTTTGCATCTGACATGATTTGTTTTTGAAAACCTTTCTTGCTGTTTGCGAAACGCAAATGTTGAAAATATTAAATTCTTGACTTTTTAAAATGTACAACACAGTCATAAATACATTTTATACTGAAATAAAGTATTTAGATTGACTTTAAAACGATATAATAAAGGCATCCAGGTTATTTGATAAAAAAGGGGTCTTTAATTAGCACCATCTATGACGTGCATAAAATTACAAATCCAGAACGCTTTCGGACGTCATTACGTCCTTCATCAGTTGCAATGTAAATTGTGACGAACATGTGCTCTTACTGCATACATGATGTGGCGAACATGAGCTCTTACACACAGCCCGGAACTATGAGACATTGGTTGCCCTGTATTTTATGATTTATTTTTATTTATGTACAGGGTGATCCAAAAGTCAGGAAAAACTATAAAAATTAATAATTCATGAACCAATAAAGATAAATAGATGCCATTTGCACAGAAAGAATGGAAATGAAGCAGGAATTTTTGTCAAGAAAAAAAATATTGTTAGTATAATTTACATTTCTACCAACAGGTGGCGTTGTATTAGGTACCTAGTTTGCATTACATAAGACAGATCGACTACCACTACTATCTGCTTCAAGAACGGCGTTATCAGCTACATCTGCTCTTTCTATACCGTCTTATAATTTGCATAATCTGATATCTGTACCTAATACAGCGCCATCTGTTGGTAGAAATGTAAATTATACTACCAGTATATTTTTTTTAATAAAAAATCCGGCTTCATATCCATTCTCTTTCTGTACAAACGGCATCTATTTATCTTTATGAGTTCATGAATTATTAATTTTTAAAGTTTTTCCTGACTTTTGGATCACCCTGTATTTTGTAATTTAAATATTTTTTAAATATGTCGGCTTTTACGATTATTAATATGCGAATCCCGTCTCGCAGTTACAGGATCGTTGCAGGCTGATCGTACATTAATATTGCCACTGATGAAGGACGCAGTGAAATCCGAAAGCGATCTGGATTTGCAATTTTATGTACTTTATAGTTGGTGCTTATAAGACCTTTTTTCTTACTTGGCTGTCTTTATTATACCCTTATTAAAGTTTCTGCTAAATTGACATGTATCCACATATTTTGATATTTAAATTAATATTGTAAATTTGCCATTTTTGTCCGTGCTTCGCGTCTTTAAAATGGCTGGTGGTCATTAAATGGGGCAACACTCTTAATTAAAGTTGTAATGACTTTTCTGAATATCAAAAACTCTTTCAGATTTAGGTATAAAAATGGTGAACATTTTATAATTCTGTTAACATGTTGAATGGCAAAATATATCGAATCTTATTTCCGCATGCGATAAAAAAATTATTTAATTGTTTGATTTTCCCCATTGGTAGCAAAAGACTATCAAATTGTGCTTTTATTAGTTTTGAAAGGTAAAGTGGTATAAGAGTTTTAATAATCCCCTTCTTGTATCATCACCCCAAATAAGAATTTTCAAAATGTTAAATATGTGTTTATTATCACTGTTTTTTATTTTATTTTTGGAGATAAATATTTAATTCATACGTGCAAAATCGGATTGTGCACACTTTTCACTAAGTACAAGGACTTAACCTAGACAAAAAGTCTTTTAACACAAACTCTTCAGTTTTAATAAAGCAGTTTTAATAAAATGACCTTTCGAATGAACAAATTTAATCATAGAGAAAAAACATCGGATAAATACCTACAAGAATAATAAATTAAGTGCAGTGTGGCTCAACTCAACTTTCTCATACACGAATTTCTTTTAGTAACTTATTTCTTCAAATTTTACAAGAAAATTTTTAAAAAATCAGTATTGTGAGTCCAAATGATTACCATTATAGAGTGTTACCTTCCACTTTAAAGAGCTAGAAAACATCTTTCGAATCTCTCGAATGGTGTACCCCCAGGTGTGGGAGTTAAAATTCCACTGAGGGAGGGGGGGGGGGGGGAGGTAATAAAGTCACGAACAAAAAAAAATGTATGGTGGCTTTTTCCCATAACAATTATTAAAACTATAAAGTAATCATTGGACCATAAATATATTCTTTTATGTATGATTATGTCAAATTTTGTCCTATTCTGCCATGTTAAAAAATGATGAAATTTCGAATAAATTTCGAGGTTTTCACTCGATTGTGAAAACATTCTACCTAGTTCTAGATGTTTAGATAACAAAGCCGGATATAAAGTTTCGTGAAAATCTATTAATATTTGTGACAGCTATTGTGAACACAAGAAATCGACCACAGAGAGACATCACTCCAAAAATAGTCAAAACGTGTTCAGGAAGTCTTAAAACATATATTGCCATCAAAATCTCGAATTCGAAAATTCGTGAAAACAATATTTTCTGTACAATGTATTACATAGCATGAGGAAGTAAAAATAATAAATAAAAAGCCATGTTTTTACACTGCACAAATCCCTAGGTCGTACAGCACAAATTGGGCGCTACTGCAGGTTAAAAAGAACCCTGATATGTAGTTAAACTAATTTACTTTCCGTATAGATAATACAAAGTAACGTCTGATCATAGATAACATTATTGTTCAACCATTATGAAGTTCACTTAAAGTTCATTCATATGAAGTTCATTTAAAGTTCATTTACGTCTACTTTAAAATTTAGAGATAATGTGCTATCAATCAAAAGACATTCACTGAAGCATCGTAAAGAAGAGTTCTTATCAGATTTTGAAAGGATTATGTGGTATCTACATCTACTAATTGTTCACATGATTTTTCTGCTAGTAAAGTGTAACAAGCATGTTTACTTTTAATGGCGTTCTGAACACACTAAATTCACAATCTCTGAAAGCTGAATTTGACCCTTTTAATTGCTAAAGTAAACATGAAAATTGCATTCTTATCGGCATACTGTTTAGAAGAGTCGAAGAAGATTATTGAACAAAAACAAGATTTGATTATTATTAATTTTTACATCTTCGACTCTTCTAAACAGTACATTTTCTTTCATACATTTAAAAGCTGGTAAAAATATTTTTAAATCCATAAAAATATCATGAAATTGATAAAATCGCGCTTAATAATTGAAATTAATTGTGTTTTGTTAGGGGATAGTATTGTGATGATGTTTCGTCAATTTGTTGTAAAATGGGACTATCAGTTCTACAGTCCCACTTGGCGATAAATTTGGCGATTTTTTAAGTTATCGCTAAATTGACGAAAATGTCGCCAAACCTTCCATGGAGATTGCATTATTCAGATGATATGATTTCTATCAATTTATTTGAAGCAAATGATATCATGTCACTTAGCAATGGATCCAATATGTTATGCGGCATACGATTTTTATTAAATCTTTTCCGATTTGAATAATAAAAATATGTGTATAAAATAAATTTCATTGACATTGCATTTTTGACTGGATAATATCAATTACGGTCTTCAGATATAAACATCATTATTATTGGTACTTTCGGGGACTGTTGATTCAGGGATTATTGATATTTTCAAATTATTATGCAATTGTTTTATTATGACGAAAATTGTTGAAACTCATATATAGTACGTTGTACGAGTAATCTTCTACAAATGCACGGGTATATCTTCTAATCTACGAGAATATAAGTAGTACAGGTATATTGGCATATATTTTGATATATATTGGCATATATTGGAATCAATTACGACCTTCTGGTATTAAGATTACGGGGATTTTTGATACTTTCAATTTATTATGTCATCTTTTTTATTTTGGCAAATATTTTTGAGACTCATATTGCAATACGGGTAAGCTTCTACTAACACACTGGCATATTTTCTAATCTGCGACAATATAAGTAGTACGGGGTTGCATATATTGATTCAATTCTTTTTTTTTTGTAAATTTACTTACAAAAGGGGCCAGGATGTTTTATTCTTCAGATCTGCCCGTGAATATAATTTTGCATAGTGAGAACAGATATTCTTAAACTTCTATTTATGAGCAATAAATTTAATATTTTAACAGAATTTGCACATGATTGCGAATTTTAAATTTCTTTATATTATATACTCCGTACGAAGAACGGGTATGCTGCTAGTCTATATAAATAAAAATGAAAATCTGTCTGTCTGTCTGTCTGTCTGTCTGTTTGTCCCATCATCACGGGAGAACGGCTGAACCGAATTTGATGAAATTTTGTGGGTAGCCCAGAAATAGCCCCACTTAAAATTTAGTCTGTGTTCTAAGTTTTACGACCAGTGGTTCTCGAGATATTAGTAAAAAACGAAATTTTCGTTTGTCTCATCATCACGGGAAAACGGCTGAACCGAATTTAATGAAATTTTGTGGATAGCCTTGAAATAGCCCCCCCCCCCCCCATAAATGTTGTCCAAGTTTCGAGTTTCTAAGACCAGGGGTTGTCGAGATATTAATGAAAAACGGAACTTTTTCTTAGGAGATCTACTCTCCAACTCCTTGGTTTATCCAAACGGAAAGGATGAAAATCGTTTGTTTAATACGCCAAAATGAAATAAAACTTTATTTCCGAGTTTGGTGCAGGATTTTTGCATTAATTAGTCACTTTAGGAAAGCATGAATTATTTGAAACATGAATTTAAATGGAAAAATCTACCTCCATGGTTCATCTTTCACAAATTTTTACTCAACGATGAAAAGTATAAAGTAATCAAAATGGCTATTTAATTTCACATTTTATGAGGAAGATTCTATTTTATATCATGTTGTTCGGCAATGGAATGAAATTAAATGTGTTGGTAATATTTAATATTATTTTTTCTATTTGTATAATAAATAAATGGATGTAAAAATATATTTTATAAATGAACGGTTTGATTGTTATTTTAATTATATATATTGCGGACTGCGTACATCACTTTCATTTATTTAAGCAAAGAGGTTTCAAGCTCATATATTGTGTTTAGCTAATAAACTCATATATTGTGTTTACTCAATAAATTCATTTAGCCGACTGTTGAAGCAGAAAAAGAGTAGAACGGGTGTATGTATCTTCTAATACAATTTTAGTGTTTTCATTTAGTATATACAAACGGGATCAGGATATTTTATTCTTCAGATCTGCAAATTCAGAGCTACGAATTTAGCGGAATATCTCTAAATAACTTGGTAACTTTTCTTAAACTTTATCAAATTAGTGGAAATGTCCCCAAATTGATAAAAATGGCCCAAATCAATGAAATTAAATTTGTTTTTTTAGAATAGAGTACTGAAATGATGTTTCTGTAGCATTTGTCAGTTAGTCCATCCATCCTACTTAGTAACACATTTAAGGAGTTTTTTTTAATATCACCAAATTGGTAAAAATATTTTTAAATCCATAAAAATATCATGAAATTGATAAAATCGCGCTTAATAAATGACATTAATTGTGTTTTGTTATGGGATAGTATTGTGATGATGTTTCGTCAATTTGTCGCAAAATGGGACTATCAGTTCTACAGTCCCACTTGGCGATAAATTTGGCGATTTTTTAAGTTATCGCTAAATTGATGAAAATGTCGCCAAACCTTCCATGGGGATCGCATTATTCAGACGATATGATTTCCATCAATTTATTTGAAGCAAATGATATCATGTCGCTTAGCAACGGATCCAATGTGTTATGCCGCATACGATTTTTATTAAATCTTTTCCGATTTGAATAATAAAAATATGTATATAAAATAAATATCATTGGCATTGCATTTTTGACTGGATAATATCAATTACGGTCTTCAGATTTAAACATCATTATTATTGGTATTTTCGGGGACTGTTGATTCAGGGATTATTGATATTTTCAAATTATTTTGGAATTGTTTTATTATGACGAAAATTGTTGAAACTCATATATAGTACATTGTACGAGTAATCTACAAATGCATGGGTTTTCTACGAGAATGTAAGTTGTTAAGGTATATTGGCATATATTTTGATATATATTGGCATATATTGGAATCAGTTACGACCTTCTGTTATTAAGATTACGGGGATTTTTGATACTTTCAATTTATTACGTCATCTTTTTTATTTTGGCAAATACTTTTGAGACTCATATTGCAATACGGGTAAGCTTCTACTAACACACTGGCATATTTTCTAATCTGCGACAATATAAGTAGTACGGGGTTGCATATATTGATTCAATTATTTTTTTTTTTGTAAATTTACTTACAAAAGGGGCCAGGATGTTTTATTCTTCAGATCTGCCCGTGAATATAATTTTGCATAGTGAGAACAGATATTCTTAAACTTCTCTTTATGAGCAATAAATTTAATATTTTAATAGAATTTGCACATCATTGCGAATTATAAATTTCTTTATATTATATACTAGCAGCATACCCGTTCTTCGTACGGAGTATATAATATAAAGAAACTTGAAATTCATAATCATGCCCAAATTCTTATAGTATACTGAATGGCATGTTTAATCAAAATATTCTGTTAAAATATTTAATATAATGCTCCTAAAAAGAAGTTTAAGAATCTCTGTTCTCGCTATATAAAATTATCTTCATGGACATATCTGAAGAATAAAACATCTTGGACCCCTTATGTAAGCAAATATAAAAAAAATATGGAATTGAATCAATATATGCAAAATAAAAGCGTTAAAATTATATGGGACCCGTACTAATTATATAGGCGAATATTAGAAAATATAACCTGTATTAGTAGATTACATGTATAAATTGAAAATACCAATAAACCCGTAATCTTTAAATCTGAAGACAGTCATTTATTCCAATATATGTCAAAATTAAAGTGCTAAAATTATATGGGAAGATATACACGTACTACTTATAATGTCCGATTATTAGTAGAAGATTACTCGTTTTGCAATATGAGTCACAAATTTTTTTTTGGTAAAATACAACAGACGACGTAATAAATTGAATATATAATTAATCCCCTTAATCTTCATACCAGAAGACTGTACTTGATTCCAATATATATGCCAATATATGTCAAAATATATGCCAATATACCTGTACTACTTATATTCTCGTAGGTTAGAAGATATACCCGTGCATTCCTAGAAGATTACTCGTACAACGTACAATATGCGTGTGTCAGCAATTTTTGCCGCAATAAAACAATGGCGTAATAACTTAAAAATATCAATAATCCCTGAATCAATAATTCCGGAAAATATCAATAATAATAATGTTTAAACCTGAAGAGTATAATTGATATTATCCAGTCCAAAATGAAATGGCAATGAAATTTATTTTATATACATATCTTCATTATTCAAATCGGAAAGGATTTAATAAAAATCGTCTGCCGCATAAACACATTGGATTTAAATCCGTTGCTAAGCGACATGATATCATTTGCTTCAAATAAATTGGTAGAAAAAATATCGTCTAAATAGTTATATTTCTATGGAACATTTGGCGACAGTTTCGTCAAATTAGCGACATTTTAAAAAATCGCCAAATTTATCGCCAAATGGGACTGTAGAACTGACAGTTCCACTTTGCGACAAATTGACGAAATATCAACACAATACTATCCCCTAACAAAAAACAATTAATATCATTTATGTAGCGCAATTTTATCAATTTCAAGATATTTTTATAGATTTGAAAACATTTTTATCAATTTGGTGACATTTTAAAAATTCGCTAAATGTATTACTAAGTAGGATGGTTGGTCTGACAGATAAATGCTAACCAAACATCATTTCAGTACTCTCTTCTAACAAAACAAAAAAAAAATTCATTGATATGTAGAAGACCCAAGCCACACGACCAACCCGAAGGTTTATGGCAGCTGTTTGTGTGTCGTTTATATCAATTTGGCGACATTTCCGTCAATTTGGCAAAGTTTAAGAAAAGTTGTCAAATTAGCGATATCCCTCCAAATTCGTAGCTTTGAATTTGCAGATCTGAATGAAACATTCTTATCCCGTTTCAATATACTAAATGAAAACACTACAATTGTATTAGAAGATATACCCGCTCTACTCTTTTTCTGTTTCAACAATCGGCTATATGAATTTATTGGCTAAACACAATATATGAGTTTAGTAGCTAAATACGATATAAGCTTGAAAACTCTTTGCCAAAATAAATGAAATTGATGTACGCAGTCAGCAATTAATATAATTAAAAGAAAAATCAAACCGTCCATTCATAAGATATACTTTTATATCCATTTATCCAGTTATTTATTATTTAAATCGAAAAAAAATAATAAAAACATTAACAAACACATTTAATTTAATTGCGATGCCGAGCAACATGATATATCCTCCTAAAATGTTAAAATTTATTAACCACTAACAGCACACCCGTTATTCGTACGGAGTGTATAATTTAAAGAAACTTAAAGTTCGCAATCATTTGCAAATTCTGTTAAAATATTAAATTTATTGCTCCTAAAGAGAAGTTTAAGAATATATGTTCTCACTATGCAAAATTAACTTCACGATCAGATCTGAAGAATAAAACATCCTGCCCCCTTTTGTAAGCAAATTTACAGAAGAAAAAATAGGAATTGAATGAATATATGCAACCCCGTACTAATTATATTGTCGCAGATCAGAAAATATGCCAATGTGTTAGTAGAAGATTACCCGTATTACAATATGCGTCTCAAAAATATTTGCCAAAATAAAAGAGATGACGTAATAAATTGAAAACATCAATAATATCCGTACTCTTTATACTAGAAGGTCGTAATTGATTCCAATATATGCCAATATATATCAAAACATATGTCAATATACCTGTACTACTTATATTCTCGTAGATTAAAAGATATACACGTGTATTTGTAGAAGATTCGTACAACATACAATATATGAGTTTAAACAATTTTTGTCATAATAAAATAATTTCATAATAACTTGAAAATATCAATAATCCTTGAATCAATAATCCCCGAATATATAAATAATAATAATTTTTAAACCTGAAGACCGTAATTGATATTATCCAGTCAAAAATGCTATAAGAAAAATCAAATCGTTCTTTTCTAAAATATATTTTTATATCCATTTATTTATTATTCAAATCGAAAAAATAATTATTAAAATTAACAGACAGATTTAATTTAATTGCGTTTCTGAGTAACATGATATAAGATAGAATCTTATAACATGTTAAATATGTCATGTCTTATAACATAAACTGCGAAATTAAATAACGATTTTGATTTCTCTATACTTCTCATTGTTCCGTAAAAGCTTGTTTTAAATAAACCATGAACCATGGAGATAGATTTCCCCTTTAAATCATGTTTCAAACAATTCATGTTTTCAGAAAGTGACTAATTAACGCAAAAAATCTCCCATCAAACTCAGAGATTAAATTTTAATTCACTTTCAAACGATTTTCAAGCTTTTCGTTTGGATAAACCACGGAGTTAGGGAGTAGAACTCCTAGGATAAAGTTCCGTTTTTCCTTAATATCTCGACAACCCCAGGTCTTAGAAACTCGAAACTTGGACAAAAGTTATGGGGGGATATTTCAAGGCTATTCACCAAATTTCATTAAATTCGGTTCAGCCGTTTTTCCGCGATGATGAGACAAACGAAAATTTTGTTTTTTACTAATATCTCGAGAACCACTGGTCGTAGAAACTCAATAAACGGATATAATTTTAAGTGGGGCTATTTCTGGGTTACCCACAAAATTTCATCATCTTCGGTTCAGCCGTTCTCCCGTGATGGTGTGACAAACAGACAGACAGACAGACAGACAGACAGACAGACAGATTTTCATTTTTATTTATATAGATTCCGTACGAAGAACGGGTATGCTGCTAGTCTATATAAATAAAATTGAAAATCTGTCTGTTTGTCTGTCTGTTTGTCCCATCATCACGAGAGAACGGTCGAACCGAATTTGATGAAATTTTGTGGATAGCCTGGAAATAGCCCCACTTAAAATTTAATCTGTGTTTAGAGTTTCTACGATCAGTGGTTCTCGAGATATTAGTAAAAAACGACATTTTCGTTTGTCTCATCATCACTGGAGAACGGCAGAACCGAATTTGATGAAATTTTGTGGATAGCCTTAAAATAGCCTCCCATAAATTTAGCCCAAGTTTCGGGTATCTAAGACTAGGGATTGTTGAGATATTAATGAAAATCGAAACTCTTTCCTAGGAGTTCTACTCTCTAACTCCGTGGTTCATCCAAACGAAAAGCTTGAAAATCGTTTGAAAGGGAATTAAAACTGTATCTCTGTGTTTGATGGGAGATTTCTTGCGCTAAGTAGTAACTTTCTGAAAACATAAATTGCTTGAAACATGATTTAAATGGGAAATCTATCTTCATGGTTTATTTCACAAGCTTTTACTGAACAATGAAAAGTATAAAGAAATCAAAATGGCTATTTAATTTCGCAGTTTATGAGGAAGATTCTATCTTATATCATGTTGCCCAGAAACGCAATTAAATTAAATCTGTCTGTTAATTTTAATTATTCTTCTTTCGATTTGAATAATAAATAAATGGATATAAAAATATATTTTAGAAAAGAACGATTTGATTTTTCTAATAACATTTTTGACTGGATAATATCAATTACGATCATCAGGTTTAAACGTTATTATTATTGATATATTCGGGAATTATTGATTCGGGGATTATTGATATTTTCATGTTATTATGCAATTGTTTTATTATGACAAAAATTGTTTAAACTCATATATTGTACGTTGTAAGAGTAATCTTCTACAAATACACGGGTATATCTTCTAATCTGCGAAAATATAAGTAGTACAGGTATATTGGCATATGATTTGATATATATTGGCATATATCGGAATCAATTACGACCTTCTGGTATAAAGATTACGGGGATTAGTGATATTTTCAATTTATTACGTCATCTCTTTTATTTTGGCAAATATTTTTGAGACTCATATTGTAATACGGGTAATCTTTTACTAACACACTGGCATATTTTCTAATCTGCGACAATATAAGTAGTACGGGGTTGTATATATTGATTCAATTCCTTTTTTTTTTTGTAAATGTGCTTACGAAAGAGGCCAGGATGTTTTATTCTTCAGATCTGGCCGTGAAGATAATATCAGATATTGTAATTTTAATACTGTCAAAGCCAAGATTTGAAATGTGAGCATATTCAAAGCTGTTGTCTACAGAGGGAGATTTTTAAAATTCTCCCCTTGTATTTTATGTGATTACGGTAAGTACGGATTCTTAAATGGAAAGGATTAGAGGTCTGACCTATATATTCAATATTGCATTCAAGGTAAGATAATTTATAAATGCATGGCCTGAGTCTATTACTGCTTACTATTTTCGAATGACTATTTTCCACTTGTCCTGAGTCCTATACTGATTACTATTTTTGAAAGTCTCCATACATATTATGTATCGTTCAAATGTATTCATTCCGGTGCCCACTCGCATTGACGTAGTGACGTGAAATGCTCAGTCGCTTGTTGAACTTACACGTGGTAACAATGCTTGTGAGTTCATATTTCTGTTCGAGGAGGTATTATTTTTCTGATTTGTAATTCAATTGATTTATTTTTCTCCTTCCACTAGCCAGTTGACAGTTCCAATGGTGTCTATAGTTAAATACTATCGCCATTGTCAGAAACTGGCTATTCTATCGGTTTTTATTCGAATTGTATGGCTGTCCTGATGAGAATGCAATTTCGAACTAACCGCCATTTTTTGTGTAGTTTCAATTGATTGTTCTCTATGTCTTAATCTTTTATCTTGAGCTAATTATTATTGCCTTTTCTCATTTTTGGCCGTGTTTCCTTTTTATTTTTATTTATATTTATATACTTTTAGTTGTGAATTTTGTATCCTAATATTCTTCTCATCCCCCCTTTCCATTGTAGTGATATGTTACCTTCTATTTTTATCCTTAGTCTTTGTCTATAGTTACTCATTTGTAACAGATATGCTAGTGATGGGTTTTTTTGTTCATACAGTAGTTTATGCATAATTTACGATTAAAATCTTTCATTTTATATATATATATATATATATATATATATATATATATATATATATATATATATATATATATATATATATATATATATATATTCACAATTCTCAATTCTAGTGCTAGGCCACTGGGAAAAACTGAATTCACAATACTCAAATAATGTAAACAATTGTAATTTGTCCTAATTAATAAGGTTTTAAATAAAATGTTCTGTATGATGATTTTTTTTAATATATACATTTTTGTTTACCACAAAGATTCCTTTAAATCATTCTGCAAAGTTAGCTAATTTATTTTGATATGGCAATTCCTATAATGTTATTTGTTTAAAACCATCGTCAATTAATACTATTAATCACTGTTATAATAGTGATAAATTTTCCCGGAAGGAATGATGACGGATTTTTATTTTTTCAAATGGAGATAATTATGCACGGTAAAATGAACAACTCGTTATCAAAAATATAAATGCCAAATAAATATCAATCATGAATATCATATACTGAATAAAATGAACAATGTTTTTTTCTCTGCAATATTATTTAATTTCTTTTAAACGAAAAATTTGTAAAAATTTTGTTAATGCGACAATTTTGTCAAGTATATATTTTTTAACATCATCAATTTAACTGTATTAGAATTTTTACTCAAAATCACATTTAAAATCAAAATTTTATACAAGAACATTCATATGGTGAGAAGTGGTATGTACACTTCATTTTCAACGGAACTGCTTATGCATTATTACTGTTTATACACCGGAGAATTTTTATGAATTTTTACGCACTTCTTCCGTACCCGGCCGTCCAAATAGTTGCTCAAGTCCCCTGGATGAGTCGGACGGTCTGGGTCTTCTACACTTCCGTAAAGTTCTGGAAGTAGTGGCTCAAAACCCATATATATAAAACCTTAATGAACTTCCTGCTTCCTCCATAATTAGAAGCTGGGTCCATATGAGTCATCTTTCAGGTTCTATGGTTCTATCTACAGACTATTCAAAAAATAGATATTTCAAGGAAAACTTTTGGCAAAACAATAGGTAGTAAAATTTCTCGCCATAGTCAACCATCTAGTCTATGCAATCTATGTATAATTTCAAATCACATGCCATCAAAACAAGCTCTTCAATTTATGCCTTTATTTTCTTCTATCCACCCCCCCCCCCCCCCCCCCCCCCAACAGTGATTTTTACGATTACTCTCTCCATCGCTTCAACTAATAGCCGGGGGAACTGACACATTATTGAAAATGTACAGCAAAAGCAAATCACTGAATAATGGAGGGGACAATACAAGGGGTCTATGGGTAAAAAAAAAGGGGGAATACGTGATGGTGGGGGGAAAATGCCGCGGGTGAAAGTTCTTGTCAATCTAGCAACTCTTAACATCGTTACGAATAGGAGAACATATGTCTTCTCGTGGGGGAGAAAGGGTAGTGATGGTGCTGTCTCTGATTTCCCTATTTTATTCAATTGTATATAGGGATGATTATCGGCAGACAGAAAATATTAGAAAAAATATTTAAATATCTACTGGAAATGTTGTAAATCAGGGATGTGTCGACAATGTCTTGTGATTTGGGGGAAATGCTACCACAGAATGTTAATTAATTTACATACATAATAAAATTGGATATTTTTTAATTTTATGGAATTATAGAAAGTTAAATATGTACAAATATATTAAAAGTTTAATATGTATAAATATATAGAAAGTTTATGTATAAATATATCGAAAGTTTAATATGCATAAATATGTAGAAAGTTCAATATGTATAAATATATAGAAAGTTTAATGTGTATAAATATATAGGAAATTTAATATGTACAAATATATTGAAAGTTTATCTATAAATATATAGAAAGTTTGATATGTATAAATATATAGAAAGTTAAATATGTATAAATATATAGAAAGTTTAAAATGTATAAATATATAGAAAGTTTAATATGTATAAATATATAGAAAATTTAATATGTTTAAATATATAGCAAGTTTAATCTGTAAGAAAGTTAAATATGTACAAATATATAGAAAGTTTAATATGTATAAATATATCGAAAGTTTATGTATAAATATATCGAAAGTTTATGTACAAATATATCGAAGTTTAATATGTATAAATATGTAGAAAGTTTAATATGTATAAATATATAGAAAGTTTAATTTGTACAAATATATAGGAAGTTTAATATGTACAAATATATAGAATGTTTATCTATAAATATATAGAAAGTTTGATATGTATAAATATATAGAAAATTTAATATATTTAAATATATAGCAAGTTCAAGCTGTAAGAAAGTTAAATATGTACAAATATATAGAAAGTTTAACATGTATAAATATATAGAAAGTTTAAGTATAAATATATCGAAAGTTTGATATGTATAAATATATAGAAGTTTAATATGTATAAATATATAGAAAGTTTAATTTGTATAAATATATAGGAAGTTTAATATGTACAAATACATAGAAAGTTTATCTATAAATATATAGAAACTTTGATATGTATAAATATATAGAAAGTTAAATATGTGTAAATATATAGAAAGTTTAAAATGTATAAATATAAAGTTTAATATGTATAAATTTTAAATTTATAGAAAATTTAATATGTTTAAATATATAGCAATTTTAATCTGTAAGAAAGTTAAATATGTACAAATATATAGAAAGTTTAAAATGTATAAATATTTAATTATTGTAAAATATTTAATTTTAAATGATTGACTTACAGTTTGTTTGGATTAAGTTTACAAAACTGCGGGATCGGAGTAATCCAATCTCGCGAATTTTCACGCAACAAATGTAATATGTGAAACTAATATTTTAAAACTTTTCTATTCTGTAATCACACACAATATAGGCTGTATACCACTTAAATTGCGTTTGCACCTTTTAATAGACTCACATTTTTTAATCTTAAAAATCGTATAAATTTTTCTGATAGTTGAGGCATTTACAGTATTTGTTGTCAGTGTGGTATTTCTTATATTGGCCAAACTAAGTGCACTTTAAAATTTTGTTTTAAGAAACGAGAAAAGCCAAAAAACAATTTAATAAATCTTCAACTGCTCAGGCATTGCTGTCCATTTGACCAGCATTTTGAGTTTTCTTCATCAAGGATTATACAAAATTGCACGTAGATGGCTTTTTTTTCTACCCAGACCCTCAGACCTACCCGAAGGTGAAAGGTATCTGTCGTTCAAGGCCGGGAAAGTGCCACCCAATTTTAGACCGTAACCTAATCAATGAGGATGACAACCATAGGAACCACCCCAACCCACCTTCGATGGATTTTTGAACCCACAGAGTTAGCGTGTTCGTATTTAACGTAGACGCAGAGATGACAGGTGTCGAGAATCAAACCCTGGTCTACAGTGTACGATCCTGTGGCTTTTACTACTGGGATATCCTGAACCAAGGATTGACTAACTCAGTGCAGCTGCTCCAGGCTCCCCAAGTCAGAGGGGTTCCAAATTAATTAATAGCAGCATTGAGCAATTAATGACCTGAAAAATGAAATTGTACCATCGAAATAGGTTTGCCTACAAAAAGATATTCATTTTGGGGATATATAAAGGTTATCGCATTAACTGCGAATGCTGTCTTCTTGGCTATGTTGAGAAGAAGGTCGCCAATAAATTAAATTCCATTAAAACATGTAAGAACGTCATTTTGTACACATTTTTTAGAATGCAGTTATATTTTTAACACTTTACAACAAAGTTGAAAAGTGTTTATGACTTTGTTCATTCTGTCTGTCTGTCTGTCTGTCTGTCTGTCTGTCTGTCTGTCTGTCCGTTAGCACGATAACTGCCGTAAAAATAACTTAATCAAAATGAAATTTTAGTATGTTGTTCAGGCGGTCTATAGGACCTATGGGAATATAAATGAATAATATCACCCAATTAGTTTTGGATTGAACCCGGGTTGAAAAAATGGAATACATTGAGCCCTATGGGACCTAATTTTTCAAGCATTTTTTAAGCGGATTTAAAATTCACCAATTGCTTCGAAAATTTTAGGCAATATTCAAATTGTTCCATAAAATATATAAAAAAAAAATCAGCGAAATATATTCAGTTGTTTTTTAAATAAAAATTAAAATAATAATAACACCTCTTATATGAAACGATCACGTGACCATGATATGAAAGTATCACGTGATCCACTTCAAAATGATATATGGCATCCATCTTGTGTCAAAATCGTGATTTTTAAAGTTTTTTTTAATTCATATTGAGTGTTGTATCCGTCCTAAAAGTACTTTATTTTTGCCTAAATTCTGTGCATCTACATACTGAATCAACGCAATGACAATATATTTCAGTTTAAATGCTCTTCCAAATTTGATTATTTTTACTATTAAGCCTATTTTTCACCTATGTAAAATGTAAACAGCAAAATATGTAGAATGAGTTGTATTAGAATCGCTGTAATTCTTTAACACAAAATCATTTAGTCCATGGAGTCTGTATAGCTGATACGAATGAAATATTCATTGATTTTAGAAAGAGACGGACGATATTTTTCGATAAAGTTTTACGCATAGAGTTTACTTGTAACTCAATGGTCTTAATTTTTAAATAAAATAAATTTTTATAGTATTGTGATGAATGACATGAATGGGGGAATTATTTATGAATGAAATGTTGCTTTTATACAGAGAGCCAGGCGTGTTATTTTTTTATGACGTCATTTGAATGAATTTCAGTTGTTTTCGATGAAGTTTTCAAATATAATAAATTATCGTAGTATTATGATAATTCTAAAATCATTACCGAGGAATGTATCACATTTTAGAGATGTTTAAACCAGGCAATTTATACTTTAATGCCGTCATTTGAATGAAGTTAATTTTTTTCGATGAAGGTTTAAGGTTTCAAATATAATAAATTAATGTAGTATTGTGATAAGTTTTAAAATATTACCGAGGAATGTATTGCATTTTAGACATGTTTAAATAAAATTGCATTGAAGTTGGAAAGTGTTTCATAATCAATGCTTTAAGCATGATTGATCTTTCTTGTTAAAATGATATTTTTGTTCATTTCATATATGTTGAGAGGCGAGGGGAACTCAGCGGACTGTCTACTCCAGTTATGTCCAGTTGGGCCCTGTCCTGAAACCTTGTATTGTATGGCTGAAATGTGGTGGTTGAAATGCAGTTGAGGTTTCTTGACTGAATGTGAATATAAGCAAAGTACAATAATTTGATTTTGTCAAAAAACCATTTTTGATTTTAAAATATTCTTATTGTAAAATTTAAAATCGAGTCAATGGACGTTTGGAAAATGATTTTTTTGCATCTCACCCACAATATGATGACACACATATGATGCCCCCAACCAATTGAGAACAATATACTTTATAAGACCATCGCCAATGTTTGATGACATTTAAATATAAATACATTTTTCAGTATCATTTTCCAAATTGAATCAAAATTTATATATATATGTATATATATATATATATATATATATATATATATATATATATATATATATATATATATATATATATATATATATATATATATATATATATATATATATATATATATATATATATATATATATATATATATATATATATATATATATATATATATATATAAATAGGATTGAATAGAATCTCCGTAGCTGCTGCTTTTCACGGATCTTTACAGCCACGGAGGTTCCAAATGTGTTTCGCACAGCAAAACAACCACGTGGTTGAAACATCGCTGAAAGATCCGACAGATTACCAGACAGAGACAACAAGAAAGATCGATCATACTTAAAGGATTAATTATGAAACACTTTCCAACTTTAATGCTATTTTATTTAAACATGTCTAAAATGCAATACATTCCTCGGTAATATTTTAAAACTTCTCACAATACTACATTGATTTATTATATTTGAAAACTTAAACCTTCATCGAAAAAAATGAACTTCCTTCAAATGACGGCATTGAAATATAAATTGTCTGGTTTAAACATCTCTAAAATGTGATATATTACTCGGTAATAATTTTAGAATTATCATAATACCACGATAATTTATTATATTTGAAAACTTCTTCGAAAACAACTGAAATTCATTCAAATGACGTCATAGAAAAAATAACACGCCTGGATCTCTCTATAAAAGCAGGATTTCATTCATAACTTTCTCCATTTCATTCATCACAATACTATAATAATTTATTTTATTTAAAAATTAAGACCGTGGAGCTACAAGTAATTTAACTCTATGCTTAAAACTTCATCAGAAAAAATCGTCCTTCTCTCGGTAAAGTCAATGAATATTTCTTTCATATCAGCTATGCAGACTCCATGAGCTAAATTCTTTTGCGTTAAAAAAATACAGCAATTTCTATACAACTCATCTTACATATTTTGCTGTTTACATTTTACATAAGTGAAAAATAGGCTTCGTTTTAGAAATAATCAAATTTGGATGAGCATTTAAACTCAAATATATTGTAATTGCGTTGTTTTACTATGTAGATGCACAGAATTTAAACCAAAATAATGTGGTTTTAGGACGGATACAACACTTAATATGAAATAAAAAGAACTTTAAAACTCACGATTATGAGACAAGATGGATGCCAAATATTATTTTGAAGTGGATCACGTGATACTTTCATATCATGGTCACGTGATCGTTTCATATAAGAGGTGTTATTATTATTTTAATTTTTATTTAAAAAACTACTGAATATATTTCGCTGAATTTTTTTTTATATATTTTATGGAATAACTTGAATATTACCTAAAAATTTCGAAGCAATTTGTGAATTTTAAATCCGCTTAAAAAATGTTTGAAAAATTTGGTCCCATAGGGCTCAATGTATTTCATTTTTTCAACCCGGGTTCAATCCAAAACTAATTGGGTGATATTATTCATTTATATTCCTATAGGTCCTACAGACCGTCGGAACAACAGACTAAAATTTCATTTTGATTAAGTCATTTTTACGGCAGTTATCGTGCTAACGGACAGACAGACAGACAGACAGACAGACAGAATGAACAAAGTCATAAACACTTTTCAACTTTGTTGTAAAGTGTTAACAAGAAAGATCAATCATGCATAAGCATTGATTATGAAACACTTTCCAACTGAAATGCAAACTCATTTACATCATCACAGTACTACAGTAATTTATTATTCTTAAATATTTAAAACTCTATCGCAATATAAATCACCTTATTCTCTATGCAAAACCAATGAATATTTCATTCATATAACTAGTATTCCAGACTCCAGAGCTAAATAATTTTGTGCAAAAAAAAATTCAGCAATTCTTATGTAACTCACCTTACAATCGCTTGAGATATTTGCATTCTGCATAAGTTAAAATTAGACTTCGTTGAAGAAATAATAAAAGTTTAGGGATCATTTAAAATCACAACTATTGTAATTGCGTAGGCACGGAATTTAGATACACAGATAATACACATATACACAGATAATATATGTGTGTGTGTATATATTCAAAGTATTGGAATCGTGCCGAAGATCGGAACTCAAATTTTCGAAGGATCTACACGTTTTGGAACTTCTAGAACACGAAAAAACGATTTTTAGGAAGACGTCTGTGTGTGTAACGGTGTATCCGTGTGTTTTTCTGTGTGTCTGTGAGGATATTGCATCCACTCTAACTGAAAATCTAATGGACAGAATTTCATAAAATTTGGTAGGTAAGTTTTTTGTGGGAAACCCTGATGTTTATTAAATTATAGTATGATTCGTAATAAAAGAATATGCTTTCTTTGCGTAATGGCCGGCAGAAATTGTCTTCATACACTCTAGCTAAAAACTAATGGACCAAATTTAACAAAATTTAGTGTATAATATTTCAATAACCTACAAGTGATTTATATACCAAATTTAACAAAATTTGGTATATAAATCAATTGTAGGTTATTTTAGTACGATTCGGGAAAAAGGAACTGGCTGTTTTTGCGAAATGAACCGCAAAAATCGTTAAATATAAAAATAAAAGACTACGTGTGCTCAATTATATCAATTCAATTTCTATTTTATATGTGATTTTTGACAACAAAAAGAATAAGACTAACTCCATTACTCTAGGACTAGCCGTTCTTGAGATATTTTAGTTTTTTCGCGTTTTCGCTACGCCACCTTTGACAATAAGTCCAGCTATCAAGTGAGAACCAAATTTAAGCTTAACGTGCAAATTCAAAGTCATTTAAAATACTTATGGCTGTTATTTTGTGCAGATAAACTGAAATTATTATTGAAGAAATAAAGAGAACGTGAATATGAGACTGTAGGGAAAGACATGTGCTGCCCACATCAGAATTTTTAACAACATTGCAACAATGATTTATAGAAGTGAACTGGGATTATTTGCAGGCCATTTCGAAAAAATGTAGGATCTATATTTAAAAATCCACCAAATTTTTGTAGAATAAAATGTTCCACATATTTAAGCTGTGTACCAAATTTTAACTCTGTAGGACGTAGGAAAGTACATTAAAAATGTCATCAAATAAGTATATCATGAAGAGTTATATAAAATTTAAAAGAAATTGAAAAATTGTTATCTACCAAATGTATTTTAAAATGTGAAGCCTCTTTCATATACAAAATAGTTAAACTCTTGGAAATATATTTATTATATAATATATCTCTTTTTTCTTTCTGGACGATATCCCAAAAGTCAGAATTTAATTGAATTTGTTTTTCTCCCTTTATTAAATAATTTTTAATTAAAAAACTACCTAACATATTTTACTGAAATTTTTTTTATATATTTTAAGGGACAATGTGAATATTTCCTAAAAATTTCGACGCAATTTGTGAATTTTAAATTTGCTTAAAAAATGTTTGAAAAATTAGGTCCCATAGGGTTCACTTTATTTCATTTTTTCAACCCGGGTTCAATAAAAAACTAATTGGGTGATATTATTTATTTATATTCCCATAGGTCTTACAGACCGTCTGAAAAACATACTAAAATTTCATTTTGATAAAGTCATTTTTACGGCAGTTATCGTGCTAAGGGACAGACAGACAGACAGACAGAATAAACAAAGTCATAAACACTTTTCAACTATGTTGTAAAGTGTTAAAAAAGGAAATAATAAGAGACAAATGGAAAGAAGACATATTTATATACAGGGTGTCCAGTGCTATCGTGCCCAATGGCTATTTCCACAACCGTTAGTCACAGAGATACACTTCCAATTGCAAAAATGTTTTAAATTTTAAAATCTATTATCTTAGAAAGAGTTTAAATCAATAAATGCATTTCTGAAAGAAATACGAAATATAAATTTTTATACAGTCCCCCGGTCCTACCAATTATATTTAGCAAAATCATCCACATGCAATTTTATGCAAAATAAAAGAAAAATCATCCTTTTACGACCAAAATTGACCGACTTATAGCTGATCTGTTTAAAATTGGAGCACTTTTTGTGCTGAGAAATGGTCAATACGGTCCCTGATTGGTTGGTTGCCTGGAGAAATGGTCAATATGGTCCCTGATTGGTTGGTTGCCTGGAGAAATGGTCAATATGGTCCCTGATTGGTTGGTTGCCTGGAGAAATGGTCAATATGGTCCCTGATTGGTTGGTTGCCTGGAGAAATGGTCAATACGGTCCCTGATTGGTTGGTTGCTTGAAACGGGACATTTTTATGCGTTGAAAAGCGATTTATGTCATAAAGTTTAATGCTTCGTAACTCTGTGAATTTTGGTCGTTAAAGGAAGATTTTTTTATTTTACATGAATTTGTATGAGGATGATTTTTCTAAATATAGTTGGTAGGACCGGGGGACCGTATAAAAATTTATATTTCTTATTTCTTTCAGAAATGCATTTATTGATTTAAACTGTTACTAAGATAATCTATTTTAAAATTTAAAACATTTGTGCAATCGGAAATGCATCTCTGTGACTAACGGTTGAGGAAATAGCCATTGGGCACCGATAGCACTGGACACCCTGTATATAAATATATATATAGTTTGTACTAATTATGTAGTAGACCTCTAATAGCAAATTTATTTTGGTTTTTATGTTTTAAAAAAAAGCCCCATATTAAAATGATTATTTTTCCTTTGATCCGAAACATCATGGTTGCCACAAAACATTGACTAAAAACAATGTACACAACAACAACAACAAAAAAAAACACACAAAATGATGAAAATGCAGTTTTAAATACATTGACATAATAATGCCCTCAGTGTAGTTTTCAATTATTTACCCTTAGAAAATATTTGGTTACTTTTTATTATTTTAGATTTTGTGAAACTTTTGTTTTTATTTCAATAATTCTAATTTCAATGATTTCAACGACTTGACATTTCAAAAGCGCCGTACACCACAATTGGCGAGTGAGCTTCTGTTTTGGCTCTGTTATTGGGGTTTGCAGTTTTTCAAAAAAATTTATCAGAAAATTACACAAAATAAAAAAAAATTGTGAATATTGTTAAACATATTTCTACATGCAACTTTATTCTGCAAATGTATTAATATTATTCCCGCAGATCTAGCTCTCTTCATTCACGAGAGAAAGTACTTTTTGTAACTGTTTTGTATTTTAACGCCCAAGAATTCGCTAATACTCACAAGAAATAATTTAATATCAGATATATTTTGTAGACGATTTTGCACATATTAATATCTCTCTGTTTGAACTCATAAGCTGCCAAAAGCTCCAAATTTCAATTTATGTGATGTTATTTCAATGCCAAAAACATTATGCTGTGGATCCAGTACATAATTATTTCGCTGTGAAAGAAGGAAAATCATGTACGACTACATAGCATTTTTTTATATAATCGCATACTATTTTATCGTCCTATGTCGGGTGAAGTGTCAATGTGATAGGACTATATTAATTTACTTCTCATAAGACACGTAAACAATAAAAAACTATATTCGTGAAAAAGTATAAATTTACATAAATCATAATATTGGTTAATAGTATCATTTATTTTTGTTTTTAATTCTTCAGGATTTTTTAAAATTATTATTATTATTTTAGAATGACCACTTTACCTACCCCTCTATAATTATTGGCTTGTGAAACATAAGAGTTTATTAACATTTTCCAATTAGTTGCAAAGTATTTATGATTTCGTTCATTCTGTCTGTCTGTCTGCATAATAACTGCCGTAAAAATAACTTTAATCAAAATGAAATTTTAGTATGTTGTTGAGACGGTCTGTGGGACATACGGGAATGAAAATGAGTAACATCACCCAATTAGTTTCGGATTTAACCCGGGTTAAAAAATGATACATTGAATCCTATGGGACCTAATTTTTGAAACATTTTTAAACGAATTTAAAATTCACAAATTGCTTCGAAAGCTTTAGAACATATTCAAATTATCCCATAAAAATTTTAAAAAAATTCAGCAATATATATTCGGTTGTTTTTTTAAATAAAAATTAAAATAATAATTACACCCATATCATATGAAGAGATCACGTGACCTACTTCAAAATGAAATATGGCATCCATTTTTCACCCCTGCGTAAAAATCGTAATTTAAATTTCTAATTTTTATTTATTATCAGAATTTATATTTAGTGTTACATCCGTCAGAAAACTGCTTTATTTTTGCATACTATTTGTGTATCTAAATTATGTGCCATCACAATTACAATATTTTTTATTTTAAATGCTCACTAAACTTTGATTATTCCTACAACGAAGCCTAATTTCTATTGCATGCAGAATGTGAACAAATCAAGTGATTGTAGGATGAGTTGTATAAGAATCGCTGAATTTATTTTACGCTAAATTATTTAGCTCTGGAGTCCAGAATATAAGCGATATGAATGAAATATTCATTGATTTTACATAGAGAAGCAGATTTATAACATTGCTTTTTTTGATCGAGTTTTAAGTTTCCAAGTATAATAAATTATTGCAGTACTGTGGTAATTTAAAAAATATGTGAGCTGAATGCATTGCATTTTAGAGATGTTTAAATGTAATTGCTTATCAGCTGGAAAGTGTTTTATTATCAATGTTTTACGCATGATTGATTTTTCTTGTATTATTCTTTTGCGCTTGCACTCAGGCGCATAGATAGCTTATTAAACGTCCTGTCATTTCTATCAATGGTTCTGCTTACCCATCTCATTTTTCCAATATTAGAACACATCAGCCATCAAAACAAGAATCAAACTCTGGTAATAACCAGAAACAAAAAAAAAAAATCTGCAACAAGCTAGGAGGTAACAAGTGGAAAAGCCCATCATTACGTTGCTGGCAGAAGGTCTTTCTTAAAGATATCTGGCGAATTCTCCGACTCTTATCGATCACGAAGTACTAATAGTCCCCCCTCCAAACTGACGAAACAATAAATTGATCCCCGGCACATACACACGTCCGCCCCGGCAAACTTTTATCCGCTTCTTGTTATGAGAAGCCAATTCATTTCTTGTAACAAATCATCAATTTTCTAGAGGCTTTTTCATCCTGATCACTCAACAACGCGTATTGATTAAACTTATTGTGCTGTTTTGCTCTCCGCGTTGTTTTTATTCTTAGCGCTTCTTCTGCCTCCAGGGGCTCGTTCAACTTAAGCCCCTGCAAAATGAAATGTGGGTTCTTTTCATTGTCGAGGGGGAGGGGGGAGGGGAACTTTAAAATCTCGATTTATTAGGGCTCTTACCATATGAAGAAATTCGACGGAAGAAATTGCGTACAGCTCGTTTATTAGAACGCCAGTCTAAACGGAAAACCGGTATATTCGGAAGCAAATGCTTTTATCAGCTGTTTTTCGGGGGAGGGTGAATTTCATAACAATTTTCTTCAGAAACTGAAAGGATTGAATTTCATTTCTTGAAGATTTTCACTGAGAAATTCCCCGCCCATCCGTTTCTGTTGGACACATTTTTTTAAAAGAAGTTTTGAATTATAAAACCTGTGTTAGATGAATAAGTAAACTTATCCTCAATTTAACTTATCTTCAACTTCACTTATCTTTGACTTAACTTACCTTTAGTAAACTTATCTGCAGAAAATTCATCTACTACGAAATTCATCTACTAAACAAAAAATATAATATAGACAGCAAATTATCTCTTCCCGCTTCACCGCAGAAATAAATCTCGAAGAAATTTCTGAAAAAATCATTATAAAAATAAGAAAGCTCAATCATTCATAAAGTAGTGATTATGAAACACTTTCCAACTGAAATGCAATTTCAATTAAACACCTTTAAAATGTGATACATTCAGCGCTAACATTTTAAAACTTATTACAATACCAGAACTTCAACTAAACTCTTCATTGAAAAGGCAATGCTAGTTACACAAAATAAATTTTACTCAAATGTCGTCATCGAAATACAAATCGTCTGCCTCTATATAAAATCAATAAATATTTCTTTCATATCACTCATATTACGGACTCCAGAGCTACAGAGCTAATTAATTTTACAAGCCAAAAATATATATGAAATATATATAACTCATCGCGTTAAAATTAGACTTCTTTATATATATATATAATTAAAGTATTAAATAGAGAATCAACAATCATGAGGAAAATAAAATGCATATTTCTAGTTATCAAGCTAAAGATAATCAACTAAAATCAAAGGTGTGGATTCGAAAGTAGAAAAACAAAAAATAATTATATATATATATATATATATATATATATATATATACACTAAGACAAAAAAATCGATGCATCAAGAAAATACTGATTTGGAATTATCTAAATGAGAAAAAATTTGGTACGTGTAATATGGATGTACAGAAAAAGAAATGATTAGAATTTCAGTAAAATTGGATGATTTATTGCACTGAAGGGTCTACTCAAAGTGAGCACGTCAATATGGCATTGGTCCACCTCTGGCCTTGATACAAGTTGTTACCCGATGCATAAAGTAAATAAAGTTTGATGCATAAAGTTTCCAAATGGTGTTCTGAGGGATGTCGTTCCAAATGACCTCCAATTGACTAGTTTATTCGTCTAAATTGTGGGATGGTCGCAGGTGACTCCCCATCTCAGCCCAAATGTGCTGAATAGGTGAGAGATCTTAGGATTTGGCTGGCTAAGAAAGTGTGTCGTAAGCACGCAGATAATCAATAGAGAGGCGTGCCGTATGTGACCTGGCATTATCTTCCTGAAAAGTTAGCCAGGGGGTGTCGCGAAGGGAATGGCACTACAACGAGTTGTAGAATGTCGGCAACGTACCGCTGTGCTGTGATGGTACCACGGAAGACTATTAAAGGGGTCCGGCTATCAAACGAAATGGCACCTCAGACCATAATTCCCTCTTGCCGGGATGTGTCGCGTGTGACAGTAAGATCTGGATCCTGACGATGTCCGGGCTGTCTCCAGACACGTCTTGCTGCTCGTCAGGACTCAGTTCGAAACGGGACTCATCACAGACGACAATTCGTTCCCAATCCAAACAATTCCACTCTGATCGAGCCCGGCAACAATCGCTGTTGACTGTGCATACTGGTCAGTGGCAAGCGGCGTAATGGACGCCTCGAGTTTAGATTTCGCTCCCGTAGTCTTTTATTAATGGTCCGGGTGGTCACTTCCTTGTTTGTCACACGTTGGATGGCTGATAATGACGAATCTCGTGCTGTCACTGTTGTTCTGACAATCGCTCTATCTTACCGTTCTGTCGCCGCTCTAGACCGCCCGCTTGCCGCTGAAAACTACCATTCCGGACCCATTCCTTCCAACATTGTCTAATTGCTGCATTGCTCCTACACAAATGCCGAGCGATTCGTCGGCGTGCTCATCCGGTCTCATGCAGTCCGACCGCACGCCCTCTTTCAAACTCCTTCATATGCTCGTAGTGGCAGCGAATTCACTCGCGAGGCATTGTCACAATCAAGGTACGTAAACACAACCGAAATCCACTGCACGTTTTGTTCCTGAAAGCGAGGTTCCCTCTTTATATATACCACCATGGTGCTCAGTTTCAATGCGCTGTAGTTCCAACTATTCATTCATTGGCTGCGAATTTTTGATCATTTGCATATTCGGTTGAAAAGTGTTTGCATGTAAAATTTCATTTATATATATGTGTGTGTGTGTGTGACTATACTTATAAATTGAACCACTCTTCATATGTCCAGGGTATGTTTACTTTATTCCACACTTCAGTACACTATTACAATTTTAAATCCAAACTCGCAACATTCATACTTTATCAAAGCACACACCAATGATGCCAACTTCCAACCTTTTTACTAAAAAATACAGGAAAAACAACTATAAAGGATTGCTTTGTGGTATGATACCTTCATTGGCGAAAATCACCACGCTTGGCATAAATGATAAAAGTTTTAAAATATGACTGAGGAAAATTTCCAATCCCACAATTGGCCTTCTGCGTCTCATTCGTCCTCGAATGACAACAAAAAATATACAAAAAATAAAGATATACAAATAATAAATAATACATTTTAACAAATTCTTATCTTCATCTTAACAGATTAATATTTATGAACAGTCAAGTATAAGAATTCAAAGTTTGCATAGTTCATGGAAGTCACTGCTTAACCAGATTCATAGGGGATCATATTTTCATGTAATCAGCGGTTGACGGAGTAAGTAGTAGATTCTCCAAATAGGCAATATTAACTGCATTGTAACGATCAAAAAGCTTAACCTTCGTGGCTTCATAGTGATCTATAAAGTTAGCGCGCAGCTTGTATCCAGCGCCGAATTGCGTTCTTTTTAAGGCAACTAAATCACGTTTATGAGGAACTTTAAGACTACAAGTCTTTCTATCCTCTTCTGCAGGTACTTTTCGTTGATAACGTCTTGAACGTGAACATCTCTGTCTGGTTTTATCTCTTTTGTACCCAAAGAGTTTGCTCTTTCAGCTGGACGAAAGTTTCCTTTGTCCATGTTTTGACGTTGATATTTTGGAACGATTTCTACATCGCCGTTTAGCTTTTTTGATCTCTAAATACCCCCCTCTCTTGATAGCACTCGATAGTTTTCTTCGGGGACAGTTTTAATTCCTCATCATCCCCAATGTCAATTTCGAGCATTTTGAAACAGTCAACTTTAGAAATTAGCATAATATTATATAACTCTATTTGGCTTATATCACTTTCGTATGTTCCAGTTTTTTAGCATCATTAAGGGAAATATTCGCAATCAAATTAACGTTCGATGTTTCGTTCATATTTTCGCAGGTTGAATCAACACTAGGTGAAATCTTATCAATTTGTACATTCTTTTGTATATTCACTCCCATTCTGTCAAATACATCATTTGTAAAGTTTAGTATTTCCGTTCCTATATCAATGTCTGCCATGGAATAGTACTACATACAAAGTTAGTTCAAAACAGTCTTCATCTATTTCAATCATTCTCTGAAAAGAACCTTTTGTAAATACCTAACTATTTCCTATTCCATATAGCCATAGATTATCATTTACAAGTTTAGGCAAATAGATTTTTTTCATAAATATTTTCACGTATGATATTCGCGCCACTTTCAGGGTCATATAACGCTTCTAGCTTAAAGCCGTCAATGGTAACTTCTTTATGCATGTTTTTGACAGGTTTTTTAGAATTGACAGGTTTTTTAGCACTAAAAACTTTCATTTCACTTATAGAACGAGTACATTCATTTGCACGGTGTACATATTCATCACATGAAAAACATTTCAAATTTTCACCGCCATCGGGACAGTTACTTTGACTTATGCCCTAATTTACCGCATGAGAAACATTTAATCATTTCACTCTTAGTAGTACATGACTCAGACGTGTAACTTCGCTCTTCGCAACTAAAACATTCAACATCAACGTTGTTATATTGCGGAATTATAAAATTTCAGTGTTTTTTTATGATGTATCTTTCCGTGAAATTCATATATTTTTTGTGATGTGGTTCATATTCCACTTTCTTGACCAATATTTCCGTGTGCTCTTCTCTGCTTACGATTTGTTTTATAAAAAAATCTGATGTATACTTATATTCTTTCAAAGATATTGCATTTTTTTTAATTAGTCGCCATTTTCACTGATTTAGGGTCATTTTTATCCATTTGGCGAGATTTTCGTTAATTTGCCATCATTTAAAAATGTCGCCAAGTTGGCGGCATTCCGCTAAATTAGTCACCAAAATCTCTTCAAGCGTTAAGGACGGAGAAATAAGTTATTCTTACAGCAAATAAATGACTATTGGCGTTCAAATACAAAAGTATTATTCAAAGTATCTTTTCTCGTGAATGGAGCGAATTAGATCCACGAGAATGATGTCACCCAATTTATCACATGGTATTACATATGAAAAGTGAACATGTTTCTCAACAGTTAATATTTTTTTTAATTTATGGGACTTTTTGATAAATTTATTTGAAAAATGTGCAATATCTCGAGAACGGTTTGTGCTAGCGTTCTAAAATTTATGTCAATCGTTTTCTAAGGAAAATTATATAAGAAATGTCTATTTGCCTTACTTTATTAAAGGTTTTGATTTTTTTATGATTTTTTCAAAATTTCACTCGAAAATTTAGGGGGGGTTCTGAACATTCGATTGCATCTAAAAACAATAGGCTTCCAGTATTCATGGATTGTGAATTTTGTACCAAATTTCATTCGAATCGCTCCATTCATTCGTGAGATATCGTCTGCACAGGCTCACTGACACACACACAGACATCACCTCAAAAATGTTTGATTCGTGATCAGGGATGCTTGAAACGTGCTCTCCCGTCGAAAACTCGACAATACTTTCTTTATACATTATGTATATAAGGAAAGTAAAAATTAAGCAATTCCGAAACTATAGAATCTTGATATTCATTCTGCCGATAAAAATCTAATGCTAAGTCATAAAGTATTATTTTCATGAGTATCGGGTATAACAAAGTACCATATGAATCTGGAACTACTCCAAGAGATTTTAATCCTCTAATTTGGATTTCACATTGATCATACATATGCCTCAACACGTTTATATCATTCGGACTTCTAACAGGTATCAGACCTAAAAGTTTACTCATATGAGAATCAATCAATCAGTCTGCATGTCCGAAGCGATCTTTCAAAATTCTGACAGATTTCTCATAATTCTCGGATGTTTGAGATAAACCATATGTCTTAGCTTCAGAAAACAACAAAGACATAAAAATCTGATTAAATTTCTGAACATCACTTAAGTTTGAATTTTCATGAAGAGTTATTTTGAATTGAGCCCCAAACCCAAACTACTTAGAAACATAACAGTCAATTTTTTTCATTCCTAACTGTGGTAGCTTTGCCGTATTCTGCGACATAGTATTGAAATTTTCATTTAGATTACTTGAAACAATACTTTGCTTGCTCTAATTTCGCTTCTTAAACTCTTATTAGCTCTGATTTTAAAAGCTATAATCTTTTCGCAATATTTCTCACTAGCAGCAATTCCATCATCCAAATCTTTTATATCAATCAAGTTCTCAATTTCCGAATCAACAGTTTTTAAAACATATCCCTCCTCGACCACTTGAGCTAAAATGTCTTCAATATTATTCTTATCTGAAAATGTGCACTGGGTATCCGTTGATTCGGCTACATCCAGCACAAATATTCACGAACATTCCAACTTTCAAATTTCCTAAATCTTTCTAATACCGCTACATTGGTATTTAGATCTCTATACCGTTGCATCGGTATTTAGATCTCCAAACCGCTACATCGGTATTCACATCTCTATACCGCTTAGTATTCACATCCGGGGACTAATCCCCCAAAACTGTGGGACTGTACTTATAAATAGAGTCACTCTGCATATGTCTAGGGTATGCTTACTTTATTCTACACTTCAATACTCTATTACAATCTCAAATCCAAACACACAACAACCATACTTCAACAGAACACACAAAGACTCCAACTCCTAGCTTTAGTATTAAGTAATACAGGAAAAAAAAATCTGATGTGGGCAACACATGACTTTCCTTATATAATGTAATGAATTTACTACTTTTACAGTAAAAAAATAGGTTTTTCTTATAGTAGATACTAATATTCTTTCCATGATATTGAATTTTCGACAATTAGTTGTCATTTTCATTGATTTAGCGTCATTTTTATCCATTTGACGAGATTTACGTTAATTTGGCAACATTTCAAAAAGTCGCCAAGTTGGCGACATTTCGCCAAATTCGTCGCCAAAATCTCGACAAGAGCTTTGCACTAAGAAAAAAGTTATTCTTACAGCAGATAAATGACTATTTGCGTTCAAATACAAAAGTATTATTCAAAGTATATTTTTTCATGAATGGAACGAGCTAGATCCACGAGAATGATGTCACTCAATTTATCGCATGGTATTACATATGAAAAGTGAACATGTTTCTCAATAGGAATTTTTTTTTATGTGACTTTTTCATAATTTTTTTGAAAAATGTACAATATCTCGAGAACGGTTCATGTTAGCCTTCTAAAATTTATGCCAATCGTTTTCTAATGAAAAATTACATAAGAAATGTCTATTTGCGTAACTTTATTAGCGGTTTTCATTTTTTGACGATTTTTTCAAAATTTCATTCGAAAATTTAGGGAGGTTCTGAACATTCGATTACGTATAAAAACAATAGGCTTCCAGTGTTTATGGATTGTGATTTTTGTACCAAATTTGGTTCGAATCGGTCCATTCGTTCGTCAGTTATCGTCTCCACAGACTCACTGACACACACACATACACACATACTTTCACACACACACACACACACACACACACACACACAGACATCACTCCAAAAATGTTTGATTCGTGATCAGGGATGCTTGAAACGTGCTCTCCCGTCGAAAACTCGAATTTGAATTTTCGACCCCGTCACAATACTTTCCTTATACATTATGTATATAAGGAAAGTAACAATTATAATAGGTTACATGGTGGTAAGATACTTTCATTGGGGAAAATCGCCACGCTTGGCATAAAAGATAAAAATTTTAAAATAATATGACCGAGTGAAATTTCCACCCCCTAATATATATATATATATATATATATATATATATATATATATATATATATATATATATATATATATATATATATATATATATATATATATATACACAAAAAAAAACGAAGCACCCCTAAACGATAATCCGATTATCTCGAAATTTCGCATGCAAACTCCTTTATACCAAGTATGCAAATAATTAAATTTGAAACGCCAATGAGTGTTAACTTCGGTCATAGTGCGCGCTTCTACTGCGCAACTAGCATCCTTTAACCCTTTCGCGACGAACGGCACGCCCAAGTGCCAGATGCGAGCATGCATTCAAGGACGAGCGGCACTCACTCGGACCAGAGGAAATTTTACCGCATGCGGATAGTGGCACGTATAAGTGCTAGTACGCAGAACGTTTTAATTTGTGAACTAGATGGCGTTACTTGTCCATGGAACTAACTTCAATGCATTTTGCAGAGCCATGACCTTGGCAGAAGAGGATCGAATGAATTATTTCTCCATTTGGAGCGGTGAAAATCATTTTGTAACATAAACAAACATAGCAATTCTCGTAGCATCAACAATTTTATAATTGAGTTTCGGTTTTTATTTTTATTTCAGCGTTATGATTTCGTTGGTGAATCATAGGAATGTAAGGGAGTATTTTTTTTGTTTGGGTTTTAGAGGCAGTGAAATTATTCGTTTATTTCGGATAAAAGAATGGGAGCAACTAACGAGTATTTTGTATTCAGATTTGTATGAAAATTATACATCAAATAGAACATAAATATTTCTTTTATTCCTGTAAAAAGTAGATTTCTGTGTTGAAAAGGTGATTTTTAGTGAATTTTTTTCGAGAGTTAGGCTTAGCGCAAAAAATGCGCCGTCCTTTTCGACCAGTTCGGAAGCGAAGCGCGTCGTCCTTTGGGCCGCGACAGCTCCGGAATGCCGCCGTCCCGAAAGGGATAAAACAGGTTAAAAATGTGGAAGGTTCATCTTTGTTCGTTATCGGCGTTGCAGTTCCTTGGAGACACAACCAATACTGCCGTTACGGCATTGTCGAAGACCTTAAAAGTAATTAAACGAGTTCAAACGTGGTCGTATAATCGGTATGAGTAAAGCTGGTCTGTCATATCGAGCAATAGGCCGCCACCTGCACCGAACGGACACTGTTGTGCAAAGGTGCTGGCAGCAATGGTTGCTGCAAGGAACTCATCAGTGGAATGCAGGCTCTGGAGGGTCGAGGTTCACGAATGCGAGGCAAGATCGGATGATTGTGCGACTGGCCCGAATTGGCCCAATTTCATCATTGTCCGCCATCCAGAGTGCTACAGCCTCTTCCATACCAATCGCGGTACATTCCACCATCTCATGACTCTTGGCTGAGGTAGGGTTACTTTCACGACGGCCTTTAAGACGTCTGCCCATAACCCCACAACATTAACATAGTTGCTTGGAGTGGTGTTGTAACCGAGCATCACGGCTGCCAGCAGACTGGCATCGCATAGTGCTCAGCGATAAATCACGTTTCACTCTTTCAGCAGATGACCATCGGGTACGTGTGTGGAGGTGCCAGGGCCAGCGGTCCCAATCAGCCTATGTTTTAGACAGGCACACAGCTGAGCCAACGGCCCTACCGTGCTGAAAACACCGGTTATCGTTAGATCACCGAAGTCAAGCAGCATCGGGCGCAATTAGTACTTGGGTGGGTGACCGTCTGGGAACACCGCGTGCTGTTGGCACATTTTGGACGCGGTAGCCCGGAGGTTTGAGCTCTGGATTTGCAGTCTGCCACAACTGCCGCCATGTTCATGCGGAGTACGATCACGTTAAACATGTGGGTCCGCAAGTCCCTCCGAGAGGATGGTGGTAGGGGAAGGAGGATACGATCTCTGTGGATGCCTCCTTCACTAGGCTCCGGTCTAAATTGGGTGGTACTTTCCGGCCGTCCAAACGGTTACCTTACACATTTCTGGTAGGTCGGACTGTCTGGATCTCAACAACAACAGGCACACAGCCATTACACCTGGTGTGATCGTGTAGGGTGTTATCTCTAACCACAGCAGGTCTTCCCTAGTCATCCTGTGTACAAATTTTAACAGCTCAGCGATATGCTAATGAAATCCTGCGGCCGTTTGCGTTACACTTCATGGTCCGTCATTCTGGGGCCATTTTAAAACAAGATAATGCCATGCTACATTCGGCTCGCATATCTGTGGTCTGTCTCCGTGCTGTTGATACTGTTCCTTGGCGAGCAAGGTCACCAGACCTATTCGCCTATAGAGCATGTATGGGACATGCTAGGTCGCCAGATTCGGACACTCCGAAATGTAGCAGACCTGTAGCAACAATTGGGGAATACCTGGTAGAATGTATCGCAGGATGACATTAGGTAACTTCGTCATTCCTTACCTAGACGTATACAAGCATGCATTGCTGCCAAGGGGGTTTCACCAATTGCTGATTTGAATATTCAATATGCAAGTGCTAACCATTGATGGGTTCTGCGACCTTGATTTTGTAATCATTTCATTACCTGTGTATGAGCTGTGCGCATATTTAATTTCTATAAAAACAGTCCATTTCTTCACGGTGCTTCGTTTTTTTAAAAAAGTGTGGATATATATATATACATATATAATATATATATATGTATATATATATATGTATGCATATGTATATATGCATATATATCTATATGTATATATATATGTATATGTGTATATATATATATATATAATATATATATATATATATATATATATATATATATATATATATATATATATATATATATATATAAATATGTATAAAAGAATGAAAGTTAAAAAATTCCTGAAATCACACGAATAAGGAGCTATGCTGCACTACAATGTGGATTTTAATATCATACCAGAAAAGTATAAAAATGAAAGAAAGCAATATATCAAAGAATGGCTGGGGAGGGGGTTGTGACCCCCACTCCCCGGTTAAGCCAGCTTTGCGTCTAGACAACACTCCCGGAAGCCGATATATTGCACAAACATGAATACCGAAGTATCAAAAATTTTTTTAAAAAGGATTTTAAAAAAGGATTTTAAAAAGGAGGTTACAAAACATGAAAGTGTGGAGTACCCAGAAGACTCGTATTTTAAAACTGTACTATTAGTTTAACTCTCACAAAACTAAAGGCAATAAGAGACAAACATATAGATTTTAATTACCAAAGTAGATACTGTACCATAACCCAGATGTACTATTCACCATGACGAATCCAGCATCAATCCATCTGCTGCAGATGGATTGATGCTGGATTCGTCATGGTGAATAGTACATCTGGGTTATGGTACAGTATCTACTTTGGTAATTAAAATCTATATGTTTGTCTCTTATTGCCTTTAGTTTTGTGAGAGTTAAACTAATAGTACAGTTTTAAAATACGAGTCTTCTGGGTACTCCACACTTTCATGTTTTGTAACCTCCTTTTTAAAATCCTTTTTTAAAATCCTTTTTAAAAAAATTTTTGATACTTCGGTATTCATATTTGTGCAATATATCGGCTTCCGGGAGTGTTGTCTAGACGCAAAGCTGGCTTAACTGGGGAGTGGGGATCACAAACCCCCCCTGCCATTCTTTGATATATTGCTTTCTTTCATTTTTATACTTTTCTGGTATTGTGATAAGGCTTTCACACCTCTGTGTTAAAATTGTATATTAAAGTATTGTTTTATTTCTGTGTGATTGAAAGTGTCAATTTCGAAATGTAAATGTCTTTTCTACATGTTTTCAATTACATTGACTTTTAAGGGAAGTGAACTCTAAAATCGCAAAAGTGTTTATGTTCCAGAAAAATAGTAATAGTTTTGGATTTTCGCTTCTCAGTCGCTAGTTGGGAACTTGCAGGTTTTGCGCACGCGCGCGTTTGAAAAAGGATTTTGGAAGCAGAGTGGAAGGAGTCGTGGAAAAATGTAGACGTGTGTGTTTGATTCGCGTATGATCGCGAATTTTAAGAAAAGGTGGATTAATTTTGAAAGTGGAAGGATGTGATTAAAATATGTAACATAGTTCGACAAGTTGTGCGTAGAGTCGTTTGGCTCGGTTCAGAGATGAGTCACTCGTGTTTTTTAAATGAATCAGCCTGGTAGTAATGGAATAATGAGTCTTGTGAAAAGAGAAAATGGTTCTTTCACTGGTCGGCTTGAATCGCTGATAGGGCAAGAGGGAAAGCTCATTTTATAGCGATTTGTATTTGCCTGACTCCTCCTTGTGTCCTAAGGTACGAATCAACCAATCTCCGTAACCAACCAAGATGTCGAATTCCGCCAGCATGATGTTGTGTAGTCAAGTTTCCCGACCATTATGGATTTTGTTCTGCGCAAGAATCTCGATGAGTTTATGCCGAGAGTCCATCCTGATATCCTTTCCCATGGTACAGAATTGTAAATGTTATATTTAAAAGAGACGAGGTAAAGTTTTATATATATTTAGTCTTCCACCTAACGAATAGAGTGTTAATTGTCAAATCCTCGTGAGTATCAAGTCATTGATGATGTTATATGAAAATGTCGTATATGTTCAAAGTATACAAATGTGATATATAAATGTCAAGTATAATATGAGGAATATTGTGTTTATTTTATGTATCAGAAAATATGTGTATTCTCTTGGTTCCTCTTCCTCCAGGGGTGTTCTTAATGGTCACCCTACCGAGTGTAACTCTGAGTTATTGCGAGAAATGCTTGTACTCCACTGTTTTCGATCAACTGCCTTGTTATTTCATGTTTAATAAATGTGTTTGATTTCAAAACTTTGTCTTCTCTGTCGAGTATACCAAAACGTTCGCGACAGAATTGGTGCCGTTACTTTTCTCGGTGAGTGGGGAAGAGCTGAGAGAATTAAAAATTTTAAAAATTTTCTTAAGAATTGAAATTTTGAAGGTTAAAAATTACCGTTGTGCTAAAATGAGTGTTTTCTTAAGTAAACAGAGTTCCATGTTCTGTTTTCGGTGTTCTCAAAAACGAGTGTTCTTGGAATTTGATATGTGCCATTTGATAAAAAAAATTGATTTGTTTGCATATTTATGTCATTTGATTTGATAAAAACTGGTTTTATTGTAAATACTGTTTAAGAACATTGCAATTGCATATTGTGTTAAACTATACGAGTATATTTGATTGTTATGCAAAATGGCTCCAATTACTAGAAACAAAAAAGTAAATGTCGGTAAGATGAGTAAAAATTCAAGTAAAAAATTAAATTCCTCCTTGAATTTGTCGCTTGATATTGCTACTGAGTCGGATACTGTTAATTCTAGAAGTAAAGTTAAAAATGTTAGCCACAAAGCTAAATCTAATGAGGAAAATATATCAGATAAATCGCCGGTATGTCTGAATTCTTCTTCTGGCACTTTGCCAAATCAAAACAGTGCTTCATCGGTAAATGATAACATGTTAAAATCATTCCATATTTTCACACCTAAGTTCGCACATCATGTTCCAAAATTCTCGGGAAATTCAGAGCTTTCGTTGTCACAGTTTTTGGAAAAGTTAAATTTAGTAGCCACTCATGCAAACTGGAGTGAGTGTGACAAATTAGTTTGTTTGAGATTGAATTTAGAGGGGGAAGCAAATAGATTGATTGAAGAGAATCCAAAGCACAGAAATTGTAAAAATTTGCAGGAAATTATTCACATTTTGAAAGATCATTTTGAAGTGACCGAAAATGTTACTAAAAACATAATTTCACTCGTGAACTTTACACAGAGACCAAATGAGTCGGTTAAACAGTTTTCGATGAGAATCGAAGCTGCTTCATTTAAGGTTGTTCCGGAAGATGTAGATTCCGAAAGTGAGAATAAAATCAGGCAAACACTTTTAAAAACTTCATTTATTAATGGTTTATATCCGGAACTAAAAAGATTGGTGTTGTCACAAAACCCTAGAGATTTTTATTCGGCTAGAAAACTTGCAATTCTTGAGGAATCTATTTTAAATGAAAATAATGCTATGTACTTGACTAATCCGGTACTTACAAAAAAAGGTGTTCTCACACCAGAAAAATATGTTCTCACACCAGATCAAAGTGAAAGTATGTCAGATTTAAAAAGAAAAGTGTTAGAACAGGAAAGGGACATTGAATTTCTTAGGGGTAAAATAGAAAAATTTAAGTTTAATTCAGATAAAGTTAACGAAAAGCGTTCACCGCGTCCAAAGTGTGACAAATGTGGTAAATTAGGTCACGTTCAAGAACAGTGTTGGAAAAAGGTTTTTCAAAAAAGAGATGTGTACGGTATAAAATGTAGGAAAATTTATACCAGTCCTGGAACTAGGTATCACCAGGGTGAAAGACACAGAGGGCAAATGTCTGCAAATGAGTGGAAGTATAGAAAGCAAGGAACGCAAAATTATAAAAATAAGGAGTCATATAAATCTTTGCAAAATTCCAAAAATCATTCTTCTGGGAATCAGAGTAGATATCCCATGCACAATTATAATAATAGAAAAACTTTTGATAGGCAAACATCACATTTTGAGGAAAATAATATTTGTCATAATATTACAAATTCTTTGTCATCTTCTTCTATTATAAAAGGAAAATTAGTGAGCAGTGAAGTGTCAATATTGATTGATACGGGTAGTTCAATTAATTTAGTGTATGAGGAAGCTTTAAATACTGTACCCATTGCACATATGTTGCTAACATACAAACCAACAATTTTGCGTAGCTTTAGTTCACAAGATACTAAAGTTGAATGTTTAGCCACTATTTCACTAAATTTGGGAAAAGAAAGATTCCCTACCGAATTTTTTGTGTTAAAATCACCAGCTCCTATTTCATATAATGTAATCCTTGGTAACAAGTTTTTACATAAACATAATGCTATTATAGATTATAATCACTTCTGTTTTAAGTTTTCAAACTCTTCCATTCCTTTTGTTGGTTATCAATGTACGAATAATTTACTTTCGATTTCAAATCATGAACCGGCAAATGAGTCGGAACATGCAGACTCAAACCTAAGTAGTGTCGCAAAGCGTATTGCTGTGCCTGACTCGCAGATGAGTAGTGGAAAAAATGTTCGTGTGGTAGAGGACTGTAAACCGAAAGAGTTCCATACGAATGCATGTGCCAAATGCAAAGCAGATCTGGCACCGGTAGTGAATGAGTCTCAGGTCATTCGGGAAGAGTATGTGAGCAGAAATTTTTCGGAAAATAATGTAGTGCCACATTTGGGTAGTGAAGAGGTACATATTAACGATTTGGAAAATGGAAGCAAATCTTTTAGAGATTTGGTAGTAAATGCACAGAATGTTACTTTGCATATGGGGGAAAAGCAAAATCATGTTAGAGGTGGTACTGAAGAAGTGGCACAGCATAAGAACTTAAACATTAAAACTGTTAATAACTTATGTAGAGTAAAAGAAACTCTAAATACAAAAATTAAAGAGCCAATTATTGTGAAAAATTCACAAAAATGTATAATTCCTCCTTTATCTGAATCATTTATTAAAATCAAACTTTCAGAAGGGTTTCCGGAAAATTCCACCTTGCTTCTGGAATCAGAGAAAAATGACCACATCTTCATTGCTAGAGCTGTATATAGAGCTCCTAAGGATGGAATTATTTGGGTTCGTGTTGCTAACCCAGAGGAAAAACCTTATCATTTGAATAAGGGTAGAAAAGTGGCTCATGTTCAGGAAATTCAGGTGTCTGAGGAGGTTGAAGTTAATGTAGTGAGTGAGGGAGAGTTGGACTCCAGTGAACCTTTGGAGCCTTTTGAAAGTTGGGGAGGAGATTTTGACCTGAGTCATCTCCAAAAAGATCAAAAACATAAATTATCAACTTTGTTGAATAAATATAGACAAGTTTTTGCAAAGAATGTTGCTGAGTTGTCTGGTTGTAAAACCATATTACATGAGATAAATTTGGAAACATCTGTTCCTGTTTATCAGAAACCATACAAAGTTCCACATCATTTACAAGGGGAACTCAATAGACAAGTCACAGAATTATTAGAAGCTAAAATAATTAAACCTAGTTTTTCACCTTACAATACGCCAGTACTGTTTGTAAGGAAACCGGATGGTTCTTATAGATTATGTTGTGATTTTCGCAAGTTAAACAAACTTACTATTACAGAAAATTTTCCAATTCCTAACATTAGTGAATTGATTGATAATTTAGCAGGTGCTACATTTTTCTCAACTTTGGACTTAACTTCAGGATTCTACCAATTGCATTTGAATCCACAGGATTCACACAAAACAGCTTTTTCCACGCCCACCGGTCACTACGAATGGTGTAGGACCCCTTTTGGTCTAAAAAACGCACCAGCGTCTTTTCAGAGATTAATGTCTCTTGTACTGGCAGGGTTATCAGGAATATACATAGATGATGTTATCATCTCATCAAAAACTTTTGAAGAACACATGATGAAATTAGAAGAAGTTTTTATTAAATTATCTCAACATGGTCTTAGGTTAAAGCCATCAAAATGCTTCTTTTTCAGAAAGACAATAAAGTACTTAGGTTTCAGAGTGTCTGAGGGAAAAGTTCAGCCAGACCCTCATAACATTGATTTAGTGCAAAAATTTAAAGTACCCACCTGTGTCAAGAATATCAGACAATTTTTGGGTTTGACAGGCTTTTATAGGAAGTTTGTACCAGATTATGCAAAGATTACTCTTCCACTAACTAATCTTTTAAAATCAAAGCAGAAAAAGTTTGTGTGGAGTCAGGAGGCTCAGGAAGCTTTTGAAATACTTAAGAACAAGCTTATTCAAGAACCAATTTTAAAATTACCAAATTTTAATTTGCCCTTTACTTTGCATACAGATGCCTCTAATTACGCTTTGGGATCAGTTCTTTCGCAATTGGATGAAAATGGGTTATCTCACCCAGTTTCCTTTGCTAGTCGAAAATTACAAGGTGCTGAAGTGAATTACAGTGTAGTCGAGAAAGAAGCTTTGGCTGTGGTTTGGGCTACCCAGCAATTTAAGCACTATCTCTTAGGCAAACATTTCAAAATTTACTGTGATCAAGCATCCTTATCGTTCATTTTCAAATTAAGAGATCCTACTTCGCGCATAGCTCGCTGGATCGTTTCATTGCAGGCTTTTGATTATGAAATCATTCATAAACCGGGGAAACATAATGTTGTAGCTGACTATTTTTCGAGATGTATTGATGAGTCTTCTTCAAAGAAATCTAAAAACACTCAGAAACAAACTGTTCCTAAAAGTATTGTAGAATCTGTCCCTACGAAAATTTCTGGAAGAGTAGTGGTACAGAATAATGATAGTAGTGAAAACATAAATGCAATCGTTGAAAATTCTCAAGATCAAGTACAGACTACTGTGGAAGCTTCTCTGGTAACTAGGATAGCTATTGGTCAATTGAAAGATCCTAGATGTATAAAAATCAAAAATCTTCTGGAAAAAGGTGTAAAACCATACCCACAAAAACTTTCATTTTTCATGAAAAATGATATGTTACATTGCATACACAAAAATCCAAAGCAGAGACAGCAATATAATGAGAGAGTAGTTATTCCTCAAGACTTAGTCTCAGAAATTCTATGGCTTTGCCATGATTCTCCTGTTGCTGCACATTGTGGTTTTCAAAGAACTCTGGCAAAAATTTCAGTTAACTATTATTGGCCAGACATGCATGCTCAGACTGAAAATTATGTGAAGTCGTGCACAACTTGTGTAAAAAACAGAGGTTTTCGTAACAACAAGGCTCCAATACAGAAATTTCCTATTACAACTTATCCTTTTGAACGTGTGGCTATGGATGTAGTCGGCCCACTACCTATCTCGAATTCTGGGATGAAGTACATTCTTGTCATTACAGATTACTTCACTAGATGGCCAGAGGCTTATCCACTTGCTACAGTTAAAACTGAGGATATTCTCGCTTGTTTAGAGAGATTTATAAGTATTCATGGAATTCCTGCTCACTTAATTACGGATCAAGGTAGTAACTTCATTTCTGAAGCTGCCAACAATCTATACAAGAAATTAGGCATAAAAAAACATAATACTTCAGCGTACCATCCCCAGTCAGACGGGCTAGTCGAAAGACTGAACGGTACGTTAGTTAGATCCTTAAAGAATCTGGTCTATTCTGATAAGGGCGATTGGGATCGGATGATTCAATTTGCTTTAATGGCTCATAGAACGTCAGTCCATGCCTCAACAGGCGAGTCCCCAGCACATCTTGTCTTTGGTCGAGACCCTGTGCTACCTGATGCTCTTTTAACAGGTGTAAAATATCCAGTTTACAAATCTACTCATGATTATTCAGATGACTTACAGGTTCGCTTAAAAAAGACCTTTGTAACTGTTAGGAAAAACCTTGAGGAAGCTCAGGAATCACAACAACTTCAACAACATAAATCTGCTAAAATGCCTAAGACTAAAGTTGGTGACTTGGTCTATCTTTACACACCTCATATTCGGCCAGGCCAATCAAAAAAACTCAGTTCTTTAAATCATGGTCCTTTTGAAGTTATCAAGCAAACAACTGAAGTTAACTTTGTCATTCAACACAAAAACAATCCATGTAATCAGCAATTGGTCCACGTTAATAGATTAACTCCTTTACCTCCTAGACGTAGTGAATTGATTTCTAGCACATATAATGATAACATTGATAATTCTTCAACTCAAGAAACAAGACAATTTAAAAGTAGATATTTTCTAAACCATCAAAATAGGGTTAAAACTCAAAATGTTCCTAATTCACACAAGTATGACTTGCGCCCAAGAGGCCAATATATTCATTAGAGTTACTTGTCAATTAAGGCAATATGTCAAGAGAGCAATTGGCTCAAAAGTAAAGTAAAATGTTTAGATTATGAAATTCTCACATTTTCAAAAAAAAAAAAAAAAAAAAAAAGACTGATATTGTTGTGAGATGGACAATTATGTTTCATAATATTATATTTTCAATTGTTTCACAAAATGTTTTGCAAAACTGTATGGTATGTTAAAATGGATCCGATATTTCTGAACTTCTGTGTAATTTGCTTTATGTGTCAGTCAGCTGAATGTTCTGTACTGCAAGTTCTGTGCCAGTGCAGCTTTCTGAATGTGAGTGCCATGTTAATCAGGTTGAAGTAGTGTTTTAAAATTCTAAATACTTAAATAATAATTTTTTTTTGCTTTACTTTAATGATAAGCAGTAATGTTTTAAAGTAATTTTAAGATAATTAAGTACTTGATGGATTAGAGTTTTGGTAAGGATTTTTAAGGATAACTGATAATTTTTATCTCTGTTTTATTTTATGAATGTGTGAATGATTTTTTTTTAATTTAAAGGTCTAGTAAATTTTAGAAATTTTTTTTTTGTCATTTGGTGTTTGTTGACTTATTGGTTGGGGGTACCGCCACCTCTAGGTTTGCAACTTTCTAATGGACTTGTTTCTTGCCTGGGTGCCTGATCAATATTCTTGGTTTGAAAATTTGTCTCATTTTCTAAATTAGTAATTTTTTTTTTAAATGTCTTTTAAAGTAATTTGTTGGCAAGGTTGGATAATAGTTAATAAATTGATTTCTGTGAAAAGTAAATTTATAGAATTTTAATTGTAAAATTTTTGAAGAAAGAAAACTTTTTGTTTAGTTAAACTTTTTGTGAGTTGAGTAAATTAAGTTTTCATGTCTCTGTGGTACTCACCAGAAAATGTATTAGTGTTTAAATTTTAAAAGGGGCAATTTCATCATTTGTGTCTTGTTAATTTGGTGTTGTCTTGTAAAGGTCTATGCTTGTATTGAGACTTATTTTTTTTTGACTCACGAGTCAAACTTTAGGCCACTCTTGGATTTTGGTTATTATGCTGGTCATGATCTTGTTTGTTTTTGTTTTTTTCTTTGATGTACATGTACATCGCTCAAAATTTACACTAAATTCCTCTCAATGGAACATATGTCATTGGGAACTTAATGCAGGTATTTTTCTAGTATTGTGCGGAAAAATTCCCCGCTTTGCAGGAAATTTTTCTCCCGGGCCCCGAAGGAGTGTGATAAGGCTTTCACACCTCTGTGTTAAAATTGTATATTAAAGTATTGTTTTATTTCTGTGTGATTGAAAGTGTCAATTTCGAAATGTAAATGTCTTTTCTACATGTTTTTAATTACATTGACTTTTAAGGGAAGTGAACTCTAAAATCGCAAAAGTGTTTATGTTCCAGAAAAATAGTAATAGTTTTGGATTTTCGCTTCTCAGTCGCTAGTTGGGAACTTGCAGGTTTTGCGCACGCGCGCGTTTGAAAAAGGATTTTGGAAGCAGAGTGGAAGGAGTCGTGGAAAAATGTAGACGTGTGTGTTTGATTCGCGTATGATCGCGAATTTTAAGAAAAGGTGGATTAATTTTGAAAGTGGAAGGATGTGATTAAAATATGTAACATAGTTCGACAAGTTGTGCGTAGAGTCGTTTGGCTCGGTTCAGAGATGAGTCACTCGTGTTTTTTAAATGAATCAGCCTGGTAGTAATGGAATAATGAGTCTTGTGAAAAGAGAAAATGGTTCTTTCACTGGTCGGCTTGAATCGCTGATAGGGCAAGAGGGAAAGCTCATTTTATAGCGATTTGTATTTGCCTGACTCCTCCTTGTGTCCTAAGGTACGAATCAACCAATCTCCGTAACCAACCAAGATGTCGAATTCCGCCAGCATGATGTTGTGTAGTCAAGTTTCCCGACCATTATGGATTTTGTTCTGCGCAAGAATCTCGATGAGTTTATGCCGAGAGTCCATCCTGATATCCTTTCCCATGGTACAGAATTGTAAATGTTATATTTAAAAGAGACGAGGTAAAGTTTTATATATATTTAGTCTTCCACCTAACGAATAGAGTGTTAATTGTCAAATCCTCGTGAGTATCAAGTCATTGATGATGTTATATGAAAATGTCGTATATGTTCAAAGTATACAAATGTGATATATAAATGTCAAGTATAATATGAGGAATATTGTGTTTATTTTATGTATCAGAAAATATGTGTATTCTCTTGGTTCCTCTTCCTCCAGGGGTGTTCTTAATGGTCACCCTACCGAGTGTAACTCTGAGTTATTGCGAGAAATGCTTGTACTCCACTGTTTTCGATCAACTGCCTTGTTATTTCATGTTTAATAAATGTGTTTGATTTCAAAACTTTGTCTTCTCTGTCGAGTATACCAAAACGTTCGCGACAGTATGATATATATATATATATATATATATATATATATATATATATATATATATATATATATATATATATATATATATATATATATATATATATATATATATATATATATATATATATATATATATATATATATATATATATATATATATATATATATATATATATATATATATATATATATATATATATATATATATATATATATCTATATATATATATATATATATATATATATATATATATATATATATATATATATATATATATATATATATATATATAATACAATAGAATTAACCCAATATATGACATAGGAAAATGATCAGTTTTATCATTTGGTTATGTTATATTCAGTTTAACTGTAGAAGTACTTATACGACGTTGATGTTGTATGTGCAGGAAAACCTTTAAGTGAATTCAAAACCTTTTACCGGGGAAAGGCTACAACATGTCACAATCTGATGTGATCAGCATGCCTTCCTCTTGATACAGGGGTGGGGGACCTTTTCATGTTTGAGAGTCACATTGATGTAAACTCTCCGAAAGAGGCGCATGTAAGAATTTTTATTATATATACAGTGAAACTCAAATCTTTAGTGAAAAATATAATATATATATATATATATATATAAGTTGAAAAAAAGGAAGGTTCTTTGAGAAGGCCGAACTTGTCGCTGTAAAAGGCGGCAGGTTCTCCACCCCTGCTCTAATACTACACACAAATTTTCATTTTGATAGAAAACTTTAACATTCGTTCGTCTTTAGGATCGAGCTGCTATAACAGCATTTTTGGACTGGTTTTACGCTTATTAGCATAGCGCATGAAAATGTTGATACTTGTAATGGATGCACGATAATTTTAGTGTAATAAAGTGTTTCTTTGACTTCTTTTAATTGCTAATTCAAAATATATCTTCGAATTACCCAATTGTCGTAAGAGATACTGCGCTCTTCTCGGGGAGGTAAATTTTCAATACCTCGAGTACTGCCAATAAAAACTATATGTTGGGTAGAAAAGAGGATTATAAAATATATAACAACCTGATTTGCAGGAATATATAAAACTTATTAATGACCTGAAATGTAACTGAAACCTTAAAATGTGCAGTCGGACCAGCTAATCCTACAGCCGTCAAACACCATCTGCTAAAAAATCATCTTCCTGTACCATGTGCATAACCAAACAGTTACATGACTTAATTGTCTATACATTTTTATATAGCATCTGTAAATTCATTCATGTTAATTAATTAAAATTTAATTTAGTCGAATTATGTAATTCCACACCAGGCTAAAAAAAGCCATCTTCTTGTACAATATGTATAACCAAACAACTACGCGGCCTATTTTTTTTGTTCGTCATTTTTATAAAGGATCCACAAATTAGTTTAAGCTATTTAATTGCAAATTCATTTTGTCGAATTATTTAATTCCATGCCACCTGCTACAAAAACCATCTCCCTGTACCATCTGCATAACCAGGCAGCTACACTGCATTTTTCTTCGTTCTACATTTTTATAAAGGATCTATAAATTAATGTAAGCTATTTAAATACAAATTCATTTTGTCGAATTATTTAATTCCATGCCACCTGCTACAAAAACCATCTCCCTGTACCATCTGCATAACCAGGCAGCTACACTGCATTTTTCTTCGTTCTACATTTTTATAAAGGATCTATAAATTAATGTAAGCTATTTAAATACAAATTCATTTTGTCGAATTATTTAATTCCATGCCACCTGCTACAAAAACCATCTCCCTGTACCATCTGCATAACCAGGCAGCTACACTGCATTTTTCTTCGTTCTACATTTTTATAAAGGATCTATAAATTAATGTAAGCTATTTAAATACAAATTCATTTTGTCGAATTATTTAATTCCATGCCACCTGCTACAAAAACCATCTCCCTGTACCATCTGCATAACCAGGCAGCTACACTGCATTTTTCTTCGTTCTACATTTTTATAAAGGATCTATAAATTAATGTAAGCTATTTAAATACAAATTCATTTTGTCGAATTATTTAATTCCATGCCACCTGCTACAAAAACCATCTCCCTGTACCATCTGCATAACCAGGCAGCTACACTGCATTTTTCTTCGTTCTACATTTTTATAAAGGATCTATAAATTAATGTAAGCTATTTAAATACAAATTCATTTTGTCGAATTATTTAATTCCATGCCACCTGCTACAAAAACCATCTCCCTGTACCATCTGCATAACCAGGCAGCTACACTGCATTTTTCTTCGTTCTACATTTTTATAAAGGATCTATAAATTAATGTAAGCTATTGAAATACAAATTCATTTTGTCGAATTATTTAATTCCATGCCACCTGCTACAAAAACCATCTCCCTGTACCATCTGCATAACCAGGCAGCTACACTGCATTTTTCTTCGTTCTACATTTTTATAAAGGATCTATAAATTAATGTAAGCTATTTAAATACAAATTCATTTTGTCGAATTATTTAATTCCATGCCACCTGCTACAAAAACCATCTCCCTGTACCATCTGCATAACCAGGCAGCTACATTGCATTTTTCTTCGTTCTACATTTTTATAAAGGATCTATAAATTAATTTAAGCTATTTAAATACAAATTCATTTTGTCGAATTACTTAATTCCATGCCACATGCTACAAAAACCATCTCCCTGTACCATCTGCATAACCAGGCAGCTACACTGCATTTTTCTTCGTTCTACATTTTTATAAAGGATCTATAAATTAATGTAAGCTATTTAAATGCAAATTCATTTTGTCGAATTATTTAATTCCATGCCACCTGCTACAAAAACCATCTCCCTGTAGCATCTGCATAACCAGGCAGCTACACTGCATTTTTCTTCGTTCTACATTTTTATAAAGGATCTATAAATTAATGTAAGCTATTTAAATACAAATTCATTTTGTCGAATTATTAAATTACATGCCACCTGCTACAAAAACCATCTCCCTGTACCATCTGCATAACCAGGCAGCTACACTGCATTTTTCTTCGTTCTACATTTTTATAAAGGATCTATAAATTAATGTAAGCTTTTTAAATACAAATTCATTTTGTCGAATTACTTAATTCCATGCCACCTGCTACAAAAACCATCTCCCTGTACCATCGGCATAAACAGGCAGCTACACTGCATTTTTCTTCGTTCAGCATTTTTATAAAGGATCTATAAATTAATTTAAGCTATTTAAATAAAAATTCATTTTGTCGAATTATTTAATTCCATGCCACCTGCTACAAAAACCATCTCCCTGTACCATCTGCATAACCAGGCAGCTACACTGCATTTTTCTTCGTTCTACATTTTTATAAAGGATCTATAAATTAATTTAAGCTACTTAAATACAGATTCATTTTGTCGAATTATTTAATTCCATGCCACCTGCTACAAAAACCATCTCCCTGTACCATTTGCATAACCAGGCAGCTACACTGCATTTTTCTTCGTTCTACATTTTTATAAAGGATCTATAAATTAATTTAAGCTATTTAAATACAAATTCATTTTGTCGAATTATTTAATTCCATGCCACCTGCTACAAAAACCATCTCCCTGTACCATCTGCATAACCAGGCAGCTACACTGCATTTTTCTTCGTTCTACATTTTTATACAGGATCTATAAATTAATTTAAGCTATTTAAATACAAATTCATTTTGTCGAATTATTTAATTCCATGCCACCTGCTACAAAAACCATCTCCCTGTACCATCTGCATAACCAGGCAGCTACACTGCATTTTTCTTCGTTCTACATTTTTTATAAAGGATCTATAAATTAATTTAAGTATTTAAATACAAATTCATTTTTTCGAATTTTTTAATTGTACAACACTTGCTATAAAAAGCCATCTTCCTGTACCATGTGCATAACCCAACAGATTATGTATGACATTCATTTCTACACATTTTTATGTAGGATCTACACATTCATTTAGACTAATTAATTACAAATTTATTTATTCAATTTATTTAATTCCACACCACACGCTATAAAAAGCTATCTTCCTGTACCATGTGCATAATCAAGCAGTTATACGATCTTCTTTTCAATGCATTTTTATATAGGATCTATAAATGCATTTATGGTAATTAATAACAATATCGTTTAGTCGAATTATTTAATTCTACACTTGCTACAAAAAGCCGTCTTCTTGCTCCATGTGCATAACCAAGCAGATGTACGACCTTCTTTTCTATGTATCTTTATATAGGATCTATAAATTTATTTAGACTAATTAATTACAATTTCATTTTGTCGATTTATTTAATTTCATACCACCTGCTATAAAAAGCCCTTTTCCTGCTCCATAAGCATAACCAAGCAGTTGTAGACTTTCTATGTATTTTTACAAAGGATCTACAAATTTAATTATGTTCATTAATTACAATTTCATTTTGTCGAATTATTTAATTAAAAATAACCCACTTCAAAAAGCCCTCTTTCTGCTCCATGTGCATAACCAAGCAGTTAGTTCTAAGACCTTCTTTTCTATGCATATTTATAAAGGATCTATAAATGTATTTAGACTAATTAAGTACAATTTCATTATGTCAATTTATTTAATTCCACACCACCTGTTATAAAAAAAACCCGCCTCTCCGTAGCATTTACATAACTAAGCACAGAATGAGACGTGGATTTAGTAACCTAAATTTATCCAAAGGATTAACCATTAAAGAGCTTGGCTACCACATTATAGCTTTGTATAGGGGCCGTAACACGGAAGTCTGCTATTCAGTTACATCAATGAGGCGCGTGTCGGTATTGCCTCATTTAGTCCGTATGTTCCGCAACAGCCATGAGAGACCCCACTTTCAGTTAATGGGGCACGTGACCTGGAGGGGGACCTGTAATGATGGCGGGCCCCCCTGGTTGCGATAACGAAAGCAGATTATCCTGGGGCAATGCCTGAAAAGTTGTGCTCATGTTGTAATGTGCAGCTCGTTTCGTTTAAAGTTACGTCAATTAAAAATAAAAAAATATGTCACAGTATTATACTTCTGTTCAAATGAATTTCATTATTTGAAAGAAAAAAATATATATTTTATTGTGGTATTTTGAATATATCCATATTTATATGCATCAATATTTTTCCAGTGAGTATTCGTGAAAAATTACGGGAAAATTCTTATTGACTGCAAATCAATAAATGTAAAAGATATTTAAGTTTAATTTTTTTTCCATGTCAAAGAAATCTTGAGAATATTTTTATTGTAAATTTTATATGTTACTAGCAGTTTACCCGATTTTCATAACGATTATAAAATATAATGAAACTTAAAATTCACAGTTATGTGTAAATTCCTGTTATATTCTGAATGACATTGTTATTCAAAACATTGTGTTAAAATATTTTATTTAATTCTCCTAAAAAGAAGTAAACAAATCTGTATCTCGCTATACAAAATTATCTTCACATGCACATCGCTAGAATAAAACATCCGGGTCCCGTTTGTAAACAAATTTATATAGAAAACATGAAATGCAATCAATAAATGCTAAAGTGGTATTAAGAATATATTCCCGTGCAATTTTTATTCTGCTTCAAGAATTGGGCAAATATAACATGCGTTTGAAAAATGAAACAGATGACAAAAGAAAATGAAAATATCAATAACTCTCGTAATTGGCTGTAATTGATATAATCCAGTCAAAAATGCAATACTTCATATATAAAGTTTATATTTATAACCATTTATTAATTATTTAAATCAAAGAAAACACAAAAATCGTCTGCTTTTTAAACACCGCAGCATGATATAGTTTTCTTAAAACAAATTTGTGTAAAAAAATATCGTCTGCATAATACTATTTCTATGAAAAGTTCAATTGTTCGTGTTTCGTTAATATCTCAACAACCTCTAGATTCTTCGGTGCAGTGACCTTCCTATGAAAATTTCGGTGACTTTCCCATGATGATGACGTAAACAAGCATGCAGATATACTTATAGACAGTGTTTCAATTTTATTTAGGGTATTTATCTCAGTAAAAAGACTCAAAATTATTTCATTAAATCGGTTTTCATATTTTCTTCAAGTGATTGTCATACATTTTGGAAAATATAATAAAAAATCTAATGTGGGCAGCACATGATTTTCCTGCAGACTTATTTTTATCCACGTTCTTCTTATTTTAATTAAATTTAATTCACTTTTAATTCAATTTTCTTTCTCATTTGGTAACTGGATTTATTTTCAAAGGTGGCGTAGAGAAAATATGAAAAAACTCAAATATCTCGAGAACGACTGGTCCTAGTGTAATGGGGTTGGTCTTATTATTTTCTTCGTTAAAAATTACGTTTAAAACAAGCATTTAATGGACATATTTGAGCATACGTAATTTTTTAAATTAGATTTTGACGATTTTTGCTGCCCAATTTACAAAAAAAAGCAGGTTATTTTTTCCTAATCGTACCAAAATCTAATCAGCACTAGGGTAACCCGTAAGCGACTTATCTACCGAATTTCGTGAAATTCGGTTTATTAGTTTTTCAGTTAGAGTGGATGCATGTTTTTTGCTAGCCATTTCTTAAAAAAAAAAGGCAGGTTTTTTTATCCCGAATCATACTCAAAACTAATCAGCACCAGATTCGCTCACTAGTGACTTACATACTAAATTTTATGAAATTCGGTCAATTAGCTTTTAGTTAGAGTGGATACAAAATCTGCACAGACAGGCAGACAGACAGACACACAGACAGGCACACAGACACACAGGCAGACACATAGACACACACACAGACCTCACGCTAAAAATAGCGTTTTCGTATTCTAGAGGTCTCGAAACGTATAGATCCGTCGAAAACTCGAGTTGTGATTTTCGACATGATTCCAATACTTTCCCTATACATTACCATGTATTGCAGTGAAAGTAAAATTCTGATATGGGCAGCACATGACTTTCCCTGCAGACTTATATCCACGTTCTCTTTATTTTAATTAAATTTATTTCACTTTTAATTCAATTTTCTTTCTCATTCGGTAACTGGATTTATTTTCAAAGGTGGCGTAGAGAAAATACGAAAAACTAAAATATCTCGAGAACGGCTTGTCCTACTGTAATGGGGTTGGTCTTATTATTTTCGTCGTTGAAAATTACATATTAAACAAGCATTTAATGGATATATTTGAGCATACGTAGTTCTTTAGTTTAGATTTGGACGATTTTTGCTGTCCATTTTGCAAAAAAAGGCAGGTTAATTTTTTCCGAATCATATCAAAATCTAATCAGCACCAGGATGACAAATGACTCATCTACTGAATTTTGTGAAATTTGGTCCATTAGTTTCTTAGTTAGAGTGGATACAAGCTTTTGCGGGCCATTTCGTAAAAATAGGCGGGTTCTTTTATCCAGAATCGTACCCAAAACTAATCAGCACCAGACTCGCCTACAAGTGACTTACCTGCGAAATTTTGTGAAATTCGGTTCATTAGTTTTTTAGTTACAGTGGATACAATATCTGCACAGACAGACAGACAGACAGACAGACACAGACACTGACACACACACAGACGTCACGCTAAAAATGGTTTTTTCGTATTCTAGAGGTCTTGAAACGTGTAGATCCGTCGAAATCTCGAGTTGCGATTTTCGGCATGATTCCAATACTTTCCCTATACATTACCATCTATTGCAGGGAAAGTAAAAAAGCGTCACACATTTAACATTATGAGCTCAAAAATTCCAGCAATCATAACGACTTGAGTAATATTACACTGCTGGCCATCCAAAATGCAACACCATGAAAGACAAGAGATATCAAAGACAAATTTATTGGACAAAGAACATAAAGTAAAAGGATGAATTTATTGAAAATACAACCCCGTTCGACTTGCGGAACATGAAGAAATCAGTATTTTGTGCAGCCGCCATGGCTGACAATAACTGCTGCTACGCGCCTCGGCATTGAAAGAAGAGACTTTGGATGTGTTCTTGGGGTATGTCAGTCCATACTGCTTCCACACGTTGCCAAACTTCATCTGTCGTAGCAGCTGGTGGTGTTTGCTGGGCCAGTCGTTTACCAATCATCGACCAGACGTTTTCAATGGGCGACAGATCTGGAGAACGGATGGGCCAAGGGAGCAGTGAAACTTGGTGGGCATTGAAGAAATGCTGAACGATATGTGCCACGTATGGTCTCGCATTGTCTTGTTGAAACTTGGCCGCAGGCAAGCTTTGAAGGTAAGATAAGACAACAGGCTCCAAAACTTCAGAAATGTAGAGTTGGCTGTTGAGTGTAGCGGCAATGCCTATTAGGGGTGTGTGGGCGTAAAATCCAATGCCACGCCAAACCATAACGCCAGGTGAAGGATCGGTATGGCGATGCATAATGCAAGAGTTATGCACTCTCTCGCCACGGTGCCGCCAAACCCGGATACGACCATCGTCGTGTTGTAGACAGAATCGTGATTCGTCTGAAAACACAATGCCGTGCCATTCGTTTGTCCATGTCCGGCGTTCAACGCACCATTGCAGCCGCATACGCCTGTGGTCTGGAGCCAAAGGTAATCGCAGCAATGAACGCCTTGCTGAAATTGTCCGTTGCTGCAGACGACGTCGAATGGTACGTGCTGACACATATTGTTGTGAAACAGACCTTAATTCTTGCGCTAGGGTTGTTGATGTTGCAGTGCGATCCATCATTGCCATGCGCACAATATGCCTGTCCTCACGTTCGGTGGTGCGACGAGGCTGGTGCAATAGTTCCTGTCGGTTGGTCCGTCCCTCCTGCACCCACTGATTCCATATTCGCATCACTGTGGTTTGATTTCGTCCAACACGAGCACCCATTTCTCGGAAGGGTAATCCGCAATCTCTATAAGCCACAATTCTTCCTCTGTCAAACTCAGAAACGTGCTGAAATGGCTGCCGTATTCTTCGACGAGGCATACTGAAGCTTCCCACACAAAAATACAGGGTGAAAACAACATTCCTGTACTTAAAAACAGCCTTCTCTTCTCCCCTTATATAGCTCTTGTAGGTGGCGCTACTGGCGCACATGATTTGCATATGAGCTAAAATTCTAATCATTTGTATTCCCTATTGAGGTCTACGTATGGTGCAAATTTCATGCTTATTGGATGCTTCCTTTATGGTGTTGCATTTTGGATGGCCAGCAGTGTATATAAACTAGCCCAATACCCGTTGAAATTCAACGGTCTCACAATAAGCAGCCCCTGAAAAATGTGAATTTTCTGAATAATACGATTTTTCCAGTGATCCTTTTCAAACTATTCACCCGCTCACCAAATATCTATCTCACTTCAGACTGGGCGTTTCTCATTTATTCAACCAATTAAACATTTAGAAGCGCGGCATCCCTAAACTATCAACTAAAATTATGTACCTTATTCCTATCTAACGATCTGTCTGTCCGTGCACTAATTTTAAAATCTCTATCTCATTGGAAAGTACGTTTTACTACCATTTCACATTTTGAACGTTTTGATGTGAAAAATCCTAGCTATACAGATCATTTTTGAAAAGCTCGATTTGTCTTTAATCTTACGATTGACTCGTGTTTTATGTCTGTATCTCATTTCAAATAAAGCTTTTTTCATTTATTCCGATAATAGAACATTTTGGTGTGAGCACTCCTATAAAATATCAAATATTGCGCACTTACTTTCTTTCGAACTATTTACCCATACATCAAATTTGAAGTCTCTATCTCATTCCGAAGTATGTTTTTCTATCGCTTCACATTTCGAACGTTTCGAAGCGGTGCATCCCCTCTACAGAACATTTACGAAAAATTCGATTTTTCCAGAGGGTTTCATTGAACGATTGACCCCCGTATCAAATTGCAAGACTCTATCTCACTTATAATACGTTCTTCATCTATTTGGCAAATCGAACATTTTAGCGAGCATCACCCTTAAAGTATCACATATTAAAAAACTCCAATTACATACTTTCCTTCCTTCGAACTATCTACCCATACACCAAAACTAAATCCTTTATTCCGCAAAGCATGCTTTCTCTATTACTTCACCTATTGAACATTTTTGTCTGGAGTACCCGCCTCCTTGAATGAATATTTTTGAAAAACTCTATTTGCTTGGGGGTTTTATCAATGATTGACCGTGACCCATATGCAAAATATCAAACTTCTATCACATTTTAAAGAAAGCGTTTCTCATTTATTTGGAAAATCGAACATTTCGGTTTAAGGTACCCCCTGATGTTACAAATATTGCAAAACCCCAATTGTACACTTTCTTCTTTTCAAACTATCTGCCCATACACCAAATTTGAAGAATGACTGTCAAGAACGCTGTACCAAATAAAGAGTACAGTTAGTTAAAATAAGCAGAAAACTCATACTGTGTATCCATGAATAAAAACTTAAAACAACATAATTCAACATAAATAAACAAACAAACTGTTTTGAGGATGCATTTGTCATGATGAGTTTATAATTGAAACTCATCGCAACACTCTTTTGCATTTTGCTGATTTGTAAATGAATAATATTTTCCGCTATGTGAAGAACTTCCTCAATTTGCAGCTGGTCTTTTGGAAAAGATGTTTCACACACTTCAGTCTCCGGCCGTCCAAATAGATACTCAAGTCCTCAGGACGAGTCGGACAGTCTGGGTCTTCAACACACTTCAGTCTCACTGGCCACACATTAAGCTACCATTAGCCTCAGGGTTGGTCGTGTGGTCTGGGTCGTCAACACACTTCAGTCTTGTTGCAACACCGTTTATGTTTGCGTTTGCTGCCATTTATCGCGGTCTTATGTTTTTCGCCTTGGCAGCGTGAATTTTGATGGTTCATAAATATGCTTTTTAACACTTTACAACATAGTTGAAAAGTGTTTAGGACTATGTTCATTCTGTCTGTCTGTCTGTCCGTTAGCACGATAACTGCCGTAAAAATGATTTTATCAAAATGAAATTTTAGTATGTTGCTCAAACCGTATGTGGGACCTATGGGAATATAAATGAATAATATCACCCAATTAGTTTTGGATTGAACCCGGGTTGAAAAAGTGAAATACATTGAACCTAATTTTTCAAACATGTTTTAAACGAATTTAAAATTCACAAATTGCTTCGAAAGTTTTAGAAAATATTCAAATTATCCCATAAAATATATAAAAAAAATTTCAGCAAAATATATTCAGTAGTTTTTTGAATAAAAATTAAAATAATAATTACACCCTTTATATGAAGAGATCATGTGACCATTATATGAAGAGATCACGTGACATACTTCAAAATAAATTATGGCATCCCTCTTGTGTCAAAATGATGATTTTTAAAGTTCTTTTTAATTCATATTTAGTGTTGTATCCGTCCTAACACCGCTTTATTTTTGCTTAAATTATGTGCATCTACATACTGAAACAACGCAATTACAATATATTTGAGTTTAAATGATCACCAAACTTTGATTATTTCTACAACGAAGCTTAATTTTCACTTATGGAAAATGGAAACACCAAAAGATGTAGAATGAGTTGTATAAGAATTGCTACATTTCTTTAACGCAAAATTATTTAGGTCATGGAGTCTGCAATATAGCTGATACGAATGAAATTCTTTGATTTTACACAGAGAACCGAATGATTTTTTCGATGAAGTTTTAAGCATAGAGTTAAATTTCTTGTACCTCCATGGTTTTAAGTTTTTAAATGAAATAAATCATTATAGTATTATGATGAATGAAAGGAATGGAAAAAGTTTATGAATGAAATTCTGCTTTTATTTAGAGGCGATTTATATTTCGATGACGTCATTTGAATAAAGTTCATTTGTTTTCGATGAGGTTTTTAAATATAATAAATTATGGTAGTATTATGATAATTTTAAAAATATTACCGAGGAATGTATCGCATTTCAGAGATGTTTAAACCAGGCAATTTATATTTCAATGCCGTCATTTGAATGAATTTTTTCGATGAAGTTTTAAGTATTCAAATATAATAAATTAATGTAGTATTATGATAATTTTAAAATGTATCGCATTTTAGAGATTTTTATATAAAATTGTATTGAAGTTGGAAAGTGTTTCATAATCAATGCTTTATGCATGATTGATTTTTCTTGTTATCTTTGCGTTTATTTATTTTTTTTTTTGCTCTTCAAGATGGTACTAAAGTTTATAATCTCCGATTAATAGTTCAGGAATTATCTTCATTGTACACATTTTTAAAATGGTATTCTTCTAAATTTTGCATTTTTAATGTTAATTACCTGTGTATTCTTTTAGAAGTAGATGACTCCATCTTATATATTAAAGTGGTTAATTCTCAGATCCTCATCAAGTGATCATGATTTTCTTTAGATTTAAGCGTATTTAATATTTAAATTATGATTTTGTAATATATTTTGTGTTTAAATTTTACGTAGGATTTCTACTATTTCTCATCAATTGGAACAGTGTCTATAATATGTATTACTGCATTTTTTTCTCACATCTTTTGACTAGTAACTTTACATAATTTTCTAATTTTTTATTTCTAAATTTCATACTTAACTTCCCCATTTTTCTTTAATTTCTACTGTTTTTTCCATTTTTATACATTTTTCCTTAAATTTTTAATATTTTCCTTCCAGTTTTGGTTCTAGTTTTGCTTCTGTTACTCTCGCCGATAGCTGCCTTATTCTGTTATTACTATTTAAATAAGTCTTTATACACAGTATCTAATTTTTTTTTAGCTTTCGTGGGCTCTAATTCTACTTTAGGTGGCACGATCTCAAAGTATAATTCATTTATTACTTTCCTTTATTACTATTCCTTATACATAATGTATAAGGAAAGTATTGTGGCGGGGTCGAAAACTCGTATTCGAGTTTTCGACGGGAGAGCACGTTTCAAGCATCCCTGATTACGAATCAAACATTTTTGATGTGATGTCTGCGTGTGTGTGTGAAAGTATGTGTGTGTGCGTGAAAGTATGTGTGCGTGTGTGAAAGTATGTGTGTGTGTGTGTGTGTGTGTGTGTGTGTGTGTCAGTGAGTCTATGGAGACGATAACTGACGAACGAATGGACCGATTCGAACGAAATTTGGTACAAAAATCACAATCCGTAAACACTGGAAGCCGTTTGTTTTTATAAGAAATCTAATGTTCAGAACCCCCTAAATTTGCGAATGAAATTTTGAAAAAATCGTCATAAAATCAAAACCGCTATTAAAGTTACACAAATATACATTTCTTATGTAATTTTTCATTTGAAAACGATTCACATAAATTTTAGAACGCTAACATGAACCGTTCTTGAAATATTGCACATTTTTAAAAAAATTATCAAAAAGTTAAATAAAAAAAAATACTTCCTATTGAAAAACATGTTCACTTTTCATATGAAATACCATGCGATAAATTGGGTGACATCATTCTCGTGGAACTAGCTCGTTCCATTCATGAAACAAAATATAGTTTGAGTACTACTTTTGAATTTGAACGCCAATAGTCATTTATCTGCTGTAAGAATAACATATTTCTGCGTCCATAACGCTTGGTGAGATTTTGGCGACGAATTTGGAGGAATATCGCCAATTTGGCGACATTTTTAAGTGTTGCCAAATTAACAAAAATGTCGCCAAATGGATAAAAATGACGCTAAATCAATGAAAATGACGACTAATTGAAGGAAATTCAATATATTGGAAAGAATATAAGTATCTACTATAAGAATAACATTTCTTTTAACTGTAAAAGTAGTAAATTCATTGCATTATATAAGGAAAGTCATGTGTTGCCCATATCAGATTTTTTTTAATTTGCTACTGATGAAGGGCATAGTAATGCCCGAAAGCGTTATGGATGTGTATTTTTAGTACGCCGTTAAAGGTGGTTATAATAAAATACTTCTAATTATGGCCAATTCTTTGGTTGTCTTTATTTTTAAAGACAATGCTATTTTGCCTCATTCTGTAGTATAAAACAAACAAACATTAAATTGTTTGTATTTTATGGAAAAACTGTCATTTTTCGTAAAATAATGTCCTTCAAAAATATTTTCAAATCCCCATGTTAAAGTTGGTATTGGTATTTGATAAGTGTTTGTTGTAAATTTAATACATTTTCTGTAATTAATTTCTGTGAATAAGTTACACAAATTCTGCCTTTTTTTAACATGCATTGCAATGACAGACTATAAACTACTGCTGTCCCCTTTAATTACAATAAAATTAAACACGCATTTCTTTGTTACTGTGCATTACATTTTAGAATAAAATTTATAAATAATTGCAGCTCAATTTCTGTAAATTTCAATCTCATAGCCACGTGAAAGTTCATAATAAATGTATTTCAATTTTCAGCGGATAATATTTAATTACAGTTGCAAATGAATTGGTGGAAAAGTCTAAAGAATAAGATTGCGTTTAGACTGAAGCATTCGCGAGATAATTTTTCTCCGAACTCCCTTATATACTCCATAACAAAAGAAGATGTAAGAACACTTATTATGTGAACTTGAAAAAATTTACCAATGAAATTGGTAAATCACATTTATTGACGCTTCACTGCAGAAATACAAGACGTATCTGCAGAAATACAAGATGTACTGACGCTTCACTGCAGAAATACAAGGCGTTTACCAAACAATTGATACGTTTACCAAACGTTTATGTTGCATTGATGGAATATTTTTTGATTCGATCTGTATGGACACAGAAAATGTGATACTAAAAGTCAGGAATAATGTATAGTTGCATTTCAGTTTAATAATTAATGATATAAATATCTTCCAGATATTTTTAATATTAAATTAATTCGTAATGATATCTCGTTATCACTTTTCTTATATACATAATGTATAAGGAAAGTATTGTGACGGGGTCGAAAATTCGAATTCTAGTTTTCGACGGGAGAGCACGTTTCAAGCATCCCTGATCACATATCAAACATTTTTGAGGTGATGTCTGTGTGTGTGTGTGAAAGTATGTGTGTGTGTGTGTGTCATTGAGTCTGTGGAGACGATAACTGACGAACAAATTGACCGATTCGAACGAAATTTGGTACAAAAATCAAAATCCGTGAATACTGGAAGCCTATTGCTTTGAAATGTATTCGAATGTTCAGAACCCCCTTAAATTTTCAAGTGAAATTTTGAAAAAATCATCAAAAAATCAAAACATTTAATAAAGTTACGCAAATAGACATTTCTAATGTAATTTTCCCTTAGAAAACGATTGACATAAACTTTAGAACGTTAGCACGAACCGTTCTCGAGATATTGCACATTTTTTAAATAAATTTATAAAAAAATCCCATAAATTAAAAAAAATATATTAACTTTTGAGAAACATATTCACTTTTCATATATAATATCATGCGATAAAATGGGTGACATCATTCTCGTGGATCTAGTTCGTTCCATTCATGAGAAAAGATATTTTGAGTAATACTTTTGTATTTGAACGCCAATAGTCATTTATCTGCTGTAAGAATAACTTATTTCTCCTTCCATAACGCTTGGCGAGATTTTGGCGCCGAATTTGGCGGAATGTCGCCAACTTGGCGATTTTTTTAAATGTTGCTAAATTAACGGAAATCTCGCCAAATGGATAAAAAGGACACTAAATCAGTGAAAATGACGACTAATTGGCGAAAATTCAATTTCTTTGGAAGAATATAAATAGCTACTATAAGAAAAACATATCTTTTTTATTGTAAAAATAGTAAATTCATTGCATTATATAAGGAAAGTTATGTGTTGCCCACTTCAGAATTTTTAATATATGGACTATGCATTGCTTAACAGCTGGTAGCAATATTTTTATGTGATTGAATTTATTGTAGTGTCCCAAGCAGTTGGAGGTATGTGCTGATTTCAATATGCTCATATGATGAGTATAGAATTAATTTACGATTCGCGTTAACAAGGGTGATCACCACTCTGGTCTCGAAATAATAAATAAAGCTGTTGTCTCATAAATATAAGAGAAGATATCTCTTTGTTAGAAGTTAATGGAATGATTTTGTATTAGATAACGGTAATGTTTGTAAACACTAAAGTAAATTCTAATATAATTAAATAAAGAATGTATGTGTAAAAATTACTAGATTGTCTTTAATGACTAGACAAATTATATTTTCTTTGCAGCAAAGGTAAGTAGTCTCTCACTGAAGAAAATAGGAGGGTTGTAGGGTTTAGGGTTAACAAATTAATGCCCGAGATTCTACTATACGCAAAATTAATAATTTAATACAACATACGACACCAAAAATTCTACTTCACTGATTATTGCTTCCAAATGCTCAATTTCAAAATGCACAAAATATAAAAATACATAGAAATTACTGACTGCTTATGCAGTGCGTACTTGAACACTCAAGCAGCAAAGGTAAGTAGTCTCTCACTAAAGAAAATTGGAGAGTTTTAGGGTTGAAAAAACGTAATGCCCGTTATTCTACTACACGCAAAATTAATAAATCAATATAACATACTACACCACAAAATTCCACATTGATTATTGCATCCAAATGCTCAATTTCAAAATGCAAAACATATAACAATACATAGACAATACTGACACTGCCTATGCACTGCGTACTTGAATACTCAAGAAGAGTCTTTCCACTTTCCTCTACAAGAATTAACACATTGCATGTTCCTCCCCTTTCAGTTTGGCTTCCCTGGGCTCAACCTGGTGCATATGCCACAAGTGGATTATACAAGTATAATCCGTGACTCTTCCCGGTAGGCCTTCCAGTACTCGGAAGAGGTCTGAAATGGCATTCTCACATTGCATATCTTTCTATGCGTTTTCATCTCCATTTCAATCTTATTTGAACCTTCGTCAGTTATAAACACTGATAATAGTTTCCATTTAGGAAACACATTGAAGGGAACTCTTCCCCTAATTTCCTTGGAATAATGTCGGCGGGGGAACTACCATCCTATTGAACAGGGGTGGGGCCTGTCATGCAATTCCCAGTCGATTCTTGGAATCAAGCTTCAACCTCTAATAAGAGTTGATCTTTGTCGGAATATATAACATAGTTGACGCGTTTAAAAATATTGTGGTAGAAAATAATTTAATTATTTTTGATTCAGAATATTCTTCTTATCAGTTCATTTTACAACAATGAATATATGTAGTAATAACTGTCAGTAGCAATCTCCTCTATTTTAATAATACATACAAATTTTAATATTAATTGTCTAGTATATAATTTTATCGTTTACTATTTACATCTGTGTTTTCCTGTTTACTATATATTTCTCGTGAAATTTAGAAAAATGAAAAAACACTACTACTGAGATACTTTTTTAAAGTTTTTTTCGAAAGAAAAAAATATTAAAATATTGAAATTATTTTTATATAATCATAATCTAGACCCTATTTCAGGTAAAACAAGAAACATTATTTGCGTTTTTTTCTATTAGTTCAGAGGTATAAACGTCTAAAGTGTTTACACTTTTCTTAAAGCTCCGTTTTTCCTTAGGAGTAACCCCAACCATAGATGTTATTTATATCAAAAATATCTCTGTAGCAGAAAATTTAATTATTTTTATTTATTTATTTATTTAAATAAAATGCAAAAATGAACAATAATTAAATGCACATGAAACTAATGTGCATTCTACTCAAAATGCCCTTTGTCAGCAGCAATGTACATTTGAATTCGAAAAAAAAATTATTCCCGCTTAATTTGACATGCATTGCAGGTGTTACCGTGTCAGGGCATCTCGCAAGTATGATTTTAATGCTTTTATATTACTTTTTAATGTTTTCATATACGTGTTTCGTGCGTAACTAGTGTCGATTTCGACTCATTAGAGAAATCTCTACAATTTTGTAATTGACTTTTTTCGTCCATCTCGCTTTCTTGCCACGTTCGTTTCCTAAACTTTAAATTATTCGCCAGGGATGTTTCAGCCACTTTTATGCAATTGACTATAATCACTTTATTATAGTTAGATCTAACGTGTACATCCGTGGAACTTTCTTCACAAAGTTATTAGAGAGCTTAAGGAATTCCATATATTTCCTGTATATTTCAGGTACAATTTAGTTTTTTTTGTGCTCTACCTTTTGATTAGAATTTTAAATATGTCTACCGTTATTAGACCCACAGTTCAATAAATGTATTTTTATTTTCCTTATATACATAATGTATAAGGAAAGTATTGTGACGGGGTCGAAAATTCGAATTCGAGTTTTCGTCGGGAGAGCACGTTTCAAGCATCCCTGATCACGAATCAAATATTTTTGAAGTGATGTCTGTGTGTGTGTGTGTGAAGTATGAAAGTAAGTGTGTGTGTGTGTGTGAAATGTGAAGGTATGTGTGTGCGTTGAAAGTATGTGTGTGTGTGTGTGTGTGTGTGTGTGTGTGTGTGTGTGTGTGTGTCAGTGAGACTGTGGAGATGATAACTGACGAACGAATGGACCGATTCAAACGAAATTTAATACAGCAATCATAATCCATAAACACTGGAAACTTGTTGCTCTTATATGCAATCGAATTTTCAGAATCCCTCTAAATTTTCGAGTGAAATTTTCATAAAATCGTCAAAAAATCAAATCCGTTAATAATGTTACGCAAATAGACATTTCTTATGTAACTTTTCATTAGAAAACGATTGACATAAATTTTAGAACGCTAACATGAACTGTTCTCGAGATATTGCACATTTTTCAAAAACATTATCAAAAAGTCATATAAAATAAAAAAAAATATTTCCTATTCAGAAACATGTTCACTTTTCATATGTAATACCATGCGATAAATTGAGTGACATCATTCTCGTGGATCTAGCTCATTCCATTCATGAAGAAAGATACTTTGAGTAATACTTTTGAATTTGAACGCCAATAGTTATTTATCTGCTGTAAAAATAACTTCTTTCGTCCATAATACTTGGCGAGATTTTGGCGACGAATTTGGTGGAATGTTGACAACTTGGCGACTTTTTTAAATGTTGTCAAATAAACGAAAATCTTGCCAACTGGATAAAAATGACGCTAAATGAATGAAAATGACGACTAATTATCGAAAATTCAATATCTTGGAAAGAATATAAGTATCTACTATAAGAAAAACCTATTTTTTTTACTGTAAAAGTAGTAAATTCATTGCATTATATAAGGAAAGTCATGTGTTGCCCACATCAGATTTTTTTTAAGTTCATACATTAAACTAACATAAGTATTAACAATTAATCATGGCGTAATCACAGAGCTTATTATTACATTTATATATACGATGTGGCATGTTGATACACATAAAATTGTATTTAAATGAGGTATCAGTCACTGGCTTAATGAAATTTTGTAGCATATTGTCATTGTAGCATATGTCTTTTGTAGCATATGTCGTAGTCTTTGCCTTTTGTAACATATGTCTGTTGTAGCATATGTATTTTGTAGCATATGTATTTTGTAGCATATGTCTTTTGAAATGGATCTTCATTCACTCAATTAATATCCTGCTCTCCCATCTATTGTGCTGTCCCCTGTTATCAGCAATGTACCTGTATCAACAATTACTATTCTTTCTACCACAATAAATAGTGCATTATTCAGCTTCTAATAATAAATTTGGAATCAAACTTGAATACAACGATGTTAAATCACCAGCTAAATCTAGATCTACCTATTCAAATGTTACTTAATCTAAAACCACTAACTCCACTACTTCTTCTGCTACACCTCCATGCTCTCAACCTAATAAAACGAGTGCAGATACTACATAAAACACTAGTACAGATAATAATAATTTGGGAATTTCTTCAAATAGAATGCAATTGCAAAATTCTCTTGAATTGACTACAGATAAAAATGATGATAATATTTCCACAACCAACGCTAATGAACTGCTAGATGACAATAATGATTTGTGTAACAACTTTTTGCTGGAAGTACAAAGGTACAATTATCAAATCTAAAACTATCTCTCCAGATACGTTAAGCTAACATTAACTCAGAAAAGCTACCTTGATGATAAGCTGTCATCCATAAAATACCCTTGTTTACTATTTGAAAAGCAAATACGATCATTAATTCCTACTAGGTCTGCTCCTGAATCACCCATTCTTGAACATAACAGTACTGTAGCAGAAAATATTCTTGCTTTCAAAAACTTTATTTCTCTAAACTTTGAAATATTTGCAAGAAATATTAATGACAATTTCCCAGAACTCATCAATAAATCAGACAAAGGTAACTTATGAGAAACTTTCTCATCTTCAAATTTTTCTGCTCTTAGGTCAGTTCGTCCTTCTACTGTCACTAAACCCTATTCATCTATTTTAAAGGCAAGGATTGACTTAAAAGAAATAGTCAATTGAAGCACGACCTCTTTTTATATCCCTTCCCAAAATATGTTAGTATAAAAAACATCTTCGCTTTAAGAAATTTCACACTCAAAATCACCTGCAAGAATGGCAATGCTGACAATTTAGTTCCCATCTTTCAAAATTCAGCAATAAATGAAAAACTTAATATGAAAAGCAACCAACCAGAAAACAAGCTCTCATCTTATTTAACATTCCTTCATCATTCAAAGAAGAAAATTTCAAGAATTTAATCAGTAATAATGTGTTTTCTATAAAACATTCTGACATCAGTTTCATCAAAAACTTTCGAAACAAGAAAGGTAACGTCAACTGGATATTCCTTGAAGACATGCTTAATGCTAAACTGCTAATTGATGCAAAAAGTTATTTCATCACTTTAACTGTTTCTTCATCAAGAAATACGTCTGCTTTAAAATGTGTTACAAGTGTCAAGATTATGGTCAAGTGGCAAATTATTGCCCATATCCAATAGGTAACTGCAGTAACTTTTGGAGCAGTAACCACACTTATGAAATCTGTAAAGCTAAAATCTTAAATTGTGTAAACTGCTGCACTGCTAACGATGCAGACAAAAACTTAAATTGGAATACGAATCATAACACACATGACAGAACTGCTTGCAACTCATTGCAACTTGAACTTATGCGTATTAAAAACTTGCAAAAATAACTCTAATTATTTTTATGTTTTATTTTTATCTCTGATCTGAGCTCTGGTGTTGAATCTTCCTAAATGGTATTTAAAGGATAAAAAATAATACTAACCACTCCCTTGCCGCACATAATAATATTTTTCAATATGCCCTAGAACATTCCATCGATTTCGTCTGTTTACAAGAACACTATATTTCTAGTGGTAACATACTTACCCCCCACCCCACCCCCTTTTGGCCTGCAACAATACAATTTCATTTCTAATAAAGCTACTATTATAATATTTAATTCCAATCTCTCAGTCAAATTAAAATTCAAATCTCCCTCCATAGTTATTGTTGTAATTATTTTACCTAATAATAAATCTCTAAATATTACCTCCCTTTACTTTCCACCTCACGACAATATTATTAATCTCTTTTCTGGATTTTCCAATATTAACTTTTCTCGTCCGATTTAATTCTGGGAGATTTTAATGACAGAGCTCAGATGTGGGGTTACGATTTCATTGTTTACCGGGGTTATAGAGCAATAGATTTTTGTATTGCTAATAATTTGATTGCTTTTAATGATCTGAAACGTGGTACAACATTCGTATCTCATTCTGGCAAGGGCTACCCTGATCTAAATCAAGTTTTATTTGTTTTTTTCGATTATATTCAAAATTAGGAGGCTCTGTTTAGTGATTCCTTTAGTGTCCATAAATATATTAAAATAACTATTAACATTGATATTTCCTATGATAACTCTTACTTTTTTAAAACTAACTACAGTATAGGCAAATTTATCTACAATTCTAAACCACTTATCAAAAGTTTTAACCCTATGATCAATAATATTCATAAAATGATCATCAATCTAACTTGAAGGAATCATTCATAAAATGATTCCATCAAGTTAGATAATTTCTTCAAAATTTTCATTGAAAAAACCCAAAATTGTGCTTTCAAATGTATCAAAAAAAATAAATTATTCAAAAATTTACGCTTCAATAGGTGAAATCAAGACCCCATAAAATTCAGAAACTTCGTTACCGTCCTATCTAAAAGGATTAAATCACCCAAGACAGCTTCCGCTGCTTCCGAAACTATTACAGAAACAAAAATTAAATTTAATAAGGCTAAGTACAAACATTTAATTAAAAATGAAAAATCCATCTCTTGGAAAAATTATTGTACTAATTGCTCTTCTAAATTAAGCTGTAATTTTAAATTCGCTTTTCAAGAACTTAACAAAATCAGTAATATTAACCTCCAATTTCCTGATGATATTAATTTAAATAATAATAGTAAAATCAACGGTCTTTTGGACCGCTCGTTCAAAGATGATTCACATTTCACTTTTTTTTTTCTCATTTTGATTTTCCTTCTGATGGGCTAGGATTTTTTTCAGATAAAGAGCTAATTCTAGTCTTTAATCAATTAAAAAAATGGTAAAGTCCCTGGATTAAACAATTTAGATTATAATATTTGGAAAATATTCTTTAAATCGTATCCCTCTCTCATCTACAAAATTATAAATTTAAGCTTTAAATTCGGTCACTTCCTAAATCGCTTAAAAATTGATAAAATAGTACTTTTAAATAAATTTGGAAAAGATCCCCCCCTCTGTACTTAATATCGCCCCATCTGTTTACTTTCCACTTTCGGTAAAATTAAAAAAACGTTTTTAAAAAACTTAATTTTTGGTTAAAGACTAGAGATGCTTTATATCCTCTTCAATTCGGTTTTAGGGAACTTCACAGCTGTGAAGTTGCCACATATCTTATTTATTTCTTAATCGGTCATGGTCTATTTTTAGATTATCTTCATTACTTAAAATTAAAGAAAAAAACTTCTATCTATCTTTGTAACTCTTTTGGCGACGTCGACCCCTTCGTTTTTTCATGTCCTTTTCCCAAAAAGTTCCATTTATCCAACCTCTCCCCTCCAATAGTATATAGGCGACTTGGTTTTCCGGGATTAGAAACAATTAAATTATTATTAGTAAATTTAAGAACTGTATTCTTATTGCTAGAGAAATCTCTAATAAAATTGAATGATTTGTTTGTGTGTGCATACTGCTTTCAATTTCTTGTGATCAATGATTTCTGCACTGTTCCAATATCTTTTGTTTATCTCGTGGTTTTTTACACCTGTACGTCGATTCTTGTTTATTTCTCTTTTGCCTGTATTTAATGTGTCTTGTAAATATTGTACATACTCCTTTCCTTTTTCTTTTTTCATTTTTCTCTTTCGGCCATTCTTTCGCACCCATTTCACTTGACTCTAAATAATTTTTCTAATTTTTTTTCTATTCCCCATCTTTTGGCTATTCCCAATTTTCTAATTCTTCTTATTCTTTTGGCGCTTTTCTTTTCTGCTAATCCTTTTTTGTTAATTTTCTCATCTTTGGATGAACTAATTTTAAATCTCATCACTCAAAAAAAAAAAAAAAAAAAAATAGAATTATGCAAAATTATTTTTCTTTTCCATTTCCATTTATTTACTTCTATACAAATTACATTTTGTAAAACTGTCTGTGATTACCCATATATTCTTCCGTTGTAAAACTCGAAATTTAAATAAATTCTTGGTAGTTCGCTGACCATGGAAGTCGGTTTCGGCTAACTTCCAATCCGGGCTACTATAACAGCTACTCGAAGCCCAGGGTGAGGCGAGTGGCCTGGGTTTTCAAGACTCAACAGACTTCAGTCAGAGGTATAAACAAAAACACGTGATCTTTTTCAAGGTCACTTCATTTGTTCGACGGTGCTGCTGTACAGACCTGCTTTTCGACTGCTGCTGTTTCGTGCCTCGTGCTTTCCACATGTTGGGTTTTTCACCACGTGCTATCACACTTCGTCAGGGCGTGCATGTACCATTATACGGAAGACCATGTCGGATGAAGATGCTAAAGGTTTGCTTAAACTTTAAGGGACAGTTGGAATTGCCAAAAATATCGTATGTAACAGATGCATACAGCAAGGAATTAGATGTGATGGACTTAGGACAAATTGCTTCTACGTCGTAAGGAACGCCAAAACTATGGACTGGACGGATATCAGGAAGGAAGTAACGATTTTTTTAGGCGCTAAAGAGGAAGAATTTCAAACCGGTGTTATTTACGAGGAAGCATATCTGAAGAGGCTGGGCTACTCACAAGAAAAGATCAAACGGGACTCGCTTGAATGGAAGATTTTCAGCCATTTCAGGAGTTATGACTATATTATCTCCCGACTGGAGGAGGAATTGGAGGGTGAAGACGTGGACTATGAAAGAGTCAAGTTACTGAAGAGGATACTATGAGGTACTATTTCTGATTCTTCCCTGCTAGCCGTCCATCCAGACCCCAATACGCTAGTAACTAGGGACTCGTGCGAGTTCATTGCCCAAATATATAGCGACATGAAGATTAAATCTGAAAATGAAGTATTCTTAAATTACAAACACGGGATGTATAATAGAGGATTTTCTAACCCAAAGCAAAAATAAAAAGATTAAGAGATCATAAGACTCCAAACCAACCCAGCAGGAAATTCCTGTTAAGTACAACTTTCAAAATCTAAACGTTGACGAAATCGAAATGACGGAAGCTCCCCCATCCTTGTAAAGAAAAAGTGTCGTCATTCTATGTGGATTCCTCAAGCGATTGGGGAAGATGACCTAAATGAAAAGCCTAAATGAGTCCTCATAGATGACCTAAATGAAAGCTCGTAACTAAAATTCAGGGACTTGTTATGATCAGGATCACTCCTGGATCCGTTGAGGCTTTCAGGAGTATTCAAGCTCACCTGATACTTAACAAGATACCATTCAGTTCTATAAACTTATAAAAGGAAAGGCCCAAAAAATTGTAATCAAAGGTCTTCCAGTCAACACCAATATTGAATCTATAAAATAAGCTTTAGTATCAGGAGGCTTTAAAATTATCAGGATCTTCCAGTTGAGGAATAGAAGAGACAAGAACTCCCTCCCCATTTTCTTGGTCGGCCTTGAGCCGTCTGAGGATTGGGCGAGGATCCACGGAATAAATAATATCTTATTTATGCAAATCAAAATCCAAACGTTGAAATCAAAGGGGCACAAAATGTGATATACTTGTCAGCTTTTCAAACATCATTCAGACCAGTGTATATATACTCCCCCATCGTTGTTTAAAATGTGGCGAAGACCACCCAAGCCGCGATTGCAAGAATATCAGCGAGACTCCTACAGAGTGGGCGAATTGTGACGGGGACTACCCGGCTAACTTTATGCATTGCCCTTAGAACCCCTGGAACCGCAAAAAGTTCCGGGCCTCTAAATCAAACCCTCAAAGTCCTAAAACTACATCCTCTAATCTAGTTGCTCAAGTCTTAGGACTAGTCGGACGGTCTGGGTCTTCAACCCCCTAATCTAGGTGAGGAAAACTCCCCCTTCCTTTCACTAAAACCACCCCTGTTCAAGAAGTGCAGGCAAGTACCAAGACGGTATCAGGAAATACCGGAGAGTGCTCTGCCCAGGCGTAACCTGAAACAGCTAAAGAATCCCAAATCTTAAACGCATTTCTAGAATTCTTAAAATTCTTCCAAGAGACAGAGAAATATTTTGACCTAAGTAACATTCAAAGCCTCTTAAGAGAGCTCACCCTAATCCTCAAATCAGAAGAAGATCCCAGGCAGAAAACCTTCATTCTTAAAATGCTGTCTAATCTTAAAAGATCCCAAATCCTCCCAAATTAATTTTAATAGGTTTTGACTGGAAGCTGGGAAGTTTTTTAATAGACACTTCGCCCACTGATGATTTACTTCGCCCGCACCTGATGTTGATACACTTCTCCTTGGCTCTTACACCAATGTCCCGCCCGCTTGGGACGGTCCCATGGATACTTCAGCAAGAATGGAAATAATGACAAAGACGCAGGACTGTAATCGCGCAGATTGAAAATACGACGCTGCTTGCGAAAGGCGTTCCACGTGTTCCCTATACAACGGACTGGACTTAAAATCACTCCCTCCGAAGATTTTAAGGGACAATTCTGGAGCCCGTCGCATAGAAGCATTTTTATAAAGATATATAAGGACATAGGCGTTACCAAGATCTTCATAAAGGGACATTCGGGTGAGTTAATTTGCTATTATGGACCTTGGGGAGGACAAATGACATTTTTTTCGGAAAGGAAGAAATGACTAGGGCCAGGCCCGTAGTCAAGATTTCATTTCGGTGGAGGGGGGGGGGGGGGCTGAACCTTATGCTTGAAACCGTAATGGTCCTTTACCTTTTTAGCGTTAACTGTTTCAATTAGTGCCAAGCTGTGACCCCCCTCCCCCCCGCTCACTTGCCGTTGTTTTTTACTTTCCTTATATATATAATGTATAAGGAAAGTATTGTGACGGGGTCGAAAATTCGAATTCGAGTTTTCGACGGAAGAGCGCGTTTCAAGCATCCCTGACCACGAATCAAACATTTTTGAGGTGATGTCTGTGTGTGAAAGTATGTGTGTGTATTCAATTATACACCTCTCTTAACGGCGATTGTAAACTAAGGCGAATTTTAGAGGGCGATAGTATTATAATTAAGGCAGTTCCACTGCTGCTAAAATGAGAACGCAATAACTATAAACTACCTACAGGCCGCATGTTAAAAAACAAGTAATGGAATATTTCATTTTTGGAACTCAAAGGGTGCTTTATACATTGATGAAAATAGAAAATTGACACAGAGTTGAACCTCAAGTTTCATTCGTGACTAGAGATTTCTTTCTTTTTTTTTAGGTTAGATTTCGGGGGGGGGGCTTCAGTCCCTTGGGGGAAATGCCTAGAAAAAGAGTGACAGACCTAGATAAAGAGATACCTAGAAAAAGATACCGAGAAAAAGAGTGACAGACAGATAGACGGACACTTAGCAATTAGTATAGATTTTGAATGAATTCGGAATATTTCGTCGGAGAATTAGAATCTTATAGATTGTCAAAAGTGAGAGATGCCCTTTGAAAAAATCGAGTTGATACAAAGTTTAATATGAAGATGACCCGGTATGCAAATTAATTGCAGGTTTATTTATGGAAGACATTATTTCGAGCCTAATGATATATTTGGCTTTGCTGTGCAACTAGAGAAGCCGGAATAACAAACGATGTTTAAATTTTTTTTTGACTGATTGTACAGTGTACACATGTGATATATCCATTTTAGACTATAATACATCCTTTGATTGCTTTGTTTAAAATTTATGTATGAAAAGAAAGTTTACACTTTTCTTTAATTCATAATTTTCATTATTTAGTTGATTTAATCTATAATATCTGGAGCTCGAGTTCAAAGTAGTGGTTATTTGTTGATTGGACGAGACGAGGTAAGGGCGTCTCAAACAGCCAATGGTAAAAGTGTTGACTTTCGGAAGATATTTGCACAGTTTTTTTACCAAATCTGATAAGTTCCTGTAAGACGTTTCATAATCTGTGCTTCAAAAAACTCGAATTTTCTTAGGAAACGATGTAAAAGCTCTTTGTAGATTAGAGCGAAAACATTTTCTCACTATTTTTGATGAAATTCGGGAAAATGATATTTGGAGATGAAGATACAAATTTGAATTATGCAAATTACACATATATTCTGATGTAATAAAATGAACTAAGATTAACGAAATGCATTGGGAAGGATATTTGCTAAGAATGAATAACACCTGACTCACAAAGGAAATTTTTATATCGACACAGGTCTGGAAAAGACCTGACTGAAGTTGAGATGGATCGCTTGTGTGGATAAGGACGTTGAGGTGTTAAATATTAAAAATTGGAGAAAAATTATTCTAAGAGGAATAGCTTGGAAGAATCTTCTTAGAAACCCTAAGGTTCACAGTGGACTGTCGAACCAGTGTTGTTGTTGATGATGATGATGATGGGAACTCATTAGTTAGTGAAAATATGGATTTAGGAAGATCAACAAAAACTAATGTTTTTTGGCGCAGGAAGGTGCATCAGGAAACACTTCTAGAGAATTTCTAAATCATGGGAAACAGTGCCAAAAGTGTGGCTTGCTGAATAATATTTCTGTAGAATGCAAAATTCACGATGTAAAAGAAATATTTTATTATGCACGACATGATGTTGGAATCGCCGTCTATCCCTTGTAACTGCTCTACACCCTTTGGGTGCCAGCCACTCAAATGCCTGGAGGTCTGGGCATTCTCTCTACATCAAGGAATCACACAAGTGACTTATTTACCAAATTTTTTAAAATTTAGTTTTTGAGGAAGAGTGGATACATACATTGCACAGACAGACTGACACACACAGACGTAGCGTTAAACATATTTTTTCCGGTTCCAGAGTACTCGAAACTTGTAGATCTGACGAAAATTTGAGTTCTAATTTTCGACACGATTTCAATACCTTCCCTATACATTACCATGTCCTGTAGGAAATTAAAAAAAGACATATTTTTTAAATATTGACAATAGTTGTGGTTATAAGTATAACTAAACCCTATGGAAGATAAACTGTTGTGAAAGTCGGGTTCGTGACGCTATAAATATTTGAAAAATATTAACTACTCCTATTAGCACAAATTAATACCATTGCTGTGTCATTCAAAAGGCTGTACAGACAAAAATATCCAGTTCCGACCATACCATTCGCGGCACACTGAGTTATTACCCACCCCCGCCAGCGTATAAAAATCACATCACCAACCTTTGTTCGGAAATTCTCGTCATCTTTGAGCAGAACAATTTTGCCTAATCAAATTTCATGCAAGCTCAGGAGGCAAAAAACACACGGAGCACTTTGTTCTTTCTCCATTAAGGGGCAGTAAGAAAGACGCTAAAAATATCCGTAATGAAATCACATCCCTTGTAATGGGCCGCCTGTTAGCACAAATGGGTCTCTTGATAGGCCCTAAGTGCCCTGCTTACACACTTTTACCCTATTGCGAGGGAGTGCAAAAAATGCGCGGGTTTTGCTCCGGGGTGAATGAAAAGTAGGAGAGCTCAGGTTGCAAGCGAAATGAGGCATAGGTAAGCAGGCTGGAGAGCGGTAGCGTCAATGTGGTTTCAGGTACCTGGAATATGTTTCGACATCACAATGAAAGCCCCGTGAGCAGTGTCAGTAAGGCATTCAGAAATTTTTTATGGAAAGGGTGTGCGTGTGTGTGTGAAAAAGTTTTCCCAAATATCATATAGGAGAAAATGGGTAAAAGAGGACATGATAAAATATTTAATTATATCTGAACTGTAAACAGTAGTAAAAACATTTTAAAATTATCTGGAGTGTAGGCTCCACTCGACTCTCTCATTCCAGAATCTATTATTGAGAGGCTTGCGATTTTACAAATTTTACAAGAAAATTCTTCTGCCCCCTCCGAGGGGAGCGGCTACCTTCCTGGAGGTGTAAGGGCAACCTGCCCTTCAGCCACTCTCCTCATAGACGTAAAATATACTATATATACCTATGACTCTCCTGGAGGGGGAGGGGGGAAGGTTAATAACATTAGAAGCACAAAATTTGTATCTCGGCTATTTTTCACCAGACGGATTGAAACTATTAAGTCTCATGATCATTGAAACTATTAAGTCTCGTGATCGTTGAAACTATTAAGTCTCGTGGTTAAATTCCCCTTTTATTCATGTGTATATCAAATTTTGTCCTATGCTGCTACGTTGTTTCCACTCGAATTTAAAAAAATTCCATTTAGTTCTAGAATGTTCGTTAGCAAAATCGAAATTAGAGTTTCATGAAAATCCATTAATATTCAAAGTCAGACGAATATCACGCTAAACAGAGTGAAAATGTGTGCAGGAGGTTTTAAAACATATATTGATATCAAAATTTTGAAATCGAATATTTTTTCAGAAAACAATACGTTCTCTATACGATATTCTATAGCAGGAAAAAGTACATATAGTAATGCAATGCATGTTTTCTTACATTACTTTTGTTATAAAATCAATCTTTTTAACACTTTCCAACGTAGCTGAAAAGAGTGTATGGCTTTGTTCATTCTGTCTGTCTGTCTGTCCGTTAGCACGATAACTACCGTAAAAATGACTTTATTAAAATGAAGTTTTAGTATATTGTTGAGACGGTCTGTGGGATGTCTGGAATAAATATGAATAATATCACATAATAGTTTTGGATTTTATCCGGGTCAAAAAATTACATGCATTGAATCCTATGGGACGTAATTTTTCAAATATGTTTTAAGCGAAGTTAAAATCCACAACTCGCTTCGAGAATTTCATGGAATATAAGTTATCACATAAAATGTGTAAAAAAATGAGCAAAATATTTCGGGCAGTTTTTTAAACGAAAATTGAAACAATAGTTGCACTCATATTATGTGAAGAGATCACGTGAGCCATTGCAAAATGTAATATAGCTTCCATTTTTTTCCGATGTGTAAAGATCGTTTATATTTATATTTAGTGTTGCTTTCGTAAAAAAAAATGCGTATTTTCCGTGTATCTGAATTCTGTACCGACTCAATTACAATATTTTTGATTTTAAATGTTCACTAAACTTTTCTTATTCCTACAACGAAGCTTAATTTTAACGATAAAATATAGCATACATAACGTAAACTAATTAAGCGATTGAAAGGTGAGTTGTATAAGAATTGTTGAATTTTTTTTCACTCAAAATTATTTAGCTCTGGAGTCTGGAATATAAATGACATGAAAGAAATATTCATTGATTTTACATAGCGAGGCAGACGATTTATCAAATGAAATGGTTTGTTATAGTTACAATTTCGAAGGACTAATTTAATCCAAGATAAGCAAACGATATAGTTTCTGTAATAATGAAATATTGTAATTGTGAGGTAATATTAACTGCAAAAGCATCGTAAACACTTCGTAAATTATACTTTGGATGACGACATTTGAATAAAGTTTATTTTGTGTAACTGGCATTGCCTTTTTCGTCGAAGTTTTAAGATTAACTTTTTTGAAAGCAATTTCTGAAGCAGATTAAAATGTAAATAAAATTGCATTTCAGTTGGAAAGAGTTTCATAATCAATGCTTTATGTATGATTGATCTTTCTTGTTTAAAATCCGTCGTGGTGAAATTTCATTAGGTAGCTGCTTGGAATCTATAAGTTGGAGGATTTGTTACCTTTCCTTTTGTGATATCAGAGCACCTATAATATCAGAACTTTCATGGTATCATAATTAACCAAAAACTCCCATAAGATGTCTCTAGAGTCTATTTTATCTGGTCCTCTTTGCTCAGACGGGATATTATTATTATTTTTAACACTTTACAACAAAGTTGAAAAGTGTTTATGACTTTGTTCATATTGTCTGTCTGTCTGTCTGTCTGTCCGTTAGCTCGATAACTGCCGTAAAAATGACTTAATCAAAATGAAATTTTAGAATATTGTTCTGGCGGTCTGTAGGACCTATGGGGATATAAATGAATAATATCACCCAATTAGTTTTGGATTGAACCCGGGTTGAAAAAATGAAATACATTGAGCCCTATGGGACCTAATTTTTCAAACATTTTTTAAGCGGATTTAAAATTCACAAATTGCTTCGAAAATTTTAGGTAATATTCAAATTGTTCCATAAAATATATAAAAAAAAATTCAGCGAAATATATTCAGTAGTATTTTAAATAAAAATTAAAATTATAATTACACCTCTTATATGAAACGATCACGTGATCATGATATGAAAAGATCACATGACCCACTTCAAAATGATATATGGCATCCATCTTGTTTCAAAATCGTGATTTTTTAAGTTCTTTTTAATTCATATTGAGTGTTGTATCCGTCCTAAAACTATTTTATTTTTGTTTAAATTCTGTGCATCTACATACTGAAACAACGCAAATACAATATATTTGAGTTTAAATGATCCTCCAAATTTGATTATTTCTGCAACGAAGCCTATTTTTCACTTATGTGAAATGTAAACAGCAAAATATGTAGAATGAGTTGTATTAGAATTGCTGTATTTCTTTAACACAAAATAATTTAGCCCATGGAGTCTGCATGGCTGATATGAATAAAATATTCATTGATTTTACAAAGAGAAGGACGATTTTTTTCGATGAAGTTTTAAGCATAGAGTTTAATTACTTGTAGCTCCATGGTCTTAATTTTTAAATAAAATAAATTATTATAGTATTGTGATGAATGAAATGTATGGGAGAAAGTTATGAATGAAATGCTGTTTTTATAGAGAGATCCAGGCGTATTATTTTTTCTATGACGTTATTTGAATTAATTTCAGTTGTTTTCGATGAAGTTTTCAAATATAATAAATTATCGTAGTATTATGATAGTTTTAAAAGTATTACCGTGAAATGTATCGCTTTTTAGAGATATTTAAACCAGGCAATTTATATTTCAATGCCGTCATTTGAATGAAGTTCATTTTTTTCAATGAAGGTTTAAGTTTTCAAATATAATAAATTAATGTAGTATTGTGATAAGTTTTAAAATATTACCGAGGAATGTGTTGCATTTTAGACTTTTTTAAATAAAATTGCATTGAAGTTGGAAAGTGTTTCATAATCACTGCTTGAAGCATGATTGATCTTTCTTGTTTTTACTAAACATATGACTTGTATCTTGACTTGTAACTTGTACATGACTTGTATCTTGACTTGTAACATATGACTTGTATGAATCTTACAAGTCAATGTTCTTATTCAATGTCTATTGAAAGCTGGGATCAAGGTAGGTTTGAGCGGGGTGGGACAGCCCAGCGGTTAGGATTTGGAGATTGTATTCGGACGACCCGAGTTCGATTCCTGGGTCTGCCCAAACTGTCACTGTGTTCCCGCGAAGTACGGTAAATATGTGGGTCCCCAAGTTCTTTTGAGAAGATGTTGATAGGGAAAGGAGGGTACTGTCCCTGTGGATGCCGCCCCCACTGGGTTTCGGTCTAAATTGGGTGCCAAGTCCCTGCAGTCTAACGAACAAAGACGTCACACCTTCGGGTAGGTCGGACGATCTGGGTCGAAGTAGAAGAAGGTAGGTTTGAGTCACCTCGTTTTTTAGGCAAAATCTGATGTGGGCAGCATGCAACTTCTCCTACATAATACAATAAAATTTATGCTTTCACAGCTAAATAATAATATGCAAGATCTAAAACAAAATATTTTTAGTATTGAATCGTAATTTGGGATTCGGATTTTATGAAGTGACGTCATTAAAGCTATTACGAATCATTTAAATCAATATTGTGCTCAAGTCTAACTATATTACTATTCATATTGTGCCCAAGTCTAAATATACAGAGGTAAAAATTGTTCAATCCTCTGCTAAGTAATATAGTTCATGTATTAGAAGGATTTTAATAATTGAAAATTAAAATTTGGCTCTTTAAAACAAATTGGAGTTCCAAGTAATTTAACTTTACTCTGAAAAGACCGTTTTAAACAGGTAAAGAGATAACATGAGATGTTCATTTAAATGGGTTCTTATAAAAAAATATTTTTAATCAGGTAAGGAAGTGGGTAGCAAATAAACAGATGCGTAAGATAACCTGTTTAAAACTGTCTTTTCAGTATGAAATACGTAAAATATACCCCTCATTTAATGCAATTTTCATATAAATTATATAAAATAGCCCATTGATATAGTTACATTAAGTGTGCAACTGGGAATTTATCTGTTTAAAAGTGCCACTCTAGTGGCAGTAATACCCGATTTTTCGTGTGTTTTCACCCATATATTTTATTTAGTGTGTATATATTTCGGAAAAACAATTTTACAAATTAAAGCTTTACTACAACTGGATCTCACTGAATATAACTATTGTTTGTATCAGATAAAATAAGCTTACAATAAGAAAGTGCTTAATTAGCATATAAATTATTTAAGATTTACGATTTTCATAGCATTATGTCCAATAGAAAAACAATTGGAGTAATAGTGGTATATCTGTGATAGAAAAATCTGATGTGGGCAGTACATGACTTTCCCTGCAGACGCGAATTCATTCTCTCTATATTTCTTTAAGAACTCATTAAATTGAGTTTAATTGTACAAAATAACACAAAATTTTTATTTTTAGTTCAATTTCTGTTTTTATTTGGTAATTGGACATTTTTCCAAAGGCGGCATAACAAAAATGCAAAAAATCTCAAATATCTCGAGAACGGTTATTCCTAGAGTAATAGAGTTGTTTTCATTCTTGTCCTCATCACAAATTACGTATGAAACAAGCATTTAATTGATACATTTTAACATATTGGCGATTTTTGCGGGCCATTTCGTAAAAAAGGACAGGTTGTTCTTTTCCGAATCGTACCAAAATCTAATCAGTACCAGAGTATCCCACAAGGGATTTATCTACCAAATTTAGTGAAATTTGGCCAATTAGTATTTTAGGTAGAGTGGATACATGAGATTTTTGCTGGCCATTTCGCAAAAAAGGCAGGTTCTTTTTTTTTTTCGAATTGTGCCAATAACTAATCAACATCAGGGTCACGCCCAAGAGTTTTACCTACCAAATGTTATGAAATTCGGTCCATTGGTTTTTGAGTTAGAGTAGATACATACATTGCACAGACACACAGACAGACAGACATACATACAAACACACATACAGACAGACATACACACAAACACACAGACAGACACACACATAGACGTCACGCTAAAAATGATTTTTTCGTATTCCAGAGGTCTCGAAACGTGTAGATCCGTCGAAAACTCCAGTTGCGATTTTTGGCATGATTCCAATAATTTCCCTATACATTACCATGTATTGCAGGAAAAATAAAAATAATAGTTTAAATTACAAGACCTGTTGCCAACCTGAAAAAAACTTAATTTTTGAAGATATTTTATAATGTTTTTCAAGAGTGTCATTCTAGTGGCAGTAAATCCTGTTTTTTGCGTGTTTTTACCAATAATTTTAGTTTGTCAACTTGATGTGTATACCCATGATACTTTTCTTACAAATTTTTTGGGGTTCTTAAGGACTTTTTCAGGAAACCTGCATAACAACTCATTTTAAAAGTATAGATTCAAACGCGTTACTTGAATAACATCAGTGTAGGAGGCTATATTCATATCAGGTAATACTTTGGTCCCATTCTGCATGACAGTCGGGACCTTTTTTGCATAGAATTTCCCTCTGGGGTGCGCTTTTCATAGTAAGTGAGACTGAAAGTTAAAGTAAAGTGCACGGCCTCAGGCTGTGCTTGCAAAAAGGATGCGGGGCCGCATCTTTTGCGTGAGTTACATTGATTCAAATTAAATTCGAAGCAAGACAAGGTGATAACAGAACAGGGTATATAATGTGATTACAAAATCATGTCCGTGTAACTGTTACTGGTTTCCGTGACATAAATTACGGGTAAGGATTTGAGTGCATTAAAGGTTGTTTTTTATGGCTTTCATTAAGTATTTTTTGGTTTTGATGTCGAATAAATTTAAAATGGTTGAAGGAAATACGGTTTATATTGTGCAGAAATGACATCTAACAATGCAAATCCCAAACGCATGTCATGCCATTGAGATGTATAGAGATTTTCCATTATAAACTAACCATTTTAAATAATATATAGTTTAAAGTACTTATTACTTACGCCTTATTACCCTTTCTTTACCCCAACTGAGAATCGAACCACGGATCTGACTACTTGCTATAGTTGATGTTACCGATGAGCTACTGGGACAGTATTTCACGGGGAATGGTGGGGGGGGGGGAGGAGAAAGGCTTAATCTGTCAATATAAATATTATTATTATTTGAACTATTGAACCTTTGTTGAACATTTGGCATAAACTTTTAAACCCTGGTCTGAATTTCGATGATCAATTTCACTATTTATTTTATTTTATTTCACTCTCACCACTATATTTTGTACTCCGAATTTCATCACGGTTACATTTTCATACCTGCAAGAAATGCTGTTGGATTGATGATTGAATTGCAGTTGGGGTTGCACGACCGAGTGTAAAATACAAGAAATTTTTTAAGGAGTCTTCACATGGTGGCAAGTGGTGGGGATAATTCTTTTTTTTTGACGGAACTATTAAGAAATTTTATTCTCCTTTCCACATTTATTTCTTAAAGCTGTACAGAATTTTGTTGCCCTAACTGGGGTAATTCTACTACGCAGGTTGTTTATTTACGCTCGTGTCCGGTTTCGAACACATACATTGGTGTACTAAAAGGCAACACGTTTTGTTTTCTGGTGAGTCATGAGTTAAATTACTGCCCCATGATTTTCGCAAACGTGTTCAAAGACGTCATGATAAACAACAGCTTGCAGCGTGCGTTTTGCAACATTATACCGGCCAAATGTTATGGTTTGAAATGCCCTTAGATTCCATTTGCAATACAGCCTGATACAAATTCAGAGGATCCTCAACAGCCAACAATACACGAAAGCTGTTTCAGTAGTGATACTCTTTCTTCGGAGTTGTGCTGACGCTATATTGCAGCAGGACAAGTCTCGACCACGTATGGCCTGGAATGTCACAGATAGCTTCCAGGTACGGTAAATTTTGTTTATGTAATGGCGGTTTATAAATCGAATGCGGATCAACGGACATATACTTTTATCATCAGTTCGTTAGGTTCATTGGGAGCAAGTGTATGCTTAAAGAATTTCACATTTTATATTGCGTTACTTTTTATTTGAGTATTACCCCTGTCTGCTAGTATATAGATAAAAAAAGCTGTTATTCTGCAGTTTAACTCTTCAGCTAGGAAAACAAGCATTTTTATGCAAATAAAGATGTTTTTCTAATTGCTTTGTCACATAAAATCTTCATCATCGATAATTTTTTTCAATTTGCATCTTTTCAAAGAGCTAAATAAATGTATTTCAATATACAAAAGGGAAAACACTGAAATATAATTTATTTACAACGAACACAAAAACAAAATACAAAATACATCACTCAAATCATCCTGATCGCTAATCCATTTCGAGAATGAATCTCAAAGAATTCTTTGCTACATTCTGTTCCTAAATGCCCTTAAGTGTATTTTTATTCCATTCTTTAATAGTTCCTTCAAGACAAAAAACACTAAAGGGGAGGGAATAGAACACAACGAACCGCCCCTTCGAACATATTACAGAACGATTTTATTTCAGCATTCCGGAAAAATCCTTTTTGGCTTCACTCCAACCTAATCAGTGGCTTTTAGTGTCTTCATTGTCTTCCGTCAGCCCCTATTTGTCGTTCTTGTGTGACGTCACGGCCTTTTAGGGACCTTCCATTATATCATCCCGGTATCCCAAATTGCCAGTTAAAAATGGTTTACTTCGTTTTGCCGCTCCGGCTTTTTACCCCGGTCTGCCGGTATAAAACTTCGTTTAAGTTGAGGGGTACGTGAGCTTCTATTTTCCGTTCCATTTTCTCGGTATTTTTTATTCCAATTCAAAACCCGTGTTCTTTTTTATCGTTACGTAGAATTCTAATGTTTCTTCGTCTTAGATAGTCCAATAATAATAATAAAAAAAAGAATGCATTTGGTAAAACTTTTTTTTCGGGGTGGGGTGGGGGATGAAGGGGGAAAATGCGAAGGGTTTTTGTCAAAGAAATGTTTGTTTTGCGATCAATGCAAACACTCGCCATATTTTTTTTTTTTTACAATTGTGGAGTTTTATTTTCGATCAATTTCCGGTAAAAATATGCAGGAAAAATGCTTTAATCCAAATGTTTTATGTTCATTCTTCAGCGTAATGGCTTGTAAAATGTTCAACTGGGACACTGCATAAAAGACTGCAATGTTTCTAAGAGGTAATCTATAACATGAGCACACAAATGTTTGCGGCCATAACTCATTAGTGAAAAAACGTGAACTTTAAACTTTGGTAGTTACCTATTTCAAAATCGTTCCAGTTGTATTTATAAAATTTGCATTCTTTGGAAAAGACGAATTAGTATTAAAAAAAAAAATCTGATATACCCAGTACATGACTTTCCCTACAGATTGAAATTAGTAATCCAATAAATTGAGTTTCGTTGCTCAAATTAACACGGATACAAGATGTTATATCCAGTTTGCAGTTTTAAAACGTCTTATTTTTAATTAGGAAATTTTACACATTTTAAAACGTTGCCATATTTTAAAGATTCCAAAATACATAGATATCTAAAAAACAGTTCGTACTAGAGAAATGGATTTGTTCTTATACAAAATAAGCATTTAATTCATACATCCATCTTTTTTCTTAGGTTTTGACGATTTTGAGGGACATTTTGCAGGAAAGGGCTAGCTCTAATATTTTTCCAAATTGAATCAAAATATACTCACTACCAAGGTAATGCACAAGTGGATCTACCAAATTTGAAGGAATTTAATCGAATAATATTTTAACTACAGTGAAAAACATCGTCAGTTCCTAAAAATTCCGAAAACTTTAATATCTCAAAAATGGTCCATTCTAGAGTAATTAAGTTTGTCTTAATCGTTTTGCCTTTTAAAATTATGTATAAAACAAGCATGTAATGCATACATTTCAGCCTATTTATATTTATATTTCAGATTTTGTCGATTTTTGCTGGCTATTTTGAGAAAACAGGAAGGTTCTGTTTTTCCAAATCGTACCTTAATCTAATCAGCACTTTTGATAACTGACGAGTTTTTCCTCTACTAAATTTTGTAATATTACATAAAATAGTTGTTGAGATAGACACACATGCACACACATACGTGCACATGTGCACACACACACACGTGCTCATACACACACGTGCACGCACACACACGCGTACAAAACACACACAGACACACGCGTACACACAAAAACGCACACATACATACGTACGCACACACACGCACACATACATACACACACATAGAAACAAACATACATGCATACATTAACATACATACAAACATACATACATACACACATATACACACATACAGACAAACATTACCTCAAAATGTTAGATTCGAGTTCAGGGATACTTAAAACGTGCTCTTCCGTCTTGTTTCAAGTTACAATACTTACCCTATACATTATACAATGTATGCAATAATAAGTATTTATATTAGATATAAGTATTTATAAGTATGAGCAATAATAACAATTTGTGGAAAACGCTAATAAAAATTCAAGTGTTACCCATGTGATTTCCCATAATTACTGTGACTACCTATAAGTATGACTATGACTACCAATAAGCATTGCTGCGAGTTCTCATAGGCATTAATATGACTATCCATAGTCAATTGCTAGTTTTGTATAACTAGCAATAACCTTTTATCGTCTTTTCGCATTACTGTTATTTCTTTCTCACGATTGGCAACAGCAGTTCTCAACTTTTTATTTCTTGGGATTGGCAACATCGATCTCTTTATTCAAGGCTCTAATGGATCAGACGTATGCAGTGTTTTTTCAGGTATTCTTGTTTCCTATTATTTTTCAATCTTTATGTATGTTGTCCAAGTTATCAAAATTTATAGATATAATCTATCACTGTTATCAGAAACATGTATTTCGTGTTCATTTTTATAAAATACTTGAACTTGATAAAGAGATTAATCGAAATGAACAATTCATTATTAGGTCTAGGGCTTGTCCACGTATAAAGCTTTCATACTTGGATTTTATTTGATATTATTTTATCGATTCCTTTCCATTGATGTGTTTTGATTGTCTTCAGCTTGATGACTAGAGGTTTGCATTTTTATTTTCCACTTGACTGATGATTCTCTGCTTGGTACTTTTATTTGTAAGGTATTTTGTAATGTTGGGGTTTTTTGAGTTGAAACTTCTCTCTATTCTTTCATTGGATTTTTAAACTTGTATTATTATTATATATATTATTACATTATTTTATTATTATATATATATTCCATTAGATATAAGATTTGCTGATTTTTACTCTTATTTTGTAAGCTTGTTAGAAAGTTAGGTTTTTCGAGTTACAGCTTCTCACTTTTCTTTCATTGGACTTTCAAACTATTATATATATATATATATATATATATATAAATTAGTAAATTCAATGTTAGAATGTAAGTAGTAACTTATAATACACTATTCCAAAATTTTCTACAAAATACAAAGAAATAAAAGAAATTAAAACATAATGAGGAAATTATAAAGCGTAATGCAGGTCATAAAGACAAAGGCAATCAACAAATTTCAAAGATGAGGAATGGAAGTAGGAAAACAAAAAAATCAAGCAAAAAAGCTTGCACATGGAAGAGCTTTAGGCTTAAGATAAGTTCATTTCGAAAAAATTCTCGTCAAGTCCATATATCCCTTCGAAATGAACACAAAAATGCTTGTTTCTGAAACACAAGGTAGATTTTATCTATAAACTTGTGTTATATGGACGACAAGCATATAGATTGGAAAAATAAAGGAAACATAAATACCTTAAAATACACTTCATTAGTACAACCATGACGAGCAAAATATGACTAGACCAATGTTGCCATATGCAGAAATGAAAAGATGTGATTTGCTGTTGCCAAAGAGAGTAATAACAAGAAAGATCAATCATGCTTAAAGCATTGATTAAGAAACACTTTCCAACTTCAATGCAATTTTATTTAAACATGTCTAAAATGTAATACATTCCTCGGTAATATTTTAAAACTTCTCACAATAATACATTGATTTATTATAGTTGAAAACTTAAACATTCTTCCAAAAAAATGAACTTCATTAAAATGACGGCATTGAAATATAAATTGCCTGGTTTAAACATCTCTAAAATGTGATATATTACTCGGTAACAATTTTAGAATTATCATAATACCACGATAATTTATTATATTTAAAAACTTCATCGAAAACAACTGAAATTCATTCAAATGACGTCATAGAAAAAATAACACGTCTGGCTCTCTCTAAAAAAGCAGCATTTCATTCATAAATAATTTCCCATTCATGTCATTCATCACAATACTATAATAATTTATTTTATTTAAAAATTAAGACCATGGAGCTATAAGTAATTTAACTCTATGCTTAAAACTTCATCGCAAAAAATCGTCCTTCTCTCGGTAAAGTCAATGAATATTTCTTTCATATCAGCTATGCAGACTCCATGAGCTAAATTCTTTTGCGTTAAAAAAATACAGCAATTCCTATACAACTCATCCTACATATTTTGCTGTTTACATTTCACATAAGTGAAAAATAGGCTTCGTTAGAGAAATAATCAAAGTTGGATGCTCATTTAAACTCAAATATATTGTCATTGCGTTGTTTCAGTACGTAGATGCACAGAATTTAAGCGAAAATAAAGAGGTTTTACGACGAATACAACACTCAATATGAATTAAAAAGAACTTTAAAAATGACGATTTTGAGACAAGATGGATGCCGTATTATATTTTAAAGTTGGTCACGTGATCGTTTCATATCATGGTCACGTGATCGCTTCATGTAAGAGGTGTAATTATTATTTTAATTTTTATTTAAAAAACTACTGAATATATTTCGCTGAATTTTTTTCTATATATTTTATGAAACAATTTGAATATTACCTAAAATTTTCGAAGCAATTTGTGAAATTTAAATCCGCTTAAAAAATGTTTGAAAAATTTGGTCCCATTGGGTTCAATGTATTTCATTTTTTCAACCCGGGTTCAATCCAAAACTAATTGGGTGATATTATTTATTTATATTCCCATAGGTCCTACAGACCGTCTGAACAACATACTAAAATTTCATTTTTATTAAGTCATTTTTACGGCAGTTATCGTGCTAACGGACAGACAGACAGACAGACAGACAGACAGACAGACAGACAGAATGAACAAAGTCATAAACACTTTTCAACTTTGTTGTAAAGTGTTAAAAACTGTACTGCGTAAAAGCAATAAAATGAGATATTCAACAGTTAAAGCTTCATGATAAAAAGATGAAAATATAATTTCAAGAGAATGAAGAAGTACACACACACACACACACACACACATATATATATATATATATATAGATGAAACATAATCAAAGAGTTTAAATATAAAATGTTAAGCATATGAAACTTGTAAGTTTAACATTACAAATGTGTTAAAATACGTTACAATTATGCCACCTTCTTAAAATCTGTCCAATGATCACTTTAAACCTATATTTTAGGTTATGATTATCAATCGTGCTAAACATTTATACATCCACCTCAACAAATCTTACAATAATAATATCTCCTCAACTTCTTATTGTGTTATATCATTTAAACATACAATTCATAATTCCATTCATTTTAATGAATTACTTAGTACACATCGCCATTTACTGCCTATCAAAGATTTAAAAATTGTAAAAACATTCAAATATAACAAACCATTGGGTAAGTTAATTTTTAAATATAATGAAATTTCACAAGCTCTCTCACTAGACAGTGAAACTGATGTTAAATAAATGTGTGTAGGGATGTTAAATTTAGCGATATCCAAATTCGTAGCTCTGAATTTGCAGATCTGAAGAATAAAACATCCTGATCCTCTTTATATATACTAAATGAAAACACTAAGATTGTATAAGAAGATATACCCATTCTATTCTTATTCTGTTAAAACAATCGCCTAAATGAGTTTATTGGCTAAACACAATATATAAGTTTGAAAATTTTTTGCAAAAACAAATGAAAGTCATGTACGTGTCCGTAATTAATATAATTAGAAGAAAAATCAAACCGTGCATTTGTGAGATATATTTTTATATTCATTTATTTATTATTCAAAAATAATAACAAAAATAATAACAAAAATTAGCAAACACACTTGATTTAATTGAGTTAATGAGAAACATGATATAAGATAGAATCTTGCTCATAAACTGCGAAATTAAATAACCATTTCGATTTCTTTATACTTTTCATTGTTCAGTAAAAGCTTGTGAAATATAAACCATGGAGATAGATTTCCCATTTAAATCATGTTTCAAACAATTCATGTTTACAGAAAGTGACTAATTGGCGCAAAAAATCTCCCATCAAACTCAAAGATAACGTTTTAATTCACTTTCAAACGATTTTCAAGCTTTTCGTTTGGATAAACCACGGAGTTAGAGAGTAGAACTCCTAGCGAAAAGTTTCGTTTTTCATTAATATCTCGACAACCCCTGGTCTTAGAAACTCGAAATTTTGTCTACGTCTTAATCTTCCTCTTAAAATGTTGATAATTAAATAACTATTTTGATTTCTTAATACTTTTCATTCTTGAGTAAGGGCCTGTGAAAAATAAACCATGGTGATAGAGTTTGTATTTAAATTTATGTTTCAAACCTGCGATTGTCAAAGAGTGACTTATTAGCGCAATAATCTCCCACCAAACTCAGAGATGTAGTTTTGATTCACTTTCACGTTTTAAACCAGCGATTCTCAAATATTTTCTTTTGGGGGAACCAGGTAGTTAAAGAGTAGAACTATGAAAAGTTTTGTTTTACATTAATATCTCGACAATCCCTGGTCTTAGAAACTTAAAACATTGACTCAATTTAAGTGGGGCTGCTTAAATGGGCCATTATTTTAAGTGTGACTACCCACAAAATTTCATTGAATTCGGTTCAGCAGTTCTCCCGTGATGATGAGATAAACATACAGACAGACAGACAGATTTTCAACTTTATTTATATACATAAATAAGTTGGTATCTCGTCTAATTTCAAATAAATAAGATTAAGCACACAACTTTGATAGAAGGTCTTTTATTACACTTCTTATAAGACGTACAAAATGGAAAAAATGGCCAGAGCGCTTTCGAGCGTTAATACGCTCTTCATATAAGTTAATCGAATGTTCATTTACTAAATTTACTAATTGTATTTGTGCAAATTTGTCATCCTTACTGATCTATATATGAACGATCCTTTTTACTCGTACTTTCCGTGTAGCCACTGATGAAGAGCGTATTTACGCTCGAAAGCGCTCTGGCATTTTTTTCCATTTTGTATGTCTTATAAGAAGTGTAATAAAAGACCTTCTATCAAAGTTGTGCGTTTAATCTTATTTATTTATATAGATTTATATTATATATATTACACACACACACATACTATATATATATGTGTGTATATATATATATATATATATATATATATATATATATATATATATATATATATATACATATATATATATATATATATATATATATATATATATACATATATATATATATATATATATATATATATATGTATATATATATATATATATATATATATATATATATATATATATATATATATATATATATATATATATATATATATATATATGTGGGTGGGGTGTGTAAGTATGTGTTGGAGGATTACAATTCCAAATTATAATCAAGATTTTTTGCATTTCAATAAAAATGTATTTCAAATTGCTATTCATAATGTATTCTGAAAACCATTTATAGTCAATGCAAACAAAATATGCGCATGGAGACAAAGGCGAGTAAAGAGTCACAGATTCCACAGCCTATTCAAGCCAACCTTGTCCAAAATATAGTCCACACGGAATCTTCTTTTATCATCTCGAGCCGCCGTATCGGAATTGCCAAGAACGCGGCGGATATGAAAATTAATGATCGCAAAGACATATCGTTCGTTTTAAGCATCCAAGTAACTAACGGTATTCCCAAAATGACAAACGTCCCTTGCTGTTAGAACAAATCGGAGTTGCTTTTCTCTTAAAGTGCTGTCCAATTAGATACGTCGGTGCCTCTAAGAGCGCCCTGTAGCCATGGTGACAGGGAGGGGTCAATGGGCGGCCCATGCTAATGCCGATAGAGGGACTTTGTTTGAAAGGGGAGCATTTATAATTGGGCTTTAATTAGAAAAGTTGGGTCTGGAAGGAACAGCCAGCGCTGGAGATGGGTATCTGGCGATTCTGACCCTTCAAAGGCCAGGATTATAATTGCAGACGAAAATATTTTCGCTTTCTCCTTTGCGCAGGGAAATGACAGTCCAATTTCGGGAAAAGAGTTTTCTTGTTACGGCGCAGTTCGTGATGCACACGGAATAATAATAAATATCGGCAAATCTGATAGCGTTGTTTGTGCACATGCATGTATGTGTAATTAAGAAAAATAAAATATCAATTTATAAACGCAGTGAATTCCTCAAATGTAAAGATGTTGCAAACTGCATTCATGTCCATCCTATTATCGTCAATCGACTGGTTTCGCCGCAGTACCACACCCTATGTCGCTGCAAATTCGCTCCCTTCTAAAATATATTTTCTAAATTTCTTGTAGAAGGATAGCTCGTCATAAGAAGGAGTAAAGCTGCAAAAGATTACCTCGCTTCCATTATCCATAAAGTTGCAAACGATCCCCCATCCTCCGTCCTTCTGCAGCGCTTGGGCTCCTAATATCCACAGACACATGCGAGCCATATACTTCCCTGATTCAATATCATTACTTCTTATACTATACTCCCTATTAAAACATATACCATCTATTCCATCTATACCATCTCCCTATCAGAACATGTACCATCTATACCATTTATATCACCTTCCTATCAAAACATATACTATCTATACAATTTCTCCATCAAAATATATACCATCTATACCATCCCCTATCAAAACATGTACCATCTATACCATATCCCTATCAAAATATGTACCATCTATATCATCTCCTTATGAAAATATATACCATCAATACCATCTCCCTATCAAAACATATACCATACATACCATCTTACTATCAAAACATATACTATCTATACAATCTTCCCATCAAAATATATACCATCTATACTATCCCCCTATCAAAACATATACCATCTATACCATCTCCCTATCAAAATATATACCATCTATATCATCCCTTTATCAAACATATACCATCTATACCATCTCCCTATTAAAACATATACCATCCATAACATCTTACTATCAAAATATATACAATCTAAACCATCTCTCTATCGAAACATATACTTACTATACCATCTCCTAGCATAATGCTATAATTTCCGCTCTCCTAAGCGTCATAACAAAACGTAGCCGTTCCACGCGAACAATGAAACTCACTATATTTTGAATGAGTATTAATAATTTAATAATTTACCCTAAAACGACAGGGATTATCAAATAAATTAAATTTAATTAATAGTGAAGTTTTTTTTTTGTTACTGAATTTTTGACAATTTGGCAGTATTTTCACCGATTTGGTGATATTCTGTCAATTTTGTGAGATTTACCAAAAATCGCTAAATTTTTCACTAAGTTAAATGTCCGTCAACAAACAATACACATATTCTATTCAAGCATAATCAGTATGCTATCCGTTTATTAATTAGTTTGAATTTCAATCCATTACCAAAATTTAAAATAAAAATCCTATTTATGCTTTGATTTTATTAAATTTTATCAATATGACGTCATTTCTGTTAATTTAGCATCGTTTTCATCAATTTGGAGACCTAAAACTCACCAAGGTCGTCAATATTTTGCCATGAGTTCCGAACAGATATAAACATAGATATACAGACAGACACACACACACACACACTTGGGTGATTATAGTATTAATATTTATGAATTACTGTTATAGCATTACTATATGTAGCATTAATGTTTCATCTGACAATAATTTGAACAATCTAGAATTTTTGCAAGATTTTTAATTCAATGTAGCTTAATTCATTTAAATGATTTCATTATTAAATTATTTAATAGCGTTTCATCTTATAATTTAATTAAATTTTAGTTTATTTATTAGATTTTGAAAGATTACACAATGGAGCATTTAAGAAAATATATTTTTAAAGTCAAAATATTATATATATATATATATATATATATATATATATATATATATATATATATATATATATATATATATATATATATATATATATATATATATCTATATATATATATATATATATATATATATATATATATATATATATCTATATATATATATATATCTATATATATATAAATAAAAATTGAAGGATTTTAATCGAAAATTATGCATAAACTACAGTATGTACAAAAAAAAAAAAAAAAAAAAAAAAAAAAAAAAAAAAAAAAAACCCATCACTAGCATATCTGTTACAAATGAGTAACTATAGGCCAAGACTAAGGATAAGGATAGAAGGTAACTTATCACTACAAAGGAAAGGGGGATGAGATGAATAGAAGAATAATAGGATTCAAAATCACAATTAAAGTATATAAAGGTAAATAAAAATAAAACTCGGCAATATGAGAATAGGCAATAATAAACAGCTCAGGAGATATGAGATTAAGAATAGAGAACAAGCAATTGAAACTACACAAAAAATGGCGGTTAGTTCGAAATTGCATTCTCATCAGGACAGTCATACAATTCGAATTAAAACCGATATAATAGCCAGTTTCTGACAATGGCGATAGTATTTAACTATAAACACCATTGGAACTGTCTACTGGCTAGTGGAAGGAAAAAATAAATCAATTGAATTATACAATTTAAAAAAACAATACCTCCTCGAACAGAAATGGGAAAACTCAAGCATTGCACCACCACGTGTAAGATACACTAGTGACTGAGCATTTCACCTCACTTCGTCAATGCGAGTGGGCACAGGAATGAATACAGTTGAACGATTCATAATATGTATGGAGACTTTCAAAAATAGTAATCAGTATAGGATTCAGGACAAGAGGAAAATAGTCATTCGAAAATGGTAAACAGTATGAGACTCAGGCCAAGTGGTAAGTGAGGTGATAAGAAAGGGTGAATTTTCAAAAAAGAGTTAACCAATCAAAGATAATGAATGCATGTGTAAAATTATTACGTGGTATATATGAAATTATTAATAATATTATTTACAAATACTTCCGGATATTGGTAATTTTGACTAATGCGTTTAAGTTTATTGATGTGTAGAAAGTGAAACTGAGGATCAGAAAGTCGATGTATTCGAAATAGCTGGTTTAAAATGATGTTTCTAAACAATTGAATAGAATTACAAGATTGATATGATAGCAGCTTGATGATAGAGAAGTTGTAAGAATCTTTTTTATCATATATATTGGTGATAACATGATTGTTGAGGGTATCTAATTTTATGTCTAAAAAATTAACAGATTGACTAACGCAAGGCTCATTAGGAATTAATTCTAGGTTAGACGGGTAAAAATCAATATTAATGGTATAGGAATCATCAATGATAATACAAATTAAGTCGTCAACATATCTATATATAATATATGAATTAGAGTTAAAATGACATTCATGATAATAAAGATATAAGTTAGCGAGTATACTACTACTACAGCCACCTTGTGGTACACCAGATGTTTGTAAATAAATGTTATTACCTTGGATAATATAATTGTTGTATAACACAAAGTGCAAGAGCATAGGAAAATTTTTGACATTAAAAGCAACATGATTGGATGATATATAGTCATGATAAAGAGAGATAATAACTTTATGTAAATCTTTAATGACAATATTATTAAATAGGTCTTTAAAATCATAGGTTTGGAAACCAAGAATTTGTGGAAACTTGCTAAGTTGATTAACTAAATCAAAACTATTGTTCAAAATGAAATATCCTGAATTCCTGAATTTAAGAGATTCATTAATTCGATTTAAACAGTTAAGCAAGTACTTACTAGCTGTAGTGGTAAAGGTATTATGTCCACAAGTGACTGTTCTAAAACTGAGAGGTGATTTGTGGAATTTAGGAACCAAAGTAACGTAAGGAAATTTAAAATACTTACATTTAATATTTAATTGTGTATATAATTTTAGCATTTTAGTTTTGATGTGGATAGACTGATTATTAATGGGTTTAAAAATTTGATTATTTTTTAAATAATTCTGTAACAGAGATACATAATATTTTTTACAAATGATGGCATAATTATTAGAAGCTTTATCTACATAAGTTATGACGAAATGTTGTTGTAGTTCTTTGATAGCAGAAAGGAGTTGTTTATAAGGATACCTAGGCTTCGTTAATTTAATGTTTATAAAAAAATTTTTAAGTAGATATAAGGTAGTATACTTCCATAGATTGAAAGCTTCAATAGGAATAGAATGTGAACATGCTAGTTGATATATGAATTTATCAAAATCAAATGATAGAGACTGAAGAAGTTGTTTAGGGTGATGGCAGAATGGAATGCGAAATTTAGACCCTTTATTCATAATGTCCCTAAGTATATCATCCTGAACTATACTGAGATCCCCAGTAATAATGTGACCATGAGTGGAGTTGACAAAAGGGGCAAGATTTTGATTGCTGCATACACATGATGTAAGATCATCGGAGTTTAATGTCCTGGAAACTTCATTGTAATTATAAATAGTTCTACCAATTGGTAAATTATATTTAAATGATTTTTGTATTTTGATATCATTTACTGGTAACAAGTGCTGATGTTTAGCAAATAAATTATTGAAGTTAAGAGAATTAAGAATAGGGTGTTTAAAAGAAATAACACATATCTATATCACATATCTATAACACATATCTAACAAATATCTATATATATATATATATATATATATATATATATATATATATATATATATATATTTGCATTCATCTTGAACCAATATCAGTAGGATGTAATAGTTTGAAATGAATGGGTTTTATTTGCATATATATTATCCCAAAAAACATTTCTTTGAAAAAACCCACCAAGTAAAAAAGCAATATGCAAAAGCTGCTATTTAAATAATCTGATGTGGGAGAAGAAGAAAACTGAAAAAGAAGAAGGAAACTATAAAATTTCAACCTTTTTCAAAAATTTAAAAGATTGAAACTTCCTTGATTTTGGATGTTTAATTAATGTACTAAAATAATATACTTTGGAAAAATATTAAGCTTATAATATAGAAGAATATGGATGAATACTATAGAAGTATAATGTAGAAGATAATAGAAGTATATAAAAGAATAATGTAGAATAATGAAGAGTAATGGAAATCTGATGTGGGCAGGGCATGACTTTCCCTGCAGACTCATATTCACGTTCTCTTTATTTCTTCAATAATTCATTAAATTGAGTATAATTGCATAAAATAACACCCATAATTATTTTAAATTACACAGAATTTGTACTTTTAATTCAATTTTCGTTCTCATTTGGTAACTGGACATATTGCCAATGGTGGCGTAGCGAAAATGCGAAAAAACGAAAATATCTCTAGAACGGTTAGTCCTAGTGTAATTGGATTGGTCTTAATATTTTTATCGTTAAAAATTACGTGTAACACAAGCATTTGATTGATACATTTGAGCATACGTAGTCTTTTATTTCAGATTTTCACGATTTTTGCGAGCCATTTCGCAGAAAAAAGCAGGTTATTTTCTTGCCAATTGTACCAAAATCTAATAAGCACCAGAGTAACCCACAAGCGACTTATCTATCAAATTTTGTGAAATTCAGTCCAGTTTTTTTCAGCCAGAGCGGATATAGGCAATTTTTGCTGTCCATTTCGCAGAAAAAGACGGGTTCTTTTATACCGAATCATACTGAAAACTAATTAGCTTCAGGGTCATACACAAGTGACTTACCTACCAAATTTTAGGAACTTTGGTTTTGAGTTAGATGGGATATATACATTACACAGACAGACAGACACACACACACACAGACGTCACCCTGAAAATAGTTTTTTCGTGTTCTAGAGATCCCAAAACGTGTAGATCCTTCTAGAATTCGAGTTGCGATTTTCGGCATGATTCCAATACTTCCTTATATTATCATGTATTGCAGGGAAAGTAAAAATGATGTTAAGATCTATGGCATAATATTTTTAATGTCTAATTGTATATTGGACGTTTTTCCGAATGACAACATGTAAAACTATTTCGAAGTGCACAAACAATTTATATTTCAAGCAACTCAAAATTGACAATTATCAATGTTGATAGCATCCGCAATAAACAGTATAGACCATACATTAAATAATTTTAATAATTGATTCATTAATTTGGCGACATTTCCCTTAAAGCAGCATCATGTTTTGCAATTTTACCGATGTTTTAGTCAATCTGGAGAGAAATATTGCCAAGTTAGCGATATTTTGCTAAATAAGTATCCAAGCTCACCAAACGTTACAGACAAACAAAAAGAGTATTTCTTATAGATACATGACTATTGGTGAATTGTTAAGCGTCAAAATATGAAACTTTTACACAAAGTACCTTCTCGTGAATGGAACGAACTAGATCGGCAAGAACAATATTAACAAATATATCGCTTATGTTATATATGAAAAGTGAACATATGTCACGATAGTTAATATATTTTTTTGTTCTGTGTGATTTTTTTTGATAAATTTGTCTGAAAAGGTCCAATATCTCTAGAAAAATTCATGCTATCGGTCTAAAAGTTATGCCAATCGTTTTTTAATGAAAAATTACACAAGAAATAATTATTTCCGTAGCACTCTTCAAGGTTCGCTTTTTTGATGATTTCAACAAAATTTCATTCGAAAATTTGGGGGTCTTCCGAACATTTATTCGAATTTAAAAGCAATAGACTTTAGTATTAGTCAACGAATGTAATTTTCGAACTAAATTTCGTTTGAAGCGCTCCATTCGTTCGTGAGATACCTTCTCCGCAGATTCGCTTTCTCACACACATAGACATCACATCAAAAACGTTCGATTCGTGTTTAAGGATGCTTGAAACGCGCTCCGTAATTGCATTGGTGCAAAATATAGACGCACAAAAATTGCGCAAAAATAAAGCGATTTTCGGACGGATGAAACACAAAATTTAAATTTAAAAGAACTTTAAAAATCACGATTTTTACTCTGGGAAAAAAGATGCATGCCATATTTAATTTTGAAGTGGGTAACATGATCGCTTCATATTATATGGGTGTAATTATTATTTAAATGTTTATCAACGTTTATTTAAAAAATTACTAAATATATTTTGCTGAAATTTTTTTTATATATTTTATGAGATAATTTGAATCATTACTAAAATTTTCGAAGCAATTTGTGAATTTTAAATTTGCTTAAAAATGTTTGAAAAATTAGGTCCCAAAGGGTTCAATGTATTTCCCTTTTTCAACCCGGATTCACTCCAAAACTAATTGGGGGATATTATTCTTTTGCATTTCCATATGTCCCACAGACCGTCTCAACAGCATTCTAAATTTTCATTTTGATAAAGCCATTTTTACTGAAGTTATTGTGCGATCGGACAGACAGGCAGGCAGAAGGGCATATATATATATATATATATATATATATATATATATATATATATATATATATATATATATATGTATATATATATATGTATATATATATGTATTATATATATATATATATGTGTGTGTATATATATATACATATGTATTATATATGTATATATATATATATATATATATATATATTCCAATGATAGATTATAGTTATGTTGTAACTCATATAACCATAACTTAAAGTATAAGATAGCTACGTATAAAGATGTAAAAGAATAGAAATTTATCAATCAAGGGGAGAATAAAAATCAAATATCCAGTCATCAAGCAATATATAATCTACACTTACCAATGGTGGGATTCCAAAACTGAAAAACAGAAAATGACCAATCATTAAAGCCAACTACGTGGAAAAGCACTAGGCTTAAAAATGAATTCATATTGAATAGACTCGTTATCAAGGCCTAGTATCTGTTCAAAATGACTAAACAAAGCTTATTTCTGAAGACTGAGATAGATAATATCTATAAACTCAGTTTACTGGGAAAACAAGCTTAAAGATTGAAAAATAAAATAGGAATCAAAGAGATTTTACCTGAGAAAATGCTGGACACGTTGTCATAAAGCAATAAAGAACGAAACTACTGTTGCCATTCGCAGGAGATAAAAGTGGAGATCAACTGTTGCCAATCGTGAGCCATAAATAACTGTATTGCAAATAAAATGTTATAGATTAATCTGTAAAAGCTGCGTAATAAAGGACGTGAAAAATAATAAAAGCAAGGAGACAAATGTCTAAGAAGATGTAAATACATTGTAATGCTTATACTAGAGAACGTTGATAATTAGCTAATATAAGATAAAGATGATATTAAAGAATATTCAGCTAATTTAAACTTATTAACTATACCATTTACTAAATATACTGGATATTTATGTAAAATACTGGCATTTTTTAGGTTATTAATGTGAAAAGCATGAAATTTTTAATCTGATAATCTATAAATTCTAAAAAGTTGATTAAGTATAATGTTTGTAAACAAATGAATAGAGTTATAGGAATGAAATGGTAATATTTTATTAATACTAAAATGAAAATAGCATTTTTTATCATATAAATTGGTACATACTGCTGCTAACATACTGCTGCTACAACCACCTTGTGGAACCCCAGATACTTGTAAGTATAATTTATTACCTTGAAAAGTATAATTATTGAATAGTACAAAGTGGAGAAGTTTAATTAGTGTGATTAGTAATAAAAGCATTATAAAGAGTTAAAATTACATCATAAAGATCAGTAATATTAATATTATTAAAAAGATCTTTAATGTAAAAAGTTTGAAACCTTTGACTTGAAAAGTTTACCAAGGGAAGTTAATTTATTTTTTAATTCCTTACTGTTATTTAGAATAAAGTTTTTATTACTAGAATAACATAAACTATCAGTAGTACGTTTAAAATATTAAGTAGTAATTTGATTGCAGTAGTAGAATAAAAGTTATAACCACTAGTTCTAATTTAGTAGGATTTTTATGAAATTTAGGAATAAGCACAATATATAGTAATTTCAAAAATTTATAATTAATATTTAAATCACTATACGTATTATTAATTTTCTGTTTGATACTAATAATAGAGTGTGGATCAATTTTAAATAGACTATTGTTCTTTAAGTAATATCTAACAGAAATTGTATATAGGATTTTTTACAGATAATAGCATAATTATTAAAGGAATTATCAATATAATTAATAGCGAAAGATTTTTGTAACTCAATAATAGAGTTTTTTATATTATCGATAACATATATAGATCTAGACAATTTAATGCCGCTAATAGAATTAAGTAAATTTCTACATGTTAGCTTCAAGCTTCTATTTTTTAAAACTACTAAGTAGATTTTGAAATTTGGAATATTTTTTGATCAGTGCTATCTGCACCTGCAACCAGAAGATCAAATGCTTAGAGAATCTGGAGCGGTCAGCAGTGATCTAAATCGCAATTCAATCGATTTTTTATTGAACAAAATGCAATGCACATAATATAGTATTTAGTGATGAAAAGCTTATTACTTGACACTTTACTTGGTACTTATTACTTGGTTTATTAGTTATCAAAATAAATACGGCAGCATTTACTTTGATCTTAGAAAGTGTGGGCATCGTAAGTAATCGACAGTAATCGAAAGTAATCGACAATCAAATTGTGAATGGCAATGATAGATATGGGACGCCATTGAGGAGCTATTATGTTTGGTTATTCAATGAGGTTTATTACATAACACTCCCATTTAGCCACATCACTATTGGAATACGATAAAATTATCAATAAATGATGCAAAATTATTTTAAATTTAAAATTAAATTAAATATATAATGCTTCATGTCTTTTGATCATTGTTATGAAGAATGCCCATGATTATTCAATAATTACATGAATTTTATTTTGAAAGCAGTTATTGATTTATCAATTACTATGATAAAATACTTATGTGTTAAAACTGCTATCAATTATTCATCAATTGCTTTAAATGTCAAAAATGTACTGAGCAGGCTAGACTTTTTATCTCCGAGGTGTCCAACTTATTTCTTTCTATTTCAACTCCAATTTGAAGTAAACATGTCGCAAAATTTCAAAGTAAGCATTTATAAATCTTTTGAAGTAAATAAACATATTTAAAAATTACAAAATTTAAAATTGAAGAAATATATGTTAAAATTTAAAAGTAAATACACATTTGAAAATTTGAATACTGAACTGTAAACAAACACATTTGATAAAATGTTTGAAAGCAGGTGGAAACATTGGAGATTTCGAAAATATTAAAATAAACAAACGTGTTTAGAAATTTTAAAGTTTAGAAACATGTCTTACATTTTAAAAGTAAAAGAAATAACGCATTCGCAGACTTCAATGTAAACAAACAAATGCATTTAAAAATTTTAATATTTAAAGACAAGCAAATATGTTTAAAAATTCAAATATTCTAAAAAAACAAACATATTTTAATATTTTCAAGAACGTGAACACTTTCAAACTTTAAATGTTTTGAAGAAAGTAGATACATTTAAAAATTTGAGTATTTTAAATGTATAAAATAAATACACATTTGAAATTTAAATATTAAAATATAAATAAATACATTTGAAGTATTAAATATTTTAAAGGAAATGATATTTTATAATAAACTTATATTTTGTGAAATTTAAAAAAATAAACATGTTTAAAAATTTTTAGTAAGTTAGTGGTAAGTATTTTTTAGTAAGTTAGTGGTTTTCAAAGTAAACAAGCATGTTTTTAAATTTTAAAGTAAGTAACCACAATAAAAAATTTAAATATTTCGAAAATAAATACATTTAGAACATTAACTTTGAAATTAATAAACATACTTTAAAATATAAAAGTGTGTGTGTACTAATTTCCTGGTGGTGAAGGAGCGCCTACGCACCACGTCCACAAGACCCCCAGTGTGTCCATGGCGAAAGGGAGGAGATTTGGAGCTTCACTTTTATAGGGGCCCCACCGAAGGGTGGAAGTCTGACTTGGCTTCGACATGACAACATCCATGCCTGCTGGCGGGATTCGAACCCACAACCCGGCAATCCAGCGATCAGACGGAAACGCATGCCCCTGACCGCTCCACCACCGGATCAGCAAAATGTAAAAGTAAACTCTCTTTCTGAAATTTAAATACTAAAATGTCAAGAAACATATTTTATCTAAAGTTCAAAATATTTAAAAATTAACCTAATATTTAAATACTGAGATTTTCTAAATATTTAAAAAGTGAACAACACTTGACAATTCCAATATTTGAAAGTAAATTAACATGTCTCTAAATTTAAAAGTAAAAAAACACTTTTGAATATTTAAAAGTAAACAAGCACATTTGAATATTAAAATATTTTAAAGTAAGAAAATTTGATTAAAAATATCAAAGTAAGCAAACACATTAAAAGTTTTAAATTTTTAAAATTTTAAATAATTTTACTAATGATGTTTATATGTTTAAAAATTAGAATATTTAAAAGAAAACGAATATTTAAATATATAAAATTATACAGCCATTTAAAAATTAATAAGTAAATTACTCATGCTTAAAAATATGATCACTTGGTGTCATATTAGGCATTTATTTTCTATAAAATCAGGTAATGAAATTTTCACGATTAAGATGCTCACTTTTTGAAAATGAGACATCTGCGAGTGATTTTTTCTACTGCAACGTATTGTTTATCGCGGTAGAACAACTTTTACAGGCTTAGTAGAGAAAACGAGGTATCTTGCGGTGAAGCAGCGTTTCTTAGACTGGGACCATGGAATGAAAAACGGGGCTAGGCCAAATCCAGACGGTGATTCACCAGAAACAAAGTGGTGGCTGTAAACCGAAAACAATTGTTTCGGAAGAATATTAATATTATATTTTATACTGTTTAAAAAATAAAATTTTAAATTCAAATACTTGGAATATTTAAATTCTTGAAAAAATATAAAATTAAAAATTTAAAAATAATGGTGCCAATCTACGTGTTATCTATTTGCTTTTGGATTTTCCAAACTTGCCCATGTTTTTTTATAATATTATTTTTATTCTTCCGAAATATTTATTTTTCTATAACTTTCTTCTGCAAAATAAATGCATACTTAAATATATAGATATATGGCAAAAAATGAAAATTAAATTTTAAATAGTAATATAATTTATTAAATTTCAAAATTAAATTTTAAAAGGAAGTATTTTTATTCTTCGAAAATATTTATTTTCCTGTAACTTTCTTTTACAAAATAAATGCATGCTTAAATATATATATATGGTGTAAAATAAAAATATTTAAAATAAATTTTAAATAATAAATTTTATTTTTCCAAAATATTTATTTCTCTATAACGTTCTTCTGCAAAAATAAAACTGTATGCTTAAATATATATCACGCAAAATAGAAATATTTAAAATAAATAATTTTCATTCCTCCAAAATATCTATTGTATTATAATAATATTCTGCAAAATAAGTGTATGCTTAAATATATTAAGTGTATGCTTAACTATTGCCCTCCAAAATATGTATTAACCTATAACTTTCGTGTGCAAAATAAATGCATATATATATATATATATATATATATATATATATAAATATATATATATATATATATATATATATATATATATATATATATATATATATATATATATATATATATATATATATATATATATATATATGATGTAAACAAAATATATTTAAAATAAAATTTTAAAAAGAATGATTTTTACTCTTAAATACTTATTTTCTATAATGTTTTTCTGGAAGAAAACAGTACGTTTAAATATATATTGCGCAAAAGAAAATATTTTAAATAAAATGTTAAAATGAATGATTTTTATTCTTTCAAAATAATCATTTTTCTTCAACATTCACCTGTAAAATAAATTTATGCTTAAATATGTGTTGCGTACAATAAAACTATTTAAAATAAAATTTAAAAAAAAGTGATTTCCATTTCTACTAAATATTTATTTTACTATAATTTTTTTCTGCAAAAATACTGTATGCTTAAATATATATATATTGCGCAAAAGAAAAATATATAAAATAAAATTTTAAAATGAATGAATTTCATTCCTTCGAAATATTCATTTTCTCTAACGGTTTTCTACAAATTAAATGTATGATTAAATATATATGGCGCAAAATAAAAATATTTAAAATAAAGTTTAAATAGGAATAATTTTCATTCGCTTAAAATATTATTTTTTATAGGGTTTTTCTGCAAAATAAACGTATGTTGAAATATAAATGGCTTAAAACAAAAATATTTAAAGTAAAATTTTAAAAGAAATGATATTTATTCCCAAAAATATTTATTTTTCTATAAAATTCTTCTGTACAATAAAAGTATGCCCAAATATATATGACGCAAAATAAAATATTTAAAATAAAAATTTAAAAAGAATGATTTTCATTCCTGCAAAATATTTATTTTTTCATAACGTCCTTCTGCAAAATAAATGTACGCTTAAATACATATTGGGCAAATTAAAAATATTTAAATAAACTATACCAATACACGTGTTACATATGATTGGTTTAGGAACCTGATTTGATCTGTCACTGCACCGAATTTCTTAGCTATGGATCTCTTAAATACACCGACCAACAGGTCTATGTGACCAACAGACATTTAAACAAAAATCAGACAGCTATATTATTTTATCATATTAGATTTACTGTGTCATTAAGGAATATGTTTTATTATCAACCTTGTAGTTAGTTTGCTCTCTTCAGTTTGAGCGCATTAATTACCAATATTTGATTTGGCTTCAGTCATTTTGGTCATCGTGCAAAAACACTTGTTGAAATTTTTTAGATGGCTGGAACGAACTAATCGGCGATGTTGGGAACCTTAAATAAGCCACACTATTTATAAATATTTCAATAAGCGGCCGCCACTTAAATAAAATATTTGAACACACTTTAAAATGGCTTTGATCCGGAAATCCAAATCCTTCGCTTGCGCTCTGCGCAAGAAAAATAAAATAAAACAAAATAAATAAATAAATAATAATAATAATAATAATAATAATAATAATAATAATAAAAGTAAACAAACAAACAAATAAAAAATAAAAATGAAATAAATAAATTAAAAGTAAAAGTAACATAAAATAAATAAATAAATAAATAAAAATAAATAAATAAATAAATAAAAGCAACGATAAGGAAGGACACATCTCTGTGCTTGCCAATTGCCGTACCGTGATGAAAACACCGGTTCTCGTTAGATCACCGAAGTCAAGCAGCATCGGGCGCGGTTAGTACTTGGGTGGGTGACCACCTGGGAATACCGAGTGCTGTTGCCACATTTCGGGTGCTATAGCCCGGTGGTTTGCGCGCTGGATTTGCACGCTGCCACAACTGCCGCCGTGTTCATGCGAAATACGATCACGTTAAATATGTGGATCCGTAAGTCCTTCCGAGAGGTTGGTGGTAGGGGAAGGAGGGTACGGTCTCTGTGGATGCCTCCCTCACTAGGATGTCTCCCTCACAACATACACAGAATGTTAAGATAAATGCGGAATTTTTGACAGAATTATAGTAGTGTCCGAATTTCAGTTTTTCGGGTGCGACGTAAATTACGCAAATGTAAAATACGCAAATTTCGATGCATATATTTTTAGGTATTACTGGAAAGAACGTGCTTTGGCATTTCTGATGTTAAGTTGAAAGCTCTGTGATAATGTTATTGGTTGCTGAGGAACTCATTTGTGTAAAAATACGAATAAAATAACTAAAAAAGTAAGTTGAATTAAAAAAATAATAATAACGTACAGGTTCTTAAGGACCTTTTCGGGTTCACAAGTACCTGAACACCAAATTTCATGGGCATACAACGCTTAGATTTCCCGCAATAGTCTGCACACACAGACATTTTCTTTTACTATATAAGAGATGCAGAACAAAAGGATCACCAAAAGTACGCTATTGTTTAGTTTTGGAAAAGCATAGATTCAACAACGTAGGAAGATTTTTGATATCTTTCGCATTCATGATATTCAGAATGTTTTCAACAATATTTATCCGATACGAATCTATATTTTCGCCCTGTATATTTCAGAAAAATAGAAATCGAAAACTATTCTCGACATCGAATATTTTCTCACCGATAATTGACGTAGAACTGCGCATGTGCCGGCAGATATCGGAATCTGAACTTTTGGCGCGAAGCATGCACAAAAGACTTTCTGCTAACAAACCCTCTTTACCCAGTATCACTTCACCTTTTGTCCCGGGGCAAAAAAAGGTACCTCGGAATTTACTCTATTTGCCTACAATACATCGATTTTAACTTAAAGAAACTGGCAACACGGAAACGGCCAATAAGGGAAAGCATAGTTATCGACGTCACATCATTACACATCCAATTACAGCGGGCGTTTTTCCGCGGTACTCGAGAAAAAACAAAGCTCTTTTACATAATCTACATCCTTTGAGGGACCGAAAAAGATCAAAACGCAGTCTGTGTCCCGCACTGATTGATACAAGCCGCTCCACGCGAGGGGGCGGTTAAAAATTATTCTCTCGACATATTCCAGATCCATTCCAACAGTTGTGAGAAACAAAAGAAATATTATTTTATTTTGTATCGCCAGGGTTGAATTTACCAATGATTTTAATCTATATGTATAAAGAAGAAAAGTATGTATGTATGTATGTATGTATGTATGTATGATCCAACATCACGGGAGAACGGCTAAACCGAATTTGATGAAATTTGGTGGCAATCTTGAAATAAAACCACTTAAAATTTAGTCCATGTTTCGAGTTTTTACCTCTAGGGGTTGTCGCGATATTAATGAAAAACGAAACTTTCCTTTGTCTCATCATCACAGGAGAACAGCTGCACCGAATTTAATGAAATTTTGTGGGTAGCTTTAAAATAACCCCCATAACTTTAGTCCAAGTTTCGAATTTCTAAGACCAAATGTTGTCGAGATATTAATGGAAAACGAAACCTTTTCCTAGGAATTCTACTCTAACTCCATGATTCCCAACGAAAGCGGTTGGAAATCGTCCGTTTAAAACGTGAAAGTTAATTAAATCTCTGAGTTTTGTGGGAGTTTATTGAATGTATTAGTCACCTTTGAAAATTGCAAGTTTGAAATATGAATTTAAATGGAAACTCTATTACCATGGTTAATTTTTCACAGGCTTAGTCAACAAATTTTATTAATTTGAATAACAAGTAAATGAATATAAAAATATCTATCTATTTTTATATTCATTTACTTATTATTCAAATATATACATACATATATATACATACATATATATATATATATATATATATATATATATATATATATATATATATATATATATATAAAGAAGAAAAGTATGTATGCATGATCCAATGAATCTGATTGGCCAAAGAGTGGCCAATCAGATTAATTTTTTTTCTTACATAATGCAATGAATTTACTTCTTTCACAGTGAAAAAACAATGTATAAGATTTAGGATCTCATATGTTCCGGTGTAATTTTTATCAGAGTTTTGCATCGGAAATCCCGAGCAATGCCGGGTAATCGCTGTTAGTCATCTATAACTGTAATAATTGCTAGTACCTATATATACTTACATATATACTAAGTCAGTGTTTTCTTTTTATAACATGCGTACTACCTAACTAACAAATTTCTCCCAAAGTTCTGAAATATTCCCTGATATAATATAAAAAAATGTGGGCAGCATATGACTTTCTCTACTTAATGTAAGTAATTTACTTCTTTCAATGCAAAATCTAAGGTTTGCAACGTTGAAAAGTGCACCGACATTATTATACACTCTTCTGAATTAACATATAAAATTATTTGGTATTAATTAATATTAGCTTATACTTCGTGTAAATATAACTTGAAAATTGGAAATATTGCTAAGATTTGCTAAGCAATATACTACATTCAATCAAAATATGTCAATTATTATTCATCAATTTGACGGCATTTTCGTAACTTTTAGCGTTATTTTTGACGTTTTGCCGACATTTTTGTAAATGTGGCACCACATTACAAAACTCGCCAAATTGGCGATATTGTACCAAATTAGTTACCAAGGTCGCCAAATTCATCGTCAAGTGCTACATATTTGATGCTGCTTATACTGCTTTTCATTTTTATGTAATCTTTTTAGATACATTTATTTGGAAACGTGCAATATCTCCAGAACGGTTCAAGTTAGCATTTTAAAGTTTTCTTCATTCGTTTTAGAAATAAAAATGATGTACAAAATGATTATTTATTTAACATTATAGAATGTTCTGATTTTTTAGACATGTTTGTTCATTCGAAAATTTCAGGGGGGGTGGGGAGTCTTTCGAACGTTCGATAGTGTTCAAAATGCAAATGGATTCAGGGATTGTAATAATCGGACTAAGTCACGTTCGAAATGCTCCATTCGTTCGTAAAATATCGCCTTCATAGACTTAAAGACACACGCACACAGGCACACACACACAGAGATCATGCTCGAAACGTGCTGATAAGTCGAAAACTCGAACTTGAATTTTCTACTCCGTTACAATACTTCAATAATACATTATACATGTATAATTAAAGTATTGTGACGGAGTAAAGTAACAGCAATCTTATTTCGAAAATCTCAGTCATTGATACAGGATTCATACATTATGTATATAGGAAAAGTAACAGCAATCTTATTTTGAAAATTTCAGTCACTTATAGAGGATTCATACATTATGTATATAGGGAAAGTAACAGCAATCTTATTTTGAAAATCTCAGTCACTTATACAGGATTCATACATTATGTATATAGGGAAAATAACAGCAATCTTATTTTGAAAATCTCAGTCATTTATACAGGATTCATATATTATGTATATAGTGAAAATAACAGCAATCTTATTTTGAAAATCTCAGTCATTTATACAGGATTCATACATTATGCATATAGGGAAAGTAACAGCAATCTTATTTTGAAAATCTCAGTCATTTATACAGGATTCATATATTATGTATATAGCGAAAGTAACAGCCATCTTATTTTGAAAATCTCAGTCATTTATACAGGAATCATACATTATGTATATAGGGAAAGTAACAGCAATCTTATTTTGAAAATCTCAGTCATTTATACAGGATTCATACATTATGCATATAGGGAAAGTAACAGCAATCTTCTTTTGAAAATCTCAGTCATTTATGCAGGATTCATACATTATGTATATAGGGAAAGTAACAGCAATCTTATTTTGAAAATCTCAGTCATTTATATAGGATTCATACATTATGTATATAGGGAAAGTAACATCAATCTTATTTTGAAAATCTCAGTCACTTATACAGGATTCATATATTATGTATATAGGGAAAGTAACAGCAATCTTATTTTGAAAATCTCAGTCATTTATACAGGATTCATACATTATGTATATAGGGAAAGTAACAGCAATCTTATTTTGAAAATCTCAGTCACTTATAGAGGATTCATACATTATGTATATAGGGAAAGTAACAGCAATCTTATTTTGAAAATCTCAGTCACTTATACAGGATTCATACATTATGTATATAGGAAAAGTAACAGCAATCTTATTTTGAAAATTTCAGTCACTTATAGAGGATTCATACATTATGTATATAGGGAAAGTAACAGCAATCTTATTTTGAAAATCTCAGTCACTTATACAGGATTCATACATTATGTATATAGGGAAAATAACAGCAATCTTATTTTGAAAATCTCAGTCATTTATACAGGATTCATATATTATGTATATAGTGAAAATAACAGCAATCTTATTTTGAAAATCTCAGTCATTTATACAGGATTCATACATTATGCATATAGGGAAAGTAACAGCAATCTTATTTTGAAAATCTCAGTCATTTATACAGGATTCATATATTATGTATATAGCGAAAGTAACAGCCATCTTATTTTGAAAATCTCAGTCATTTATACAGGAATCATACATTATGTATATAGGGAAAGTAACAGCAATCTTATTTTGAAAATCTCAGTCATTTATACAGGATTCATACATTATGCATATAGGGAAAGTAACAGCAATCTTCTTTTGAAAATCTCAGTCATTTATGCAGGATTCATACATTATGTATATAGGGAAAGTAACAGCAATCTTATTTTGAAAATCTCAGTCATTTATACAGGATTCATACATTATGCATATAGGGAAAGTAACAGCAATCTTCTTTTGAAAATCTCAGTCATTTATGCAGGATTCATACATTATGTATATAGGGAAAGTAACAGCAATCTTATTTTGAAAATCTCAGTCATTTATATAGGATTCATACATTATGTATATAGGGAAAGTAACATCAATCTTATTTTGAAAATCTCAGTCACTTATACAGGATTCATATATTATGTATATAGGGAAAGTAACAGCAATCTTATTTTGAAAATCTCAGTCATTTATACAGGATTCATACATTATGTATATAGGGAAAGTAACAGCAATCTTATTTTGAAAATCTCAGTCATTTATACAGGATTCATATATTATGTATATAGGGAAAGTAACAGCAATCTTATTTTGAAAATTTCAGTCACTTATACAGGATTCATACATTATGTATATAGGGAAAGTAACAGCAATCTTCTTTTGAAAATCTCAGTCATTTATGCAGGATTCATACATTATGTATATAGGGAAAGTAACATCAATCTTATTTTGAAAATCTCAGTCATTTATACAGGATTCATACATTATGTATATAGGGAAAATAACAGCAATCTTATTTTGAAAATCTCAGTCATTTATACAGGATTCATATATTATGTATATAGGGAAAGTAACAGCAATCTTATTTTGAAAATCTCAGTCACTTATACAGGATTCATACATTATGTATATAGGGAAAATAACAGCAATCTTATTTTGAAAATCTCAGTCATTTATACAGGATTCATATATTATGTATATAGGGAAAGTAACAGCAATCTTATTTTGAAAATCTCAGTCATTTATACAGGATTCATACATTATGTATATAGGGAAAGTAACAGCAATCTTATTTTGAAAATCTCAGTCATTTATACACGATTCATACATTATGCATATAGGGAAAGTAACAGCAATCTTCTTTTGAAAATCTCAGTCATTTATGCAGGATTCATACATTATGTATATAGGGAAAGTAACATCAATCTTATTTTGAAAATCTCAGTCATTTATTCACGATTCCTGGAAAGATCTTTAAGTAGCCCAATAACTTTGTATGGAAAAGTCCACGAGTGTATACGTTAGATCCATCCACAGTAAAGTGAGTATTCCCAATCCAAGGAAAGTAATTTCATTGTCCTAGAAGATAATTTTAAAAATTAGAATAACGAACTCGGCAATAAAGTGTCATAGATGTTGACCAATTTTATAGTTGTAGAGCATTATCGAATTGGTTGTAATTGACACGAGGCACGAAAAGTGTATATGGAAGGCAGTAAATACCTGTCAAATGTCTTATCATCACGGGGGCATCTGCAATGTTTATAAAGATACGTCGTGATATTTTTTTTCTCGAATTCAAATGTGCATTATTGCCAACGGAGTGCATTTTAAACAGGTTGTACATTATATTGCTATTCGTGTGAGTGCTGTTTATTTTAATAATCTTGAATATGACAGAAATTTGACCATTATTCTATTCTGTCAAATCAGATCACCAGATGAAGTATTGTTATAGCAGCGTTTTCATGCTTAAATGTTGTTATTGAGACCCAGACCGTCCGACCTACCAGAAAGATGTAATGTAACTGTTTGGACGACCGGGAAATGCCACCCAATTTAGACCGGAACCCAGAGGGGGAGGCATCCACAGGGACCGTACCCTCCCTCCCCTACCACCAACCTCTCGGAAGGACTTACGGACCCACATGTTTAACGTGATCATACTCCGCATGAACACGGCGGCAGTTGTGGCAGCGTGCAAATCCAGCGTGCAAACCACTGGGCTACCGCGCCCGAAATGTGCCAACAGCACGCGGTGTTCCCAAGTGATCACCCACCCAAGTACCAACCTCGCCCGATGCTGCTTGACTTCTGTGATCTAACGAGAACAGGTGTTTTCAGCACGGTAGGGCCGTTGGCGGCATCCATCTTGTGTCGAAATCGTGATTTTTCAAGTCCTTTTTAATTTATATTTAGTGTTGCATCCGTCCTAAATCCGTTTTATTTTTTATTTGTTGTGCATCTATATACTGCGCCAAAGAAATTAGAATATTTTGAAGTTTAAATGATCATCAAACTTTGATTATTTCTACAACGAAGCCTAACTTTCACGTATGGAGAATGTAAATACATCAAACTGTAAGATGAGTTGTATAAGAATTGCTGAATTTCTTTAACGCAAAACAATTTAACTCTAGCGTGTGCATTATAGCTGATATGAATGAAGCATTCATTGATTTTACATAGAGAAGCAGACGATTCCATATTATTGCTTTTTTGATGAAGTTAGAGTTCGAAAGTAATTTTTTCTTCATGGTTTTACGTTTTTAAGTAAAATAAATTATTGTAGTATTGTGATAATTTAAAAAATGTCGCCGCTGAATGAAAGGAATGGAAAAAAGTCTATGACTGATATATTCACTGCTTTTATATAGAGAGGCAGGCGATTCACATTTCGATGACCAACAGCACGCGGTGTTCCCAGGTGGTCACCCACCCAAGTACTAACCGCGCCCGATGCTGCTTGACTTCGGTGATCTAACGAAAACTAACTGTTTTCAGCACGGTACGGCCGTTGGCTTCATGCTTAAATGTGAAACTTCTTTTGATATACATAACTTTCATTGTGTAGATGGCTATTATAGAATAGGCTTGCATGAGGAATGTTAAAGGAGGCTTATATTTCAGATATTTAAATAATGCATTTAAGAAGCATTTTGTTTTAAACTCATTAAACCAAGTATGTTACAGTCAAACCTGTTTGAAACGGAACCTGCAGGAAACGGAACCTGCAGGAAACGGAACACTGTCAAAAGCAGAAAATATTTTTAGCTCCTTCCAAAAATATAAGAAATGCGTGTTATTCCTCCTGTATGAAACGGAACCTGCACAACGAGGAAACGGGCGGCAAATGTAAAGTAATTTGTTAACAAAGTACCTGCTGTAACGAACTAGGAAAGGAAAAATCACCTTTTTCATCCATTTATTCCTAAGTATCACTCGCAAATGATAACGGTACAACTACAAATTGACATTCTATTAAATGATAGCGATTTCCTAAAAGCAGTTTCAGAACTTCAAAAATTTTCAGTCAATCAGGGAGATTCTGTAGTGCTAGAAATATTAATCAGTGCACAATTTTTGACTGAAAAAAGCATCATTAGTAAGACATATGTCCAAGAAACCATGTTGGATCTTTTTAACAGCTCACATAATTTTTGTTAGTATTATTAATTTAATTTTTGTTAGTAATTTACTTAACGGTAAGCAGTAATATTTTTCTGGTACGTAAATTTATTTATTTATCAAGGTATGGTAATAAGCAAACAGTTAAAGACTTGGGGGTATACTATTCTTATATTTACACATACTCCTGTGATCACAGTATGTAAAAATCTGATGTAGGCAGCACCTGACTTTCCTTGTAGACTTATATTCACTTCTCTTTATCTTAATTAAATTTAATTCAGTATTAATTCAATTATCATTCTCATTTGATAACTGGACTTATTTTCAAAGGTGGCATGAGAAAAATCCGAAAAAACTATAATATCTCAAGAACGGTTAGTCTTAGTGTAATGGGATTGGTCTTATTCTTTTCTTTGTAAAAAATTACGTATTAAACAAGCATTGAATGGATATATTTGAACATACGTAGTTTTTTATTTTAGATTTTAACGATTTTTGCGGGCCATTTTGCAAAAAAAGTCAGGTTATTTTTTTCGGAATCATGCCAAAATCTAATCAGCACCAGGGTGACCCACAAGTGACTTATCTACCGAATTTTGTGAAATAAGGTCTATTAGTTTTTCAGCTAAAGTGGATACAAGCTTTTGTGGGCCATTTCGCGGAAAAAGGCGGGTACTTTTATCTCGATTCGTACCCAAAACTAATCAGCATCAGATTCACCCACAAGTGACTTACCTACCAAATTTTATGAAACTCGGTCCATTAGTTTTTTAGTTAGAGTGGATACAAAATCTGCACAGACAGACGCACAGACACACACACAGACGTCACGCTAAAAATGGTTTTGTCGTATTCTAGCGGTGTCAAAACGTGTAGATCCTTCGAAAACTCGAGTTGTGATTTTCGGCATGATTCCAATACTTTCCCTATGCATTACCATGTATTGCAGGGAAAGTAAAAATCTGATGTGGACAGCACATGACTTTCCCTGCAGACTTATATTCACGTTCTTTTTATTTAAATTAAATTTAATTCCCTTTTAATTCAATTTTCGTTCTCATTTGATAACTGGACTGATTTTCAAAGGTGACGTAGAGAAAATACGAAAAAACTAAAATATCTCGAGAACGGCCAATCCTAGTGTAATGGGGTTGGTTTTATTCTTTTCATCGTTAAAAATTACATATCAAACAAGCATTTAATTTATATATTTGAGCACACGTAGTTTTTTATTTTAGATTTTGGCGATTTTTGAGAGCCATTTTGCAAAAAAAGGCAGGTTATTTTTTTCCGAATTGTACCAAAATCTAATCAGCACCAGGGTGTCCCACAAGTTACTTATCTACCGAAAATTGTGAAATTCGGTCCATTAGTTTTTCAGCTAAAGTGGATACAAGCTTTTGCAGGCCATTTCGCAGAAGACGGCGGGTTCTTTTATCCCAAATCGTACCCAAAACTAATCAGCACCAGATTCGCCCACAAGTGACTTAACTACTAAATGTTATGAAATTCGGTCAATTACTTTTTTAGATAGAGGGGATACAAAATCTGCACAGACAGACACACAGACACACATACAGACGTCACGCTAAAAATAGTTTTTTCGTATTCTAGAGGTCTCGAAACGTGTAGATCCGTCGAAAACTCTAGTTGTGATTTTCGGCATGATACCAATACTTTCCCTATACATTACCATGTATTGCAGGGAAAGCAAAAATCTGATGTGGACAGCACATGACTTTCATTGCAGACTTATATTAACGTTCTCTTTATTTTAATTAAATTTATTTCACTTTTAATTCAATTTTCATTCTCATTCGGTAACCGGACTTATTTTCAAAGGTGGCGTAGAGAAAATACGGAAAACTAAAATATCTCGAGAACGGCTAGTCCTAGTGTAATGGGGTTGGTCTTATTATTTTCGTCGTTAAAAATTACGTATTAAACGAGCATTTAATGGATATATTTGAGTATACCTAGTTCTTTAGTTCAGATTTTGACGATTTTTGCGGGCCATTTTGCGAAAAAAGGCAGGTTATTTTTTTCCGAATCGTACCAAAATCTTATCAGCACCAGGGAAACCCACAAGTGACTCATCTACCGAATTTTGTGAAATTCGGTCCAGTAGGTTTTCAGTTAGAGTGGATACAAGCTGTTGAGGGCCATTTCGCAAAAACAGGCGGGTTCTTTTATTCCGAATCGTACTCAAAACTAATCAGCACCAGACTCGCTCATAAGTGACTTACCTACCAAATTTTGTGAAATTCGGTCGATCAGTTTTTTAGTTAGAGTGGATACAAAATCTGCACAGACACACAGACACACACACAGACGTCACGCTAAAAATGGTTTTGTCGTATTCTAGCGGTGTCAAAACGTGTAGATCCGTCGAAAACTCGAGTTGTGATTTTCGACATGATTCCAATACTTTCCCTATGCATTACCTTGTATTGCAGGGAAAGTAAAAATCTGATGTGGACAGCACATGACTTTCCCTGCAGACTTATATTCACGTTCTTTTTATTTTAATTAAATTTAATTCCCTTTTAGTTCAATTTTCGTTCTCATTTGATAACTGGACTGATTTTCAAAGGTGACGTAGAGAAAATACGAAAAAACTAAAATATCTCGAGAACGGCCAATCCTAGTGTAATGGGGTTGGTTTTATTCTTTTCATCGTTAAAAATTACATATCAAACAAGCATTTAAGTTATATATTTGAGCACACGTAGTTTTTTATTTTAGATTTTTGCTGGCCATTTTGCAAAAAAAGGCAGGTTATTTTTTCCGAATCGTCCCCAAATCCTATCAGCACCAGGGTAATCCACAAGTGACTCATCTACCGAATTTTGTGAAATTCGGTCCAGTAGTTTTTCAGTTAGAGTGGATACAAGCTGTTGCGGGCCATTTCGCAAAAACAGGCGGGTTCTTTTATTCCGAATCGTACTCAAAACTAATCAGCACCAGACTCGCTCATAAGTGACTTACCTACCATATTTTGTGAAATTCGGTCGATCAGTTTTTTAGTTAGAGTGGATACAAAATCTGCACAGACAGACATACACACAGACACACACACAGACGTCACGCTAAAAATAGTTTTTTCGTATTCTAGAGGTCTCGAAACGTGTAGATCCGTCGAAAACTCGAGTTGTGATTTTCGGTATGATTCCAATACTTTCCCTATACATTACCATGTATTGCAGGGAAAGTAAAAATGTACGCATATACATATTTAGAATAATAAAATTAGCTATTATGATATAAAATAGTATTAATTAAGTGCGTCTAAATACACTTTTCAGAATTTTTAAAGTCATGCATAGATAACCAATTACATGTGGGTGATGTGCATTTCCAGCTAAACCTTAAACTTAGCTTTTCCTGATATATTTCCCGCTCCTCTGGAATTCCGTTTAAGGCAGGTTCGAATGTATTCATATTATACATATAATTTAATCTAACCGTACCCTATGACACAATTAAGCCTTGCCGGACTTGGGGATTATCTAGTAAACAGCCGGATAACGTGCCTGACACGGGAATTTCTAGCTGGTACATCGAAATAGCCCACGGCTAGGAGCGAGATGATGGATATCATTAACGCGTTTGCACCAGGCTTAAAGCTAACAATATCGCTATTATACAATATGTTTCGATAATCTGGATGCGTATTATTAGGATAGCATTTTAATCTGACTGTTTAACTGAGTATCTAACAACGGATTTCTATACATACGGGTATGGGATAGAATTGTATGCATAATGTATCGTTAGGTTTTCGTAGTGAATTTCAGAATATGTTAAATTACGGGGAGTTTGATGCAAGCACAGTATAGAATTTAACTACATAAACCGAAATAATTGGGTTTTTGTTGTTTTGATACTGCTTATTATTCTTTTATACTTGTGAGACCAGAAATAGATCTCACATGTGTTTTGGTGAGATACGTTTATGCCAGTTATGTGTCCGAAACATCGAACAATACTTGTAGTCTGGATGGCGCCGAGGTTTACAGAAAACCATAAATTTAGGAGAGTCAAGATTGAGGGGGGCCGAGCGGGCCCTTACGAGGATGCCAAGTAGCGACATTGGTTCAAAGATTAACCAATGAAGAAAGTGCTTGTTGCGTCACACTGGATGCTGCAAAGGGAAGCAAAGGGGGAGTGACACCCCCGAGGGAAAAAGAGCCACAACCGGTGACATAAGAACAAGAAAGATAGACTGGGTAAAAAATGTAAGAGATTAAGAGCTCGAAATCAAGGAGCACGAAACTTAAAAAGATGTGTCGACTACGAGAATGACACAAGTATGAGTGTCGAGCCAGCAGTACAATATAATCGTCGAGTTACGTGTGGTGAATAAGTACTTTGAGTCTAATTCAGTAATATGATCGGCGAAGTAGCTGGTGGTGACAAAGTCCAAGACAGACTTGAAGGTATGTGTTCCTCAAAAAGATATCTAGGTCTAAACATATATTAGGCAAGTTAAGTGGTCTCACATGTTCCCGCCGCCGAAATAATATAATTATTTGTGTAATGAATTTAATAAGTATTTTATGTTGTTAATAAATGTTTTATTGTTAAAGTTAAAATGGTGTGATCCATTTATTATTATATTAATTAATAATGCTTTTACAGGACTCACCCAAAAGGTAAATAATTTGAGGGTTTATAAAGCGGCACAACAAAGCAATGTACTAATTCAATAATAAATTCACTATGTACGAATTTATGGTCATGTTAAGAGATATGATAGATTTATGATAGTTAAGCTAAATGTGTAACTAAAAGTTCCTTTTCCTTTCGGTTTGCACAATACTATTCTTAAAGCACTGCTGTCTCAACCGAGAATTGAACCATTGATCTTCGTACTGGCCAGCCGAGGCTCTACAGTTGAGCTACTGAGACGGAATTGGACCAAAACGTGCCCCGGGCCGAAATAGTCGTAAAGATAAAAATATTTACACTATCAATAAAATAAAACGATATCAATTAAATTGAGTTTTTTATGATTTCAATGAAATAATAGTAAATACGATGTAAATTCCAAAATTGGGTGTAATAGATCCGGCATTAACAAAAGTCGTAGTTATATTCGTTTTCTCGATAACATAAACGCCTCTGTATTCGACGACTACGGAATTAAAAATCTGATGTGGGCAGCACATGACTTTCCCTGCAAACTTATATACACATTCTCTTATTTTAATTAAATTTAATTCACTATTAATTCAATTTTCGTTCTCATTTGGTAACTGGACTCATTTTCAAAGGTGGCGTAGAGAAGAAAACAAAAACAAAAATATCTCGAGAACGGCTAGTCCTAGTTTAATGGGATTGGTCTTATTCTTTTCTTCGTTAAAAATTACGTATAAAACAAGCATTTAATGGATATATTTCAGCATACGTAGTTTTTTATTTTAAATTTTGTCGATTTTTGCGGGCCATTTTGCAAAAAAAGGCAGGTTATTTTTTTCCGAATCTTACCAAAATCTAATAAGCACCAAGGTGTCTCACAAGTAACTTACCTACCAAATTTTGTTTAATTCGGTCCTTTAGTTTTTCAACTAGAGTGGATACAAGCTTTTGCGGGACATTTCGCAAAAAAAAGCGGATTCTTTTATCTCGAATCATACCCAAAACTAATCAGCACCAGATCCGCCCACAAGTGATATACCTACCAAATTTTATGAAATTCGGTCAATTAGTTTTTTAGTTAGAGTGGATACAAAATCTGCACAGACAGACAGACACACAGACACACAGGCAGACAGACACACAGACACACACACAGACGTCACGCTAAAAATAGTTTTGTCGTATTCTAGAGGTCTCGAAACGTGTAGATCCGTCGAAAACTCGAGTTGCGATTTTCGGCATGATTCCAATACTTTCCCTATACATTACAATGTATTGCAGGGAAAGTAAAAATCTGATGCAGGCAGCACATGACTTTCCCTGCAGACTTATATTAACGTTCTCTTTATTTTAATTAAATTTATTTCACTTTTAATTCAATTTTCGTTCTCATTCGGTAACCGGGCTTATTTTCAAAGGTGGCGTAGAGAAAGTACGACTACTAAAACTAAACGAAAAACTAAAAGATCTCGAGAACGGCTAGTCCTAGTGTAATGGGGTTGGTCTTATTCTTTTCGTCGTTAAAAATTACGTATTAAAAGAGCATTTAATGGATGTATTTGAGTATACCTAGTTCTTTAGTTTAGATTTTGACGATTTTTGCGGGCCATTTTGCAAAAAAAGGCAGGTTATTTTTTTCGGAATCTTGCCAAAATTTAATCAGCACCAGAGTAATCTACAAGTGACTCATCTGCCGAATTTTCTGAAATTCAGTTCAGTAGTTTTTCAGTTAGAGTGGATACAAGCTTTTGCGGACCATTTCGCAAAAAAAGGCGGGTTCTTTAATTCCCAATCGTACCCAAAACGAATCAGCACCAGATTCGCCCCCAAGTGACTTACCTACCAAATTTTGTGAAATTCGGTCCATTAGTTTTTTACTTAGAGTGGATACAAAATCTGCACAGACAGACAGACACACAGACACACAGACAGACAGACACACAGACACACACACAGACGTCATGCCAAAAATAGTTTTTTCGTATTCTAGAGGTCTTGAAACGTGTAGATCCGTCGAAAACTCGAGTTGCGATTTTCTACATGATTCCAATACTTTCCCTATACATTACTATGTATTGCAGGGAAAGTAAAAATGGTTGTTTGTTTTTGTTTTGTATCTCGGCCGATGGTAAAGGGGTAAAATAAATTTTTATTATTTATTATTTATATTCCAGATATTTTATCACGCCGGGTCTTAATATTTTCAGCCTCAAATATTTTTATTTTCCCTTGCTATTTAATATAATATAGCGAAGGTATTGTTTTCACAAAAATTTTGAGATTTCCAGATTTTGAGGCCAATATGTGCTTTAGCACCACATGAACATGCTTTGAATATTTTCAGAGAGATATTTGCCTGTCTGTCTGTCTGTCTGTGGTTGATTTATTGTGTACACGATATCTGCCATAAATATCAATGGATTGTCACGAAACTTTATATCCAATTTGTTATCGAAAAATATAGAACTATATAGAATGTTTTTAAACTTGAGCAAAAATTTCGACATTTATTCGAAATTTTATATTTTTTAACATACAAGTAAAGTATAAATTTTGACATGATTATGCATAAAAAGGATTATTTATAGCTCAGTGATCATAAAACGTAACAGTTTCAATCATTGTACTGAAAAACAGCCACGATGCAATTTTTGTGTTCGTAACGTTATTAGCTGCCCCACGAGGGGTACATTGTCAATTTGAGTATCAATTGAAAGATTTTTTTCAAGCTCTTTAAAATGAAGGGCTATATGCTATAATTGTGATCATTTGAATCAACAATATAGTTTTTTCCTATTTTTTCTAGCAAAATTTGCAGGGGAAAAAAAAGAACAAGCTATTTAATAAAATTGTAATCATCAATTGTAATTTTAATAAAATTGCAATCATGTCAAATCATCAGCACTTTAAAAAATAAAAACAACCAAAAATTGGTTGGTAAACGTCTTAATTAAAATCACCATCCACGACGTACACAAATTCACAACCGTAGCGCATTATTATGCCCTTCATCAGTTGCAAAGTGAAAATCGGTGACAAACATGAGCTTAAATACACGGGCCAAACACCGCGAGGCAAAATTTGTAATCATTTTACATGTTAAATACGATACATTTGAAAAACATCATTATCATAATCTGCTGTTTACCGCACTTCTCACCAATTACCTCAAATTTTCTGTCAAATCAAACTTCATAAAGCTAATAATCCTATGCGTCCTATTGTGTCTAAGTGTAATGGTCCTACTTATTTTTTAGAAAAGGCGTTAGCAATTTTTCTTAAACCATTTTTTATATACCATGTTTGTTCTATAAGTTTTACTGAAAATTTCATTAAACTTCTCTGTAATACAAATTTTGTCCCTAATCGCACCCTTCATAGTTTTGGAATAGTGTCCCTTTTCCAAATCTTTCAGTTACTACTGCTATTGACATTATTTCCTGAAACCTATGCCAATATTATACTATTCCCTCTATCGACGCAACAACTTCTGCATTGAATATTGTCGCTGAAACAAATTACTTTGGTTTCCGTGATAATATATTTTTGCAAACTACGGGCGCCCCTATGGGTAGCTCCTTGACCGGCATTTTGGCTGAGGCTGTGTTGCAGGAGCCCTTTTTTATCCCTTAAACCAAATTCTTTGGTGCCGTTATATGGATGATGTATTTATTATTTGAACCATAGTTTGTGCGACCTCCTTAATCTTTTGAATACTGTTAATGATTTTTACCCCTCTATAATTTTACCGTTGATCATAAGTCTGATTTTCTTTGCCTTGTTTGGACGTCCTAGTATCCCATAACTCTCTGGCTTTCATACTTCTGTTTTTCGTAAACCACCATTTCCTTTTGTGCTTTTAACATTTGCTTTTAACATTTGCTCAACTATTTCAGCTTCAGTTACTGAAAGTGACTTTATCTTTAACCTTGGCTGTGAAGCCGCTTACTCGTTTGAGTTTATTTATAAAATCTTTTCCACTATTCGCTATAATTTTATTTATCCTAATACTAACTTTGCTCCTTTTTCTGACCTTTTGCTGTATAAATGCAGTCTTCCTTTTCATCCGGCGAATTTTTCGTCCTCTGATTCATTTTTGCCATGAATTTAAGTTTAAGCCCGCCTATTCTGAAGTTACTCTCTGGCTTTCATACTTCTGTTTTTCGTAAACCACCATTTCCTTTTGTGCTTTTAACATTTGCTTTTAACATTTGCTCAACTATTTCAGCTTCAGTTACTGAAAGTGACTTTATCTTTAACCTTGGCTGTGAAGCCGCTTACTCGTTTGAGTTTATTTATAAAATCTTTTCCACTATTCGCTATAATTTTATTTATCCTAATACTAACTTTGCTCCTTTTTCTGACCTTTTGCTGTATAAATGCAGTCTTCCTTTTCATCCGGCGAATTTTTCGTCCTCTGATTCATTTTTGCCATGAATTTAAGTTTAAGCCATCCTATTCTGAAGTTACTACTATTTTGTCGTATTCGTTCTGATAAATATGGATAAAAATAACTTCATGTGCCAGGTTGGGGTGTATATTGTCCCCCTTTTATCTCCCGAAAATAATTTTAAGTTCTAGATTGGTAGTACAAAACGTGCTGCAGGCATTTATTTAGTTGAGATTGCTTGCGATGTAAAAAAAAATCTGATGTAGGCAACACATGACTTTCCCTGCAGACTTCAGTTTATTTTCTTATATGAAATTACACCGAATTTTCACTTTTAATTCAATTTCCGTTCTCATTTGGTAACTTGACTTATTTTCAAATGTAGCGTTTCGAAAATGCGAGAAAACTGAAACATCTTGAGAACGACTAGTCCTAGTGTAAAGGGGTTGGTTTTATTCTTTTTATCGTTAAAAATTACGTATAAAACAAGCAGTTAATTGATATATTTGAGCATACGTAGTTTTTTATTTTATATTTTGCAGATTTTTGCGGACCATTTCGCAAAAAAAGGTAAGTTATTTCTTTCCGAATCGTACCAAAATCTAAGCAGCACCAATGTAACTCACAAGTTAATTATATACAATATTTTATAAAATTTGATCTATTAGTTTTTTAGTTAGAGTGGATAAAGACAATTTATGCTGACCATTTCGCAAAAAAGGCGGGTTAATTTATCCCGAATCGTACCTAAAACCAATCAGCACCAGGGTCACCCACAAGTGACTTACACAACACATTTTATTAAATTTGGTCCATTAGTTTTTAAGTTAGGGTGGATACATATATTGCACCCACAGACAGATAGACACACACAGAGACATCACGCTAAAATAGTTTTTTTCGTATTCTAGAGGTTTCAAAACGTGTAAATCCGTCGAAAACTCGAATTGCTATTTTCGACATGATTCCAATACTTTCCCTATACGTTACCATGTATTGCAGGGAATGCAAAAGTAGAAACATGTCCACGGCTTTAGCCCAGTTTTTTATCAACGATAATTTTCGTCCTATGTTCGATATGACTTTTCTTTTACTTAGCTGCAATAGCCGTAGTAATATTTTACTCTATGAATCCCTTTTCATTTATCTTTACCGGACTTTGATTCAGTTCAGATCCTCAGTTATGTTTGGCGTCTCGTTCTCGACTCACTGTGTGTTAAACCATTGTATGATTTTCTGGATATTTAGTAGCTGCTTTATTTTGCTTTTGACGACATGTCTATTGGTTATCCTGTAATTTAGGACCGTTTCCTTTTTTAACACTTTCCAACATAGTTGAAGACTTTGTTGGAAAGTGAAAAATTCAAAAAGGAAAGTGTTAAAAAAGGATCATTCTATTTGTCTGTCTATCCGCTCGCACGATAACTACCGTAAAAATGACTTTATCAGAATAAATTTTAGTATGTTGTTGAGACAGTCTGTAGGACATACGGGAATGTAAATGAATAATATCACCCAATTAGTTTTATATTGAACCCGGGTTAAAAAAGTGAAATATATTGAACGCTATGGTACCTAATTTTTCAAACATTTTCTAATCAGAGTTAAAATTCACAAATTGCTTCGAAAATTTTAGGAAATATTCAAATTACATAGAGTGGTAACACGTCAAGATTTTAATGATTTAATTAAATTAAAGACGAAATATTTGATTCTAAAAAGTCATTTAATAAACATCCTATTGACGTATAAATAGTTTTAAAAAAGCCAGAGCACTTTCGGGCGTCAATACACCCTTCCTCAGTGGCGTCAAGCAAAATCGTACTAACATGCTTAAATATCATCCACATCGGCAGGCAAAATTTGCATATTACAAATTACTATCATTATAACAAACATGATAAGGAATCAACATAAACCATGAGCAAGAAAATTGAATTAAAGGCAATTATACTACAAAATTAAAAAGGATAAAATTCTATATCAAGTATGGCATGTATGCATGAAATAATTTCAAAATTTAAAAGATTTATCAGAGTAGGATTTTAAAGGCTTAACGCGCATGGAATCCAGAACGAGTCGCCAAGCATAACTCAAAGCCTGAACAGGATCAAAATTACAGATCTCAACACGGTACAAATAAATAAACATGGATTCATACATTAAAATAGAGAGGAGATTACTACAACTAATCAAATGGAAAGTTTTTCGAAAAGGGGCTGAAAATTATCTTTAACAACAAATTGGGCAAGAGCAGTAGATTGTTTTTGATTTTTAGCGTATGGAGCATGTTCAGCCCAAACATATGTCTACCATACGTTTAGTGCTACCTATATAAAATTTAAAATCATTATCAGGAGAAAGAAGGGGTACCACATATACTCCAGCTTGACTTTTATAGTTTTCCTTATCCCTAAATTTATCAGTGCGAATACGATTAAACATAGTGATCATAGCCGAGTGAGCAGATCTAAATTTAAATTCGGTGCAAAATTGGATATGGTGACGAAAAATGTTTGGGTGATACGGAAAACTAGCCGTGAACGGCATGCGGTCGTTAATAGAATTTCGTTTTGAATTAGGTTGAATAAATTTTCGGCAAATTTGGGAAATTTTTTTATAAATAAATTCAGAAAGTAAGCAGCACCCTGACCTAGTTTAAAGATAAAATCAATTTCGTTATTTAAAGATGAAATGGAGGAACAGACATTAAAAGAATGATTAAAGTAAGCATTAAAAGAAGCTTTTTAAGGCGAGATGGGCTGAAAAGGATTAGCAGGAATACAAGTGTTAGTGAAGGTGGATTTACGATAGATAGAAGTTTGTAAACTGAAAGGATTACGAGAAACTAGAACATCCAAAAATGGTAAAGAAAGATCAGATTCGTGCTCAACAGTAAAATTAATGGAAGGGTAATAATCGTTAACGATATCCAAAAGATTGAGGAGGTCACTCAAACTATGACCCCAAATGACAAAACATCGTCAACATAACCATAGGATAAGTTTAAGGGTAAAAAATGGCATAATCTCGTCCTCGAGTTCCTGCAGCACAGCTGCAGCAAAAATACCAGACAAGGGGCTACCCATAGGGGCGTCCGAAGTCTGTAAATAAACATCACAGCGGAAACAAAAAAAAATGGTATCCTGCACAATGTTTAATGCAGGGGTTTTTGCATCGCAAGAGGGAATACTGCAATTTTGTTTTAAAAGTCTTTTGACAGTAATATTAATGGCATTATTTAAGGGAAACGCTGGGAAATAACGAAACAACATCGAAGCTATGAAGGGTACAAGTAGGAACAACTTTTGTATTAAACAGAGTATTAATGAACTGTTCGGTGGAAGTAATAGTATAGTAATTGTTATTAAAAAATGGTTTAAGGAAGGTTGCCAAAGTATTTTCCAAAAAATAGGTCATACCATTGTATTTAGGAACTGCAGGCCGCATAGGGTGGTTGATTTTATGTAATTTAATTCGACCAAATAGTTGAGGAAGTTGGTGGAAAATGCGGAATACAGCACATTTAATGTTGGGAGGAAGATCAGCAGAATTTTTAAGTTTGGAGGTTCTGGAAATGATAGTCGTAATCGGGAATTTTTTAACTCGATTACAGTCTATATCGGCAATACACCTTTGCATTGCATCAATATAATCCACCTGATTAACCAGTACCAGTTGCTTTGTTTTATCGGCAGATAAAATAACCAAATTGCAATTAGATTTAAGCTTGTTGAGTTCTGAGATTTCGAATTGTAAAGGAAATTTTAAGGCATGATTATTATTAATTTTTTTTTTATTTTTAATTTTACTATTATTTTGAAAACTAGAGATAGAACGGTACATGATAAAATGGCCACGATCCCTTTAGCCAAGAGCAACATGAAATAAGGAATCCTCAACAGGGGGTATTAAATTGATGATGGTCTTTGTACAGCCAACTAGGCCTTCTAAAAGAAATTTAATTAAAAGTAACCTTAAATTGAGGACTCATGTTAAGAAATCTTAGGCTAGTGAGGAAGAATTGAAAGCATATGCATTGGAAACTATTAACATGAGATACCCAAGACCTGAGTGCCTGACATCTGAGTGCCTGCGTCAGTACACACTGGAAGTGCTTAAAAAATGCGTGACAGACAGACAGATAATTGACAATTAGTATATACTAGCCCAGGGGTCGGCAACCTGCGGCTCGCGAGCCGCATGTGGCTCTTTTGATGTAAAGTTGCGGCTCTCCAGTTCCATACGAAAAAATTAATATTTTATTATCAAAACCCTTAAAAAATAAGAAAATATATTTTTAAGTACCTAATTTCTCAATAGCTTCTATTTTTGTAATCGTTAATTCCAAATCGCTACGCTTAACATGACCGTAATGAGATAAATTTGAACTATTGTTTTGTCCTTAGAGATGAGACTCCGTGACCATGTTTATCTTTCAGCCAATTGAATTTCATTTCCCTCTCACCCAAACAGCCATCGTCTAGAGTCTAGACAACACGTCTAGGCTCTAGACGTGTTGTCAGTCAGTCATCCTCGGATATCGCGGTCGACGTTACGTTGCATGTGTGTTAATTTAATCGCTTGCGGTTTCTGCGTGTCTATTCGCTTGTTGTTTCAAGAAGAATACGATTTAGAAGCGAATTATCTTCTCAAATGTATGTACGCGTATAATATAATAAAATCAGTAACATAATTGAATTACATATCTGAGGATCGTGCTAACGAAGTAATAATGGTAAATAAATTGTTTGCCGTTTTAGATAGCTAAGTAAAATTTTAAAAAGTCATTTTTTCAGCTCCGCGCCAGCATGGCGTCTGGTAAAAGAAAGTGAAGAACTGAAGAAGAAAACCGAGAATTCAATCAGGATTGGACGGAGTCGTTTGCATTCATATGCAACACAGATGGCCTTCCGACTTGTCTCATTTGCCACGAAAAACTCGCACACAATAAGAAGTCACATTTGGAAAGACACTTCACTACAAAACATACCCAGTTTGCTGGTAAATATCCAACCGGTGACGCACGAAAAAAAGCTGTTGAAGAGCTCCAAAAAAAAAAAAAAACAACAGTCAAGTTCCATGCTAAGTAACTGGGCGCAATCTTCCAATAATGTAAATCTGGCAAACTTTGCAGTATCATTAGAAATTGCAAAAAGAGGAAAACCACTCACAGCTGGTGAGTACGTCAAAGATTGTTTTATACGTGCATCTGGAGAACTGTTTCGTGATTTTAAAAACAAAGCAGAAATCATGAAAAAAATCAAAGATTTGCCATTATCTTCTAAAACAATACAAGATAGAACTGCTAAAATGTCTTCAAATGTAACACATATGCAAGTGGAAGACATTCAACTGGCTTCTGCCTTATCACTTGCTATAGATGAGTCTTGCGACACGGCAAAAGTTACCCTTTTCGTCAGGAATATGTCGTCCCAAGGTCCAAAAGAAGAACTGCTAGGATTGCTACCGCTCTCAGGGCAAACTCGTGGAGAAGATATAGCAAATGCTGTGCAAAAATGCCTGGAAGAAAATGGAATCGATATAAATAAAATCGTTTCTATAGCAACTGGCGGAGCCAGAAGTATGACAGGAATACATAGAGGGGTAACATCAATTCTTCAGAAAAAAATAAACCACTAAATTCTAACGTTTCACTGCATAATTCATCATGAAGCGCTTTGTGCCCAAACATTTCCGGCCGAAATAGTTGAGGTCATGAACTTGGTAATTAAGATTATTAACAGCATCTTGGCAAAAGCACTCTACCATCGCCAGTTTAAAGATCTTCTTGCAGAAATAGATAGCCAGTTTTCTGACCTACTTCTGCACAATAAAGTGCGATGGCTTTCCAGAGGTAACGTATTGCAACGTTTTGCTTTGTGCTTGAGTGAAATAAAAATATTCCTCAATGAAAAAAGCATTGGCCATTCCGAATTGGAAGAAAACAAATGGCTGCAAAAATTCAACTTCATGGTAGATACCACAATGAAACTAAATCTAAAACTGCAAGGAAAGGGCAACCCAGCCTACGCCTTGCTTGAAGAAGTAGTTTGTTTCGAAAAAAAATTACTTCTTCTTGTTGAAGACATGGGAAGCGGTAAATTACTTCATTTTAAAAATCTGAAGCAATATCGCGATGAGACCAATGCAACTATTGACACGAATTACTTCAGCCTAGCTTTAAAAAACATGAAGGATGGATTCGCTGAGAGATTCGAACAATTCAAAACAAACAAAAGTACTCTCGCGTTCATAGTAAATCCTCTCAACACAAATGCAAATGAGATCAACATTGAGCCATTTGGAATTGATGCTAGATCGCTCCAAACGCAATTGCTAGATTTGAAAAGGAAAGACTTGTGGAGTGGCAAGTTCACAGAACTCAAGAGCCAGTTGGAAGAGTTGGGGGTCCAGAAATGCATGCACATCGCGCAGCACAAGTGGACAGCTCTAAAAGAAATTCCTAGAGTTGAGGCCCTCATATTCGGCGCATGGAATAGTCTTCCAGAATGCTACAGTGAGGTGAAGAAGTTGGCATATGGAGTGCTGACGATCTTCGGGTCGACATATTCGTGCGAGCAAGCGTTCTCTTGCATGAATATAATAAAAAGTAAAGTTAGAAGTCAACTAACAAATAAAAATCTGGGGTCGTGCTTGAAACTTAAAATAACAAGCTATAAGCCAGATTTAATCAAACTTTCAAAAGGCATGCAAAGCCAATGCTCCCATTGATGTACCTATCTATATTTGTGTTTTTATATGAATAAATAGTATTCCGTATTTAAAGCCGTTTATTTTAAATCAAAATCCAATATATATAAGCAAATACTATAATATTGAAACGAAAATTTTTAGTGGCTCTTTAAAACTGGGAAATTTTGTAAATTGTAACTTTTGGCTCTTCCGTTTCAATAGGTTGCCGACCCCTGTACTAGCCGAATACCCGTTGAAAATCAACGGTCCCACATTAAGCAATATAGCCCGAATAACGTACGTTTTTGAGTAATTTGTTTTTCACCTTTATTAGGAATATCGAAGATTTTGGTGTTCGGAACCCCCCTAAAGAAGAAAATACTGGAAAACTTGCTCATCTTCTTCTTTTCAAACTATCTACCCGCACACCAAATTTGAAGGCTCTATCTCATACTGAAGCATGCAATTTTATCATTTCAGCTTTCGAACGTTTTTATGTGGAGCATCCTCTTAAATGAACATTTATGAAAAACTGTATTCGTCTTGGGTTTTTAATCAAATGATTAACCTATATACCAAATTTCAGGCCTCTATCAAATTTTAAAGTAGGCATTTCTCATTTATTAGGCAAATCGAATATTTTGGTGTGTGACACCCCTAAAGTAGCAAATATTGGAAATCTTAAATTGCACACTTTCTTCCTTTATAACGATGTACCCGTATACCAAATTTGAACTCTTTATCCTATCACGAAGCATGCTTTTTCTTTCATTTCACGTTTCAAACTTTTTCTGTGTATCACCCCCTAAAATGAATATTGATGAAAAACTGTATTCATTTTGTGTTTTTTTATTAAATGATTAGCCCATATACCAAATTTCAAGCCTTTCGTTGGAAAGGAAGCGTTTTTCATTTGTTCTTCAAATCGAATATTTTAGTGGGCGGCACCCCCTACAATAGCAAATATTGGAAAACTGAAATTGCACACTTTCATCCTTTCCAACTATCTATCTGTACACTAAATTTGAAGTCTCTATTTCATCGCGAAGCATGTATTTTCTATCATTTCACCTTTCGAATGTTTTTGTGTGGAGTACCCACACTCTTATAAAACATTTTTGAAAAACTCTTTTTTTCTTGAATTTTCTATCAGATGATTGGCCCATATACCAAATATCAAGCCTCTATCACATTTTAAAGGGGGCATGTTTCATTCATTCCGAAAATCGACCATTTTGATGTGTGGCACCCCCCTAAAGTAGATAATATTGGAAAACTGAAATTATACATTTTTTCCTTCCAACCTATATACAGGTACAACACATTTGAAATCTTTTTGTCATCCCGAAATACGTTTTTTTTAATATATATTCACCTTTTGAACGTTTTTCTCTGGAGCACCATTTAAACGAACATTTTTGAAAAACTATATTCATTTTGAGTGTTTTCATCAAATGATTAGGCGTTGTGCCAAATTCCAAGCTTCTATCAAATTTTAAAGGAGCCGTTTTTCATTTATTCCGCAAATCGAGAATTTTGGTTCACGACACCCCCTTAAATAGAAAATATCGAAAATCTGAAATTGCACACTTTTTTCTTTTCGAACGTTTTACCCACACACCATATTTGAAGTTTATATCTCATCGAAAAGCATGTTTTTTCCCTCAAAATTACAAATATTGGAAATTTTCTAATACAAACTTTTTTTTTTGTATATACCAAATTTGAAGTTCCTATTCCATCGCGAAGCATATTTTTTCTGTTTCTTTACTTTTTGAACGTTTTCGTGTGGCGTAGCCACTCCTTTAAATGAACATTTTTGAAAAACTCTATTCTTTTGTTTTTTATTAGACGATTACCCCATTTACCAAGTGTCAAGCCCTTATTATATTTTTATATTTTAAATGGAGGCGTTTCTCATTTATTCGGAAAATCGAACATTTGAGTTTGCGGCATCCCCTGAAATAGAAAATATCAGAAAATTGAAATTGCACATGTTCTTCCTTTTGAACTATCTAACCGTACACTCTAAATTGGAAGTCTCTATCTCATCTCGAAGCAATATTTTTCATCATTTCACCTTTCGAACGTTTTTTTCTGGAGCACCCTCTTAAACGAACATTTTTGAAAACCTTTTTTGTCTTGTGTGTTTTCATCAAATGATTAGCCCATATACCAAATTTCAAGCCTCTATCAAGATTTAAAACAGGCGTTTCTCATTTGTTCGGGAAATCGAACATTTTGGTGTGCGGCACCCCTTAAAGTAGCAAATATTGAAAATCTGAAATTGCACACTTTTTTCCTTTCGAGCGGTTTACCCATACACCAGATTTGAAATCGCTATCTCATCGCAAGGTATGCTTTTCTATCATTTCACTTTTCGAACGTTTTGGTGTGGGGCAACCTCTCTGTAGAACATGTTTCGAAAACTTCGAATTTTCCAGGGGGGTTTTATCGAGCGATTGACCCGTGTACCACATTGCAAGTCTCTATCTATTCGGGAAGTGCCTAAAAAAGCGTGACAGACAGACAGACGGACACTTAGTCATTAGTATATATATATATATATATATATATATATATATATATATATATATATATATATATATATATATATATATATATATGTATATATATATATATATATATACAGGGTGTCCCAAAAACATTGACCTCGGCTTTTATTCCATAAATATTGATCTTAGACATATATAATAAATTACAAAGTTGCGCAAAAACGGTACAGAATTTTATGAAATCGATAAAAATTTTCAAGGGAATTAAATTTTAAGAAATATAAAATTTAAATTTTTATATATCCCCGTACAAAAATTTCCAATGTGTAAAATGTGCCCCATACACTAATAAGGTGATGCACAAAATTTCAGCATCTTATCATAAAAAGTCCCAGAGACCTAAAAAGACAAAAATGATGACTTAAACCACTTTTCGATGCATCGACATGGGTTCTCAGAGGGGAAAAATCATGTCGGCAGATCGCGTTTCAGGGATCACAATCAAATTACGAAAGAAAGCAATAATTACATAAATAAATAATAATTTTGCAATTTATTGGTGCAAAAGTACCTACACTGTGTAGAAATAATAACTTTACACAAAGATTTTTTTAATAACTTGTAATAACTTTACATAACATACTTTACATAACATACTTGTAATAACTTTACACAAAGACAACTTTACAAAGCTTGTTTAAAATGTTTTCGATCCATGCCAATACAGAGCTGCATTCGCCTGATAGCACCTCTGTGCACTTTATCAAGTTCTTGTCCGGTGATGTCACGACAACCATCTTGAATGCTTTGTTGCAACTCTGCTTTATTTAAGGGAGGTGACATATAAACAGCTGTGCGTAAATGACCCCACAAATAAAAATCTATACACGTTAAATCATGCGATCTTGGGGGAAATTCGACTGGCCCATATAAGCCAATCCACTTGTCTGGAAACCCGCTATTTAACCAGTGTTTCACAACTGTAGTATGGTGAGCTGGAGATCCGTCTTGTTGAAACCATACATGTGGAAGTACTGTTAGGTGCAGTTCATCCATAAAATCAGGAATTAACCGCATTCAGAATCTCATTAACATATCTGTCACCCGTCAACGTACCATCATACAGTATGGGTCCAAGCAAACGGTTTCTGAAAATACTACACCATACATTCACAGTAAATTGCTTCTGATGATGAATATCACGTACCACGAATAGATTTGTGTCAGACCAGAAGTGCTCATTTTGAGGATTTATGCATTCATCTTGTTTAAAATAACATTCGTCAGTCCAAATTAAGTTTTTCAGGGAAGGGGGATTTGCATCTTCCTGATTTAGAGCCCAATTACAGAAATCTAGACGACGTTGATAATCTGTTGGTTCCTGTCCTTGCACACCATGAATGTTAAACGGATGGCATTTATTCAGTCTTAGTATTCTCCACACTGTTGCACGTGGGTACGTTTATTTCTGAAGCAACGGTACGAACACTTCTATGTGGTTGACTGCAAAAGTAAGCCAAAATATCAATTTCTACATCAGTTGAGTGAAGTGCGGGCCTACTTAGTCCACCTACACGATGTACGCTTCCTCTTTCACGCACTCGTTGCACCAATCGGGAAATAAATCTCCCAGGAGGATGTCGAGAATTGGGAAAAGTACGTTGATATTTCTGTGCAGTTTCTTTAGCATTGCGAATGCATAAACTGTACAGCATAAGCATTTCAAAAAGTTCTTCGTTGCTGTATTGCGACATACTGTCGGTACAGGCTAATTACACTCCCAAAATGTAGCAGAAATGTGAAATACTTAAAGGTCACCCAGACTGCCGGGTTGCGCGCGCTACGCTTGCGTAAGCGAGGCGATTGATTAATGGCAGAGCAAAAACAATTTTTTATGTGATGATGCGATTGTGTGACGCACCAATTTGTGGCAGATATTTTCATATGCAAACATTTCTAAGCTATTTTAATGTTCATTTTGATTGTGTCATTTCCAAGTTTTATTCTGTAATTAATCATGTAAAATTTTAAGGTATTTTTCAGGAAGCATATTTTTGAAAAATCTATATAAATAAAATTGAAAATCTGTCTGTCTGTTTGTCCCATCATCACGGGAGAACGGCTGAACCGAATTTGATGAAATTTTGTGGGTAGCCTAGAAATAGCCCCACTTAAAATTTAGTCTATGGTTGGAATTTCTAAGACCAGTGGTTCTCGAGATATTAGTAAAAAACGAAACTTTCGTTTGTCTCATCATCACGAGAGAACGGCTGAACCGAATTTAATGAAATTTTGTGGGTTGCCTTGAAATAGCCCCCATAAATTTTGCCTAAGTTTCAAGTTTCTAAGACCAGTGGTTGTCGAGATATTAATGAAAAACGGAACTTTTTTTATAGGAGTTCTACTCTCCAACTCCGTGGTTTATCCAAACGGAAAGGATAAAAATCGTTTGTTTAAAGCGTCAAAGGGAATTAAAACTTTATTTTTGAGTTTGATGCAGGATTTTTGCATTAAATAGTCACTATCTGAAAGCATGAATTGTTTGAAACATGAATTTAAATGGAAAAATCTACCTCCATGTTTTTACATGTATTAACCTCCATGTATTTCACAAGCTTTTACTCAACGATTAGAAGTATAAAGAAATTAAAATGGTTATTTAATTTCACATTTTATGAGGAAGATTCTATCTTATATCATGTTGCTCGGCAAAGGAATGGAATTAAATGTGTTTGTTAATGATTATTATTATTTTTTCTATCTGTATAATAAATAAATGGATGTAAAAATATATTTTATAAATGAACGGTTTAATTGTTCTTTTAATTATATATATTGCGGACTGCGTACATTACTTTTATTTATTTTAGCAAAGAGGTTTCAAGCTCATATATTGTGTTTAGCTAATAAACTCATAATAAATGAACGGTGTGATTGTTCTTTTAATTATATATATTGCGAACTGCGTGCATCACACTTTTATTTATTTTAGCAAAGAGGTTTCAAAGCTCATATATTGTTTTTAGCTAATAAACTCATATATTGTGTTTACCCAATAAATTCATTTAGCCGATTGTTGAAGCATAAAAAGAGTAGAACGGATGTATGTATCTTCTAACACAATTTTAGTGTTTTCATTTAGTATATATACAGACGGGATATGGATATTTTATTCTTCAGATCTGCAAATTTAGAGCTACGAATTTAGCGGAATATCTCTAAATAACTTGGTAACTTTTCTTAAACTTTACCAAATTAGAGGAAATATCTCCAAATTAATAAAAATGACCCAAATCAATGAAATTAAATTTGTTTTTTCAGAATAGAGTACTGAAATGATGTTTCTGTAGCATTTGTCGGTCAGTCCATCCATCCTACTTAGTAACGCATTTAACTAATTTTTTTAATATCACTAAATTGATAAAAATATTTGTAAATCCATAAAAATATCATGGAGACGAAAATGTCGCCAAACCTTCCATGGAGATCACATTATTCAGACGACATGATTTCCATCAATTTATTTGAAGCAGATGATATCATGTCGCTTAGCAACGGATCTGCGGCAGCAAAGACATCTATCAAAGATGCCTCACGAGCCAGTAACCGAATTATAAGAACAGAGGAGGAGCTAGCTTTTGCTCAGTGATTATAATGTCGGTCTACGAAGCATCAGGTCCCTGGTTCGGGGCCCGGCGACGCACAATCGCCACAATGATGACTGGACGTTTGAAAAAAGCGCAACCTTCCTTCCCAACGACTTCGCCTCTCAGCACGAGATGGCAGCACCAAAAAGGAGTCAGAAGCCTTGACACTCCCTTCCTGGTTGACCACGACTGCCCGTCACGCCGAGGCAACACGCCTCCCGGCCCTGACGTCACGCCGAGGCGACACGCCTCTCGGCCTCCTCATCAGCGAGGGGAGTGTGCGGCAGCAAAGACATCTATCAAAGATGCCTCACGAGCCAGTAACCGAATTATAAGAACAGAGGAGGAGCTAGCTTTTGCTCAGTGATTATAATGTCGGTCTACAATGCATCAGGTCCCTGGTTCGGGACCACGGCGACGCTCAATCGCCACAGATCCAATGTGTTATGTGTCATACGATTTTTATTAAATCTAATAAAAATATGTATATAAAATAAATTTCATTGACATTGCATTTTTGACTGGATAATATCAATTACGGTCTTCAGGTTTAAACATCATTATTATTGATATTTCGGGGACAGTTGATTCAGGAATTATTGATATTTTCAAATTATTATGCCATTGTTTCATTATGACGAAAATTGTTGAAACTCATATATAGTACGTTGTACAAGTAATCTTCTACAAATGCACGGGTATATCTTCTAATCTACGTCAATATAAGTAGTACAGGTATATTGGCAAAATTTTTATATATATTGGCATATATTGGAATCAATTACGACCTTCTGGTATTAAGATTACGGGGATTTTTGATACTTTCAATTTATTACGTCATCTTTTTACTTTCCTTATATACATAATGTATAAGGAAAGTATTGTGACGGGGTCGAAAATTCGAATTCGAGTTTTCGACGGGAGAGCACGTTTCAAGCATCCCTGATTACGAATCAAACATTTTTGAAGTGATGTCTGTGTGTGTGTATGTGTGTGTGTGTGTGTGTGTGAGTGAAAGTATGTGTGTGTGTGTGTCAGTGAGTCTGTGGAGACGATAACTGACGAACGAATGGACCGATTCGAACCAAATTTGGTACAAAAATCACAATCCGTAAACACTGGAAGCCTATTGTTTTTATACGTAATCGAATGTTCAGAACCCCCCTAAATTTTCGAATGAAATTCTGAAAAAATCGTCAAAAAATCAAAACCGCTAATAAAGTTACGCAAATAGACATTTCTTATGTAATTTTTCATTAGAAAACGATTGCCATAAATTTTAGAACGCTAACATGAACCGTTCTCGAGATATTGTGCATTTTTCAAAAAAATTATGAAAAAGTCACATAAAAAAAAATTCCTATTGAGAAACATGTTCACTTTTCATATGTAATAC
>OX578154.1:72127858-72352858 GCA_951213105.1 Amaurobius ferox
ATTAATTTATGTATAGAAATATTAAAACCACGCTTTTCACATCTTTTTTTAATAATCGAATAAGAGTATTGCAATTTAATAAGAGTATTTCTCTTCGGAAAGCGCAAAAATATAGCCTTCGATCCATTGCTTATTTTCTAGTGACATTTTAAAGCAAAGTATATTTTTAATGATGCAGACGATAATTAAACCCTATTCCAACTTGATGCCAGTCAGGGTTTTTTTAATTTAAATTTAATTCATGGATAAAGTCAAATTCGTCACAAAAATGTGTGTATTTAACATATTTTGCTGAAATATTTTTCGCACATTTTACGTGGTAATTTGAATTTTCCCTGAAATTTTTGAAGCAATTTGTGAATTTCAACATCTTAGAAAACGTTTGAAAATGTATGTCCCATAGGGCTCAATGTATTTCCTTTATTCAACCCGGGTTAAATCCGAAACCAATTGGGAGATATTACTAATTTTCATTCCCATATGTCCCACAGACCGTCTCAACAACATATTAAAATTTCATTTTGATAAAGTCATTTTTTACGGTAGTTATCGTGTGAACGAACAGACAGACTTACAGAATGAACAAAGTCATAAATACTTTACAACTATGTTGGAAAGTGTTAAAAATGAATTTGAGTCTGTCGGAATATCACGTGCTGCCCACACATCAGTTTAACATTACATATAAAGTATTTATATCAGTTCAAAATATGGACTTTTCATTAATTCAATTTCTGTTAAAACAGGGTTTTAAAGTTCCGTTTTATAGAGCAAGTAATAGAAAATAACGCTTTTAAGTTTACATTCTTAAAGCAATTAAATAATTCACTTAATATTTATATCATTGGACATTTTACATTTTTTAGCTGAAGAAAAAATACTCATATTTTCAAAATTTTGCTATCCCAGGTCCCATAAAAATAAAAATGCGTACTTTATCATCCTGTTTTCTTCATAAAAGTATAAAAATATCGTGGTGAAGTAAAACACTAACGTTATAAAACGAAACATTATCAGAAGCTTTTACCCTAAATCAGGTTTAAATCCTTTGAAATTACGTGACTTTAAACACGCTTAATTTTACATTCAGTGGATTTGTTCGGTGATATTTAACTGATCAAATTCGCAGCAGCATGTCTGCTGAAAATGTGAAACAGCTATTATCTTACATATTGAAAATTTGAAGACGTCGTGTATGGGGAGGTTATGTGATTGTATCAACGCGTATCACGCGTTCAGCCCATTATCAGCACGTGATGATTTCAAATAACTCTCTATTTATGGAATGTTGAGATTAGCTTATAGTGTTCTGGAACAAGCTGATTTTAAAGTTTACATATCTTAAAAGAATGGAATACTTGCATACTAAAAGATGGGGATTTTGTCGGAAGATTTAATACCAGTTGTGTGAGTATATATTTTTCCAATCTCTGAAAGTATTAAAGGAACAGCTCAAAGTTATTTTGAAATGTAATGCGTTATATAATGAAGAATGAGATATACTATAATAGAAAGTGTATCTTCTTTTGTCTGAGATTAAAAATTTTAACTTAAAAAATGTAAGCTGGTAAATTCTACACAGGAACTTACATAATATTCCTGAAAACCAAATAACGTTTTAATAATACGTTGTCTTATAACAACAACAAAAAAATCCGATGTGGGCAGCACATGACATTCCTTATATAATGCAATGAATTTACTACTTTTACAGTAAAAGTAATAGATTATTTTTTATAGCAGTTATTTATATTCTTTCCAAGATATTGAATATTCGTCAATGAGTCGTCATTTTCCATGTCGTCATCATCAATGAGTCGTCATTGATTTAGCATCATTTTTATCCATTTGGCGAGTCTTTCGTTAATTTAGCAACATTTAAAAAAGTCGCCAAGTTGGCGATATTCCACCAAATTCGTCTCCAAAATCTCGACAAGCGTTATGTACGAAGAAATATGTTATTCTTACAGCAGATAAATGACTATTTGTGTTCAAATACAAAAGTATTACTCAAAGGATCTTTTTTCATGAATGGAACGAGCTAGATCCACGAGAATGATGTCACCCAATTTATCGCATGATATTACATATGAAAAGGGAAGATGTTTCTCAATAGGAAATATTTTTTTTTATTTCATATGACTTTTTGATAATTTTTTTGAAAAATGTGCAGTATATCGAGAACGGTTCCTGTTAGCGTTCTAAAATTTATGTCAATCGTTTTCTAATGAAAAATGACATAAGAAATGTTTATTTGCGTAACTTTATTAAAGCTTTTGATTTTTTGATGATTTTTTCAAAATTTCACTCCGAAATTTAGGGGATTCTGAACATTCGATTGCGTATAAAAACAATACGCTTCCAGTGTGTACGGATTGCGATTTTTGTACCAAATTTTGTTCGAATCGGTCCATTCGTTAGTCAGTTATCGTCTCCACAGACTCACTGGCACACACACACACACACACACACACACACACACACACACACACACACACACATATACTATCACACACACACACACACACACACACACATACTATCACACACACAGACATCACATCAAAAATGTTTGTCAAAAGTATTACTCAAAATATCTTTTTTCATGAATGGAATGAGCTAGATACACGAGAATGATGTCACCCAATTTATCGCATGGTATTACATATGAAAAGTGAACATGTTTCTCAATAGGAAATTTGTTTTTTCATTTTATATGACTTTTTAATAATTTTTTTCAAAAATCTGCAATATCTAGAGAACGGTTCATGTTAGCGTTCTAAAATTTATGTCAATCGTTTTCTAATGAAAAATTACATAAGAAATGCCTATTTGCGTAACTTTATTAGTGGTTTTGATTTTTTAAAGATTTTTTTCAAAATTTTATTCGAAAATTTAGGGGGGTTCTGAACATTCGATTACGTATAAAAGCAATAATCTACCAGTGTTTATGGATTGTGATTTTTGTATCAAATTTGGTTCGAATCGGTCCATTCGTTCGTCTGTTATCGTCTCCACAGGCTCACTGACACACACACAGACACACACACACACACACACGCATACTTTCACACACACACACACACACACAGACATCACTTCAAAAATGTTTGATTCGTGATCAGGGATGCTTGAAACGTGCTCTCCCATCGAAAACTCGAATTCGAATTTTCGACTCCGTCACAATACTTTCCTTATACATTATGTATATAAGGAAAGTAAAAATATTGTGTGAATGCATATACGACTACGCCACGACTGCGCAAAAGTAGGAAATATCGACACATTTGCTATATTTTAGTTGAGCTTTAAATATCAATATACTTAAATTTTTAATAATAACAAATCAAGCCAGAATGTATACGAACGATGTGGTGTATGGTGTGGTGTATAAGTTAAAGAGGTAGCTCTAAGCTGTTATCCGAGACTTGATGAGTTAGAAGTAAGATGGTGCACTCTTTGTGGTCGCAACCCCCTCTGAGCTCGGGTTTAAACTGAGTGGCACTGTTCCGGCCGGTTATACAGTTACCTTACATTTTCTGGTAGGTTGGGCAGTCTGGGTATGAGAGAAGAGAAGAGTGTTGAGTTTTTTAGATTCAGTGTATTGGATATATAAGTGGATTATAATTCCGTTATAAAGAGTTGCCGTTATACGTTCTGAAAATGAGTTGACGCGATATGGCTTGAAAGTGAGTTGACGTGGTAAGTTCTGGGAATGAGTTATCATGAAACGTTCTGTGAATGAGTTGACATGATATGTCCTGAAAACGAGTTGATGTGATACGTTTTGAGAGTGAGTTGACGTGATAGGTTCTGGAAATTAGTTGTCATGATACGTTTTGAAAGTGAGTTGACATGGTACGTTCTGGAAATGAGTTGCCATGATACGTTCTGAAAATGAGCTGCCGTGATACGTTCTGAAAATGAGTTGACGTGATATGTTCTGGAAATAAGTTGTCATGATACGTTCTGAAAATGAGTTGACGTGATACATCCTACAAACGAGTTGATGTGATGCGTTTTCAGAGTGAGTTGACGTGATAGGTTCTGGAAATGAGTTGTCATGATACGTTTTGAAAGTGAGTTGACATGGTATGTTCTGGAAATTAGTTGTCATGATACGTTCTGAAAATGAGCTGCCGTGATATGTTCGGAAAATGAGTTGACGTGAGATGTTCTGAAAATGAATTGAAAGTACGTCAGGGCATTGAAGAGATAATTCTATTTTTCGAAATTTTTAGCATTTAATTGCTGTTTTACTGTGCCTAATGGTTATTCTGTGACCTTGCAAAGCCAGTTGCTATATGTGTATTATTACTATTTATATATGCTGGTGCTTTTGATAAAGAGCTAATTATCCATAAATCTGTACTCATTATTGTATCCTGGGAACACAGCCCACAATTTTAGAAGACAAGTCGTGCAAATAATGCCAGGAGTGGGGGTTTTGATAGTTTGAATAGCGTGTAAGGTCTTGACTAGAAGGATGGAGGAACATTTTGAAGCAATTCTGGCTTTAATGCAGAATCAGATGAATGTTGGAAGAGAAAAGCTGAAAAAAGGCAGGCAAGTTACTAAACCCTGGCGAGAAGAAATGAATGTCGGAAATGAAGAAATTAAAGCCAAATAAGAAGAAATGAAAGATGGACAAGAATTAATGAATATGAAGAACCGTAGAGTACAATTAGATAGAAAAATATGTTCCAGAGACAAAATTATTTGGCGTGAAACGTTCTGAAAGTAAGTTGATTCATGAGGTTATCAACCTCGCCTACAGAAAGACTGGAGTTTTGAACCTCTAGATAATGAGTTAAAGAGAATGTGTCCCCTCATCTGAACACCACGAGTAAATGACATAGCTTTCTGGAAATCTGCGTGATAAATATATCGGCGACAATCAGCCATTTCGTATATTGCAGTGTGAAGACAGTACCTCATTTAAATCTTTCCAGGTTTCATCAGGCTAGTTTTCTAAATTCTCCATCTGATCTTTGGAGTGATGAAAATCTGAAAATGCTGAACACAAGGAGGAGACAAGTATATCGAGTTAATCCTTATGCATAACACACAATCCATTGAGAGACCAACTTGGCGAGATATTTCCTGTTTTACCTCCAATATTCGATCCCGTCACAAGCAAAGATATGATAAGATTCTTCAATGGAGTAGGGGAAGATCAGAGAATGTATCAAAGAGTTTCTGGTTTATGTGTTTCAATACTATTTTAAATAATTTTTGAAAGACACTGTGAATACGTTTATTAAGAATACAGTAGGATCTCGGATATCCATAAATCGGCTTTATGAGTTTTTATATTACTTTTATTTTTATTTTACTTATTAATTTAGTTTATGCCTAATTAAGCTAACTACACATTACATTTTAATACTGAAAATATTCTTGAATATGCATTGATAGTAACTAATTGACGTAAATATGAAACAAAAAAATCTGATGTGGGCAACACATGACTTTCCTTATATAATGTAATGAATTTACTACTTTTACAGTAAAAAATAGGTTTTTCTTATAGAAGATACAAATATTCTTTCCGAGATATTGAATTTTCGACAATTAGTCGTCATTTTCATTGATTTAGCGTCATTTTTATCCATTTGGCGAGATTTTCGTTAATTTGGCAACATTTAAAAAAATCGGCAAGTTGGCGACATTCCGCCAAATTCGTCGCCAAAATCTCGCCAAGCGTTATAGACGGAGAAATAAGTTATTCTTACGGCAGATAAATGACTATTGGTGTTTAAATACAAAAGTATTACTCAAAGTATATTTTTTCTTGAATGGAACGAGCTAGATCCACGAGAATGATGTCACGCAATTTATTGCATGGTATTACATATGAAAAGTGAACATGTTTCTCAAAAGGAAATATTTTTTTTTAATTTTATATAACTTTTTGATAATTTTTTTGAAAAATGTGCAATATCTCGAGAACGGTCCATGTTAGGGTTCTAAAATTTATGTCAATCGTTTTCTAATGAAAAATTACATAAGAAATGTCTATTTGCGTAATTTTATTAGTGGTTTTGATTTTTAGACGATTTTTCAAAATTTCATTCGAAAATTTATGGGGGTTCTGAACATTCGATTGCGTGTAAAAACAATAGGCTTCCAGTGTTTACGGATTCTGATTTTTGTACGAAATTTGGTTCAAATCGGTCCATTTGTTCGTCAATTATCGTCTCTACAGACTCACTGACACACACGCACACACACATACTTTCCACACACACACATACATCACTTCAAAAATGTTTGATTCGTGATCAGGGATGCTTGAAACGTGCTCTCCCGTCGAAAACTCGAATTCGAATTTTCGACCCAGTCACAAGACTTTCATGAGACATTAATAATTTTGATAAAATATGTGAGATACATAGTACGTAGTAAATAAATAGGTAGAGGCAGCTTACTTTATCCAATTTATAAACACATCCACTTTATTTTGTTATAGTTTTTTTTTACAAATTATACAGCGATTTTCTTTCGCTTCTCAATTCTACTTCCCTTCAAAGCTGCATTATCACGCCACTGTTTAGACAATAACACATTAAAAACCAATTCATTTCCTTGTGCTTCAATTAACGAAGTTCTGCTTCTGGAAATTTTATAGTCTCTCTGTGCCATTCTTTGTCTCATCTTGCTCTTTTCCAACAGCACCATCTCCTTTATTCATTACAGCAATTATTTACGCATTTGTTAAATTCCTCTCATTAGTGATTAAGACAAGCCCAAAATTCTACGTCGGATATTTTATTCCGGGAAACAACTTGAACATATCTAAGAACATCTCGGTATTAAGAACTGCATTGATGTCTGCAGTTCTAGGCACACCAGCTTCCTCACGGAACTCTCTTCTAACTCTGTTCCAACTCAATCCAGCGAAAATGTTTAATTGTGCTTTATGGATAACTGGGATTCTACTGTATATTTAAATTAACTGAATGGTGGCTCAACTCGACTTTCTCATATCTGAATCCATTTCTAGTATCTTTTTCTTTCAAATTCTACACGAAATTTTTTGAAAAATCGATATTATGGGTCCAAATTATTGCAATTATAGAATGTTACCCTCCACTTTAAAGGACTTGTGATAATCCTTTCATTGGTACCACCGTCGACAATTAACCCCTCCTCTCCCCCCGAAGGTACGGACTTGTACCCGAAACTATAAAATCTCATGATCTTTCCACCATAAATAAAACTTTTTATTCATGATTATGTCAAGTTTTGTCTTATTCTGCCGTGTTAAAAAATATGTAAAATTTCAAATTAATTTCGAAGTTTTCGTTTGAATTTAAAATATAGTTTATCTAGTTATATATATTTGGATAACAGAGCCGAAAATAAAGTTTTGTGAAAGTCCATTAATATTTGTGAGCACTCGACCACAGATATACAGACAGACGGACATCACTCCAAAAGTGGTTATAACGTGTTCAGGAGATCTTAAAACATATATCGGCATAAAAATCTTGAAATCGAAAATTGTCGTTAAAACAATACTTTCTCAATACTATGTATTAGAAAGTAAAATTTACATTCCTTTCACGTTATATTATTTAAAATGCAAATATTTATCAGAAACTTCTGAACCTTAGCCATGCGTTTAAGTGGTGAGAAGGAAAACACGTATAGGGCTCGTATCAGATATTTTTTTACTATCGAACGTTTCCTTTTTTCTATATCAAACAACGAATGATTTATCTTATGTTTGAACAATTTAAGATATTTAAACACATTTTTACTAACGAATAATGTTTTGCATGCATAAAAAGTAAATTGCATTTATTTTCCTAATAGCGTAGTTAAAAGTATTTTTTATTAATAAATTGTTAATTAACTTTTTATGCTAGATCAAGGGAGGGTTATAATTTACATAAGTCAAGAAAATGTTTTATTAAAAGTTTTCTTGGAATATAAAATATTAAACTCACTTCCAAATGTGTTGCCGTGGTATAGATTATTTTTTAAATTACAAATCAATTATTCAATTATTTATCAAATTTCTATAATTTTTGAGGATGTACTTACTTTATCAGTATGAAAAAATAAAATAAACAAGAAATTTACGTAAAAGCCTTAAGCATTTACATACTCTAATCATGTTTTAAATGTTTCAGAATCTAAGACTTTCAGAATCTGAGACTTTCTTGAAAGTTTCAATTCTTCATTAATGATAATTGTTGTTCTTTCTATCTCCTGCTTGGAAATCTCTGGTATAATTTTTCGATTTATTTTCCATTCTTCTCAGTATTTAGGTCCTTTTCATCCTTTTCGAATTTTTGCTGTTTTGGATATTTATTGACGATGTTATTATCCCTTTTATCTTCTAAAATATTTTTCTGGTCCACTTATTTTCGTATTTGTTTGAAATAAGGCTCCTCTATATACGAGCTGACTCATCAAGCATATTGAAGCCCACCATAGCTGGAAGCGCAATCCTTTAGCATTAGCTTTATTCGTATTTTCACTTTAGAAAGTCTAATTGAAATAATTATGGGTGGTTATTCTGCACCGAACTGCTCAAATCATTCCAGAAAGGGTTTTAGGCTATTTTGCTTTCCTAGAAACGAAAAAATAAGAAAACAATGGCTAATAAATATTTGGATCCCCTCTCCTGGAGCATATTTATACGAACTAAATTCTACAATATTCTAATGGAAACTTCTTTTTTAATACAAAGTATTTATTTTAAACACTTATTTTATAATTTTTGTAACTGTAGTATGGAACCCTATGGGCTTCAATATGCTTGATAAGTCAGCCTGTAGTAGAGGAGCTCCAGTTTGAAATCTGTTATTTTTCCCGCTGGTTTGATTGAATTATGTGACTTCCGAAAGTAGTTTTCGTTAGTTGCTTTTTTAATTTAATAGGGCCCTTATATAGTTATGCTCACTGAACAAGTGCTTCGAATCCCTTGTTAGACGTTGGCTTTCCTTTTTGGTATTTTATCTCACATGTCCGTCTCGTGTCATTCAATATCAAGGTCCTGCGACTTTTGGGGCGTCCCCCTTCCCCTCCTTACCTTTCTCTATCTCAACTGGATGCCTACTGGGGCCCCATTCCCTTATTTCTGAAGATTTGGAGAAGAGTACGACTTCGGTCGTCGCCCTCACCTCCAAGCACAAACTTGACGTTAAATTCTGTCTAGCTTATGAAACTCATTTTCGCTTATCCTTTTCTCTTGGCTAGGAGTTTAAAGTGAGGATAATATCCTCTCTTGGGCACTTCTCTACCCCGCCCTTGAGATCGTAAGATTCCTTGTGTCCTACCTTTTGCTTCAATCGTCCTTGATTTATTTTCCCTTTTATCTTATCGCACAGTTGGCAACCACCTTTGACTCCCTCAGTCATGTTTGCTGTTTTCACGCCAGTCTTATATCTAACTCTCACATGTGAAGGTTGCGTTTCTTGTGTGTCCTGACGAATAAGCTGTTTCTTACTTTTGAAACCACTTCAGACTATGATATTTATACACTGCATGCCGCGTTTAACGAAGTTAATTTAGTTTTATTACATTAGCAGAAGTTTGATATAGTATACGTATAAATAATATTGTTTATAAGGCAAACAGAAAGAAAGCCCTTTCTTTCTTTTAATGGAAATGCATTAACGTTCTTTAATTCTTCTTGAAAAGTAGCAAACTTACAAGTTGTTGCTATTCTTTCCAGTCCCTTGGTGAGGTCTATGCTAAAATTTCGGTTTTTCGTGTGGGATCCGCCTAGCTTAAATACTTCATGTGCTTTTGAAAGAGTGTAAAATATGCCTCTAAGATAAATATGATTTAAGAAGTCATCTTTTTAAATCAAAGTATTTATCTGTCTCAGATAATATCTAACATATATAATAAGTGATAATTTCTAACATTTTGTAATTAGAAGAACCCTTGAAGCCCTATATGGCTATCTGATACATCATGGTCTGGAACGTGACGTCTGTCTATATGACGTGTGTGTTTGTCTGTCTGTGCAATGTATGTATCCATTCTAACTAAAAACTAATTGACCAAATTTCATGAAATTTGGTGAGCAATTTACTTGTGCATTACCCTGGTAATGATTATATTTTGGTACGATTTGGGAAAAATGATTCTACATTTCTTTACGAAATAGCCCGCAAAAATCATATCTATCCCCTTTAGATGAAAAACTACTTGACCAAATTTCACAAAATGTTGTAGATAAGTCACATGTGGGTTACTCAGTTGATTAGTTATTTGTATAATTTGGAGAAAAGGAACCTACCTTTTTTGCTAAATGCTCAGCAAAAATCGCAAAAATCTTAAATAAAAGCATACATGTGCTAATGTATACATATCCTCAAATTCATTAATTAAATGCTTGTTTCATGCGTATTTTTTGACGATAAAATAAAATCAATCCCATTATTGTAAGATGAGCCATTCTCGAGATAATAATGAGTTTTTAATTTTGAGGAGCTGAAGAACTTATATGATGAAATTTCGTAGTTACGTCTGTAGTTACGTAGTAAAATTTAGTAGTTACGTTCTCAGAATGTTATCCTAATGCAAATAAGATTTTGGCATGATTCAAAAAATTATAACCGGGTCATTTTTTTCGAAGTTGTCCTCAAAGATCGGAAAATATGAAATAAGTGACTAAATATGCTGAAATATATAATTATATACTTGTATTTTATGTGATTTTAGACAGCAAATCTAATAAGATTGGCTTCATGGCTTTACTATGATATTTTAGCTTTATTGAATTTTTAGGAGATGAAGATGCTTTAAAATGCAACAAGTTGCCAATGCATTACCAATTCAAATAAGATGTATTATTAGGAAGGTATCCATCTTATTTCTACAATTAAACTCACTTTAATGCACAACTAGGTTAAAAATAAGAAAATGTATTTTAGTCTGTAGCGAAAGTCAGGTGCTGCTCACATTATATTTTTGCATTTGTATTACAAATTTGTCGGCGACACTGCGGTTTGTATTTAATACGTTGTGTACGTAATTTGATTATTATACGTTTTACACGTAATTTGATTATTATACGTTATACACGTAATTTGATTATTATACGTTTTACACGTAATTTGATTATTATAAGTTTTACACGTAATTTGATTATTATACGTTTTACACGTAATTTGATTATTATACGTTTTACACGTAATTTGAGTTTTATACTTATCACATAATCACATAAGAAAAATCTGATGTGGGCAGCATATGACTTTCCTCATATGATGCAATGAATTTACTACTTTTAAAAAAAATATAGGGTATTCTTATAGTAGATACTTATATTCTTCTCAAGATATTGAATTGTCGTCAATTAATCGTCATTTTCATTGCTTTAGCGTCATTTTTATCCAATTGGCGAGATTTTCGTTAATTCAGGAACATTTAAGAAATTTACCCCTATCTGGTCCCTATATTTGACGGAAAAGTCCCTATTCCGTCAAATTCGTGGCCAAAGTCTCGCCAAGTATTATGGACGGAAAAATAAGTTATTCTTATAGCATATTCTTATAGCTCTTGGATTTCAAATATAAAAGTATTACTCAAAGTGTCTTTTCTCATGAATAGAACGAGCTAGATCCACGAGAATGATGTCGACAAATTTATCGCAGGATATTACATATGGAAAGTGAACATGTTTCTCAACAGCTAATTATTTTTTTTATATTTTTGGGGTTTTTTGATATTGTATTTGAAAAATGTGCAATATCTCGGGTACGGTTCATGCCAGCGTTCTAAAGTTTATGTCAATCGTTTTCTAAGGAAAAATTACATAAGAAATGTCTATTTCCGTAACTTTATTAAATGTTTTGATTTTTTGATGATTTTTTAAAATTTTCACTCGAAAATTTAGGGAGGTTCTGGACATTCGATTGTGTTTTAAAAAATAGGCTTTCAGTATCCACGGACTGTAATTTTTCTACCAAATTTCATTCAAATTGCTCCATTCATTCGTGATATATCGCCTCCACAGACTCTCCCCTCTCTCTCCCCCTCTCTCCTGCTCCCCCTCTCTCTTTCCCCTCTCTCCCTCTCTATCCCCCCCTCTCTCTCTCACACACACACAGACATCACTTCAAAAATGTTCGATTCATGATCAGGGATGCTTAAAAGTGCTCTCCCGTCGGAAACTCGAATTCCAATTTTCGACCCCGTCACAATACTCTCCTTATACATTATACTATGTATATAAGAAAAGTAATATATAAGTAAGAAGTAAATATTTGAAAAGCAAAAATCGCGCTATGTTAAAGACGGACCACACGAAAGATCAACATAAGAGAAAAATATTGAAAAACTTATGTTATTTAATACATGTTTTACGAGCATTTATTATATTAATAAACGCAGGTTTAATTTGAATTAATATTCTGAAATAATGTATATTTCTAAAATTTATTTTTCAAATGTTTCCCCCAGAAAGTGTTTTTTAAATTCCATCCAGAATAGACAGAAAACTCCGCTATTCAAAGTTTGATGTGATTAATCTAATCGCGACAGACTTGAATTTAAAACTAAAGTATTTTAATAATCACTTAAGACTTCCTCTGGCAATTAAGGATGTGTATATATTAATTATGCCAGGTAATATCAGCTGTCATTTATATAGAGAATTATAGGATTTTTAGCTCAGGCTTAATATGCGCTTAACCTAATGAAGCTGCGTCCTGGAAATAATTAAGGATCTTAGGGGATTATTCTGTTTGGGTTATAGGTAAATAAAAGGAATAATGATGATATCTTATTGTAAAATATTAGTAGTGAATAAAATACATTCTACTATTAACTGGCAGGAATATCCACATTTGTAAGGGATTATCTTGCATAGAATGTTTGTGTTTGTCCGTGTATGTCGTCTATAGCGGAAAATTGAAGCGTTGGACAGCTATGAAATCTAATACACATGTACTTCACGCCACCGTACAATGTATCTCGGCGCGAAATTTTAAAAGGAAATTAGGTTTAAAAGTCAATAAGTAAAATACACCTTGTGTAGATGATAAGGAAAACTTGACAGACGTATATAAGCACAAAATATGATAATGCAGCATACATCTTGTGAGACCAGAAGTAGATCTCACATTTGTTGGTGAGACAGTTTTATGCCAGTAATTTATGTGTTCGAAATATCGGACAATACTTCCAGTCTGAATGATGCTAAGTTTTACTGCACGTGAACCCAAAGGTCAGATAAAACCATAAATTTAGTGGTGTCAAGACAGAGGGGGTCGAACGATCTCGTAAAAAAACATGAAGTAAAGGACATCGGATAAAAGGCTGACCAATGGAGAAGGTTCATGTAGCGTCACACTGAATGCCGCAAATGAGAGCAAAGGGGGAGTGTCAGTCCTGAGACAAAAGAGCCACAACCTGTGACATAAGAACGACGATTAAGATATAGAAGCACGATGACTTGGTAAAATACGGACTTAAAAAGAATAACGACGGTGATGGAAGAATATACAGTTCGATAACAATGATGATACTCAGTTAAGATATATACGATGACTTGATGGTGAAATACACGTACAGCACGACGCTTAAGGTATAGCGAGATAGCTAGAAGATGACTTACGTATGACTTAGCGAATACAGATATGACTACGAGAGCTTCATAAGTACAAGTTCTCGAGCTAGCAGTACAATATGATCGTCGTATTACGTGTGATGATTAATGCCTCGAGTTAATTCAAGTAATATGATCGGCGAAGTACCTGCCGGTGGCCAAGCCAAGACAGCCTGGACGGTATGTGTTCTTCAAATTGGATACCAGGTCCTAATCCATTTTAAGTATTTTTATTAATGGTCTCACATTGTCTCCCGCCGCCGAAATAATATAATTAATTGTGTAATGAATTTAATAAGTAAATTTATGTTGTTAATAAATGTTTTATTGTTAAAATTAAAACGGTGCAATCAATTTAGTATTATATTAATATTCTTTCACAGAACTCGCTCGAAAGTTAAATGATTGGAGGGTTAATAGCGGGCACACAAAACGCAATGTACTACAATAATAATGAGTTCCACTATGTACGATTTTACGGCCATGTTAAGATATATTATATGTTAATAATAAATAATCTAAAATAATAACTTTACGTAATCTTTATGCTTTTTCGCACCACACATCTGCTTTGAGGATACGCTGGACCATCTTGGTCAGTGCAAGATAACCAACAAACCCGAAGTCCAATAGAAGAATCCAGGGATACAAGACACTTTCATTTTGGGGCCCTTGAGAAAGAACTCGCGTAGCCGAATATAAAGTACGATATAAAGTAAATCGAATATAAAGCACCAATAGCAATGGTGAATAGCAATGTGTTTTGAAGCATATCTGTACCTACCAAAAGAAGAATGATAAAAGGATTCAAGGACTATCCAATTGAGTGCCCAGGCAGGCGAGGGCTGCCTTTAAACTCCAATCTAAGGGTACGCTGGGAAATTTTGATAATTTACAGAAGATACGTTAAAAAATAACGGGCGATGCTCTTCGACCCCGATTGCAACGAATCACAATCGAGATCTGTCAAGTTTCAGAATTTCGAATAGGCGGAAAAGTTCCTCTCCTCGAGAAATAAAAGTGAGGGTGGGAGGGGTCTAGCTGTGGAGGGGTCGGTGGAACACTGGCCTTGAATCGATGAAGGCTGCGTTTTTAACAAACGCGGGGATTGTGGACTCATCTGAATCGGCTAATTACAGTGATTCAAATCTATACAGAGAGTCCGTTAAGACTTCCATATAGAATCTGAATTTTATCTAAGTCCTTATCAGCTATTTTTATTTGGGTTATTTTCATTAATGAACCATTTGTAGATGCGTTTTGGGCTATAATGGCTTTCGAATAAGAGTATTATTACAATAATTGATTGGTTTAGTTAATTTCCTTTATTAGTTTCAGCATTTTGGGTGGGTTTGTGATTTTGAATTATATTAGTGTGTGTGTGGGGGGGGGGGCACAAGGAAGTATTCAGGGTTGTTTTGGAATAATTTGGCATATCATACATTTTTAGTTACGTATTTTGAGTTAAATTTATTGTTGTCTGTATAATGATTGGGGGGGGAGGTCTGGGTATAGGCTTGGGAAATTTCGGGCAATCTCTATAGCTGGCCAGATGCGCGCCACCGCAATTTGCACAAGTGCAGGGCGTCGAAAGCCCAGACCATTCGGCTCGTCCAAGGACTTAGAGCAGACAAGTGCAGGGCGTGTATTTTTCCTTGAGGCATTCTTATAATTTTATAGGGACCTGCACATTTTAAACATTGTCTGGCGGAGTGATGGAATTGCTGGAAAGAAAACCTTTGGCTTGTCTGAGCCCTTCCACGGTACCTTTCAATTTTAACTTCTAATCCTAACAAAGATTTAATTTGGTAGATTTTAGCATTTTCGGGAGTTTGGGGGCATCGTACATAAAAAGTGGCATTGGGATTTTAATAGTACTAGGACCTTTGTATAGCTGAGTGATGCTGTTAAATTTAATTTTACATTTTAAGAGTTAAGTTTTGATGAGTTCTATGTCCGTGGGGACGGAAAGGCCGTCTGATAACCACTTTCAGTGGTTTCTTTTCATTTAACAAAAAAGTATGATAGTGAATTTTATCCGTGTTTAGTTTACTTTGAATTTCTGTGTACTCATCTCTAATGTTAATCTGTATTTTATCTAAAGTTCCCCTCAGGTTACCCTGGAGAGAAGGGGCGATAACTTATAGATCAGCCAAGTAACTGTGCCAATTGGCGACAGGAACATCAAAAAAAGGGGGGAAGGGGTGTCTTTAGGGACATAATTTACATTTGGTGCATCAAGTGCAGGGACTTCCGTATCTAACACTTGCTTGACCGTGCTAACGGGGGGGTGGGGGATTTTGTCTTAGTGCGGGCAGTATGCCTCTTTTGTACAGTTTGGAAGCCGTCGATATCTACAAGCGGATGCTTTTCGGGATTGAAATTGAAATTTTGATTTTCATTAAAGCTGAAGGGAAGGGTAGAAGAGGAATAATTAATATTAACAACTGTAGATGACGCCACTTGTGTGGCGGAATTATAAGTGGGCTGGTTGATAAGCTTAGAGGTTGAAGGCGCAGGAAAAGAAGAGTGAGAAAAACTCACGGGGGGCTCACCATCATCAGGATAATTTGAACTATCCATTTCAGTCTTGTTGCTCAGGTTCAATAGTGCAAGACCGGCACGCATCATTGTTCTGTCCTCCAGGCAGATATCGTCGGGAAAATTCTGGCATATCTGCCAGAAGTCCTCATATTCGAGCTCTATAATCCATTGGTAATTAGAATCATCTTCCTCTCTAACAGGTGTAGGAATACGAGCAGGCACAACTGGAGGAGCGAACTTATCCTTATGTCTATTATAGTCCAAGACGGTCTTATCAGTGCAGAACATCTTCTTGAACTCGTGGAGTTTCATCATTCCGCGTGGTGGCTGTGACATAAAGGAAGATACAAAGGGGATTATATGTCCATGACATGGATTAAGAGAGTGCAACCAGAAAGCAGCAGGAAGAACAGTTCAGCCCATCCGAAATGAGGAGTAACACAAGAGATTGGTGTACTGCAAGACATATCAGTAATAGAAGAATAAGTATGAACAAGAACTTGACCTTTCTTGTCGGGGTATTCATATCAACGACCCCCTTATAAGATGTAGTTATCCCACGAACAGTTAAAATCACTTTTCTTCATAGAAAGTATTAAAATTATAAGTTCCTCAATGCGACAGGAATTATCAAAGAGACTAAAATCAGCGACAGGGATTATCAAAGAAATTAGCATCAATTATTAGTATAGATTTGCATGGATGTGCATAGATATGCCCACCCAAAGTGTATTAAGGTTGATTTTATTTGTTTCTCAGTAAAAATTATGTATAAAACAAGTATTAAACTAAAACATTTCCGCATGTGTATTCTTATATTTTAGATTTTGATGATTTTTGCTAAAGAAGACAAGTTCTATTTTTCCTAATCGTACCAGAATAAGCACTTGAGTAAATCACAAGTGACATATCTATAATTTTTCTAATTTGACTAAATAGTTCATGTGCTAAAGTGGATACATACATTGTTCTGTCAGACAGACACTGAGATACACAGACAGGGTTATACGATCCACCACGGTTGCCATTGGGGCTTGAGCTGATATTAAGGTGGGACGCGTGCAGGTTTCTCATATCTCATCAGCAAAGCATCAGCTGGGGGGCCACGTTCTCCACGGAATCATTCACCGGGCACGGCCCGAAGAACACCCGCCGAGCCAAACCCCAGTCGCCGGCCAGATCTAGACCCAGGTCATGAATAGACACAGTCCGTGAGATCACAGTCACCTGGAAGAGTCCGAGACATAACTACCTCACCGGTACGACGGACGGTTCCCTGAATTTGTTTACCTCCAGGTTGGAGGACCAGAGCTACAGTGCTAAGATCCGCACACCACTATCGAGGTGAGCCGCCCCAGATAAAAATGCATACAGGCAGACACACACACACACACACACACACACAATCGTCACACTAAAATAGATTTCTCGTGTTCTAGAGTGCCTGTAAGATTAGATATGCTGAAAACTCGATTATCGATTTTTGACAAGATTCCAATACTTTCCCCATACACTATGCTTTATAGGGAAAGTAAAATTATTTCGGAGTTCATTTAAAATGTAAGGCACCTACAGATAAGATATTTTGAAATAGTTAAAATTATGCTTACATTTGCTATAGTTGAAAATGCGTGATTATTGACATACGCTTTAAAATTTCTGAAATGCTTTGTGTTTCCATTTCATGGATGTACAGAATTCATTGGATGTACAAAAATTTAACTTCAATATTGCAAAATGAATCATTCTAAATTAAAGAACCTATTATGCTGTCACAATAGGTTATTTTGAAAATTTTGGAAACATTACCTTGTATTTCTCCATGTTCATTTTAAAAATCAGAATTAATTTAACATGCATTTTGAATTAAAAGGTTATGTTGCAATTTCATTCAAAATGAAAGATATCTCAAATAAAAAGATTTCAGCGAAGATGACGTAAACATTGGGCTTGAATAGTTTATATGGTATGTAACTTATTTGACTTTAATTTTTACTATTTGAATTGGTATGGGGATTGTTTTGAGGATCTGAAATATGTGTTGCTTTGGAATTCATACACCAATGCTGACATGAATAATATGAATAATGATAATATGAATTGTAAAATACTTTTAGTAAAAATAACTTTTAAAGATGCTACAATGCATTATACGTATAGTGGGAAATTATTGTGATGGGTTAGAAAATTGAAATTTTCAAAACAATAATTATTCAAATTACACACATATTTAAAATATGCGTTTTGCATTCTACTTTATGGACTAATGCTGAATAATCTATTTCGTGTTTATTAAAGCATGTCTGTCTGTCAATCTGCATTTAGAGCTATACAAATCAGCACCGTTCATAAGAGTTCAACCGATTTTTGCATACTCACGAAACCGGTCAATAGAAAGTGGTTTGTGATGTTTTGAAAGCCGACATAATTGTTTTGGGTCTTTCTGATTATTAAATGTTCCTTTCAAGCATAAAATGTACTTTCAGATGTCGTAGAGGTTAAAGGTTTAATACACAAGTAGGGCAAAAACACCGATAATTTATATTTTACAAAAGAATGATAATTTAAATTTTAAAGATCGCTTATACTTTCCAAAATGTCCAAGTTGTCGAATAAAGTTTAAAGTCCATGTTTATTGTAGTGGGTTTGAATTTTGGGACAGAGGTGGATCATATAATAAGATCAATATTGATACTTGCTGTTTTCAAGAGGGTAATACCAGTTGAAATTCTGAAACTATTATTAAAAATCAGAACCTCCAATAATGTTAAAGAAACAATCCATTTATACATAATTTTTTATTAGAAAAGAATGACAAAGAATTTAGAACACTAGCAAAAACTATTTTCCAGATATTTCACGTTTTTTTTCAAATAAATTTAGTAAAAAACTATACACAAAATTAAAATGAGTTTTAAATATTAATAAAATCAAATGGTAATGTGTCCGAGAAAGTCACCTGACCACCTGCTTATTTCCGCAACTGCTAATCGTAGTCCAATTGTTACCTAATTTGCAATACTTTCAATTGCAAAAATATTTCAAATAAGGCAACAATTTATCGTATAACAGTTTTAAATCGAAAAATGCATTTTTATACAATATGCGAAATATAATTTTTATACGGTCCCTCTGGCCCAATTAGTAAAATTTAACATGTAAAACTAAAAAAGTCTAAGATTTCTTTACGAGCAAAATTGATAAAAATATGAAACTGAATTTTATGGCGAAATTAACTTTCCCACTTCTGCGAATCCATCATTTCGGTTTAGCGTTAAGGGACAATATAAAATAAAAATTTCAGGATATTTGTTTTGCATTTTATTTAATGGCACATATTTATGATTTATCAAGGTGTTTTAGAAATTGTTTTAACACCTAATGATTTGCTTAAAAGGGAGACTATATATGTGTATGATAAGGGGTATATTTATATAATTATACAATTTATATAATTTACTAGCTAAGATTACCCGCTGTTGCTCGGGATTTACTATGCAAAACTATGATACAAATTATACCGGAACATATTGGACTGATTGTGATATACTATCGCTGAATGTATCGCATTTTAGAGATGTTTATATACAATTAAAGTTGGAAAGTGTTTAATAATCAATGCTTTATGAACGATTAATCTTTCTTCTGATTTCTTAATACTTTTCGTTGTTGAGTAAGCCTGTGGGAAATAAACCATGTTGACTGTTTCCATTTAAAATCATATCTCAAACCTGCGATTTTCAAAAGTGTCTAATACGTTCAATAAACTCCAAGAAATCTTAGAGATTTAATTGACTTTCACGTTTTAAACCAACAATGTCTAACCTTTTTCGTTGTTAATTATGGAGTTAGAGAGTAGAACTCCTAGGAAAAGTGTCGAATTTCACTTATATTTCGAGAACCACTGGTCGTGGAAACTCGAAACATGTCCTATGTTTTTTGTGGGGGGTGATTTCAAGACTACCAAGACAAATTTCATGAAATTCGGTTCAGCCGTTCTCCAGTTATGGTGGATCATACATACAAACTTTTCTTCTTTATATATATATATATTTCTATTATATTCAGAATTAAAGAGATTGAAGAATCCATGAAAACTCACTCCTAAAAGATAACCTTTTAGAAGGAAATAGATAAACACGGCAATTGGAGCAGCATCAAATGACATAAAAAAGTTACAGATAAAAAAATTACAATAACTCATTACATCATAACACCTAAAAATATAAACATAGACAATAAGAAAGATAAAGATGACAGTAAAAGCAGATAACAATTAGCTATCAATACGGAAAAAATTCTCAATTTCAACTGAATTATAAGTAAAAATTTTTGATAGTCCTAGAAAAGGAAAATAGGTAACATTACTTTTAAGAGATTGAGGCAGAAGTTTGTAAAATCTAGGAGCTAAACAGAGATAAAATTTCTGAAACTTAGTAGAATTGACTCATGGAGGTCTGAAATTATACTCCGCTTTAGCCAGAAGTTACTTTGACTACCACCCGTATTCTTATTTATAATATAAAACATATTAATAACTTTGTAAACATGAAGATGCCTAAATGACATAATCATAGAATCGAGGAAAAGAAGAATGGATGGTGTCTGACGAGGTTTACATAAGATAAACCTAATAATAAATGTTGATGCAAAATGACAGGCCTAACACGGGAAGACTTTGCAATAGTTCTCTCGGATTGCAATCTTTCATGTCCTATCTTGTAAAGGACCATGAATAATGATAAAACGCCACGACTTTCATCTGCTAAGTGATAGGGGGCGACACAATAACAATCTGAAGTTGTCATGCAAACGTTCTCTACTGACGTGTAATATTCACATTTTAGTGTGAAAATATTATCCTTTTCAGTTATTATTATTATTATTATTAAATAATACCTGAAAAAACAACAAAATATGCACAGCCGTTAGACTGTTACTTCTTCAATCCTTATAAGGCATTTGTAAAACGTATCGAAGACTACATAAAAATCCGAGCTGCATGCATTGAAGGGATTATATTGAAGACATATTGAAGACATTGATGCATTTTGAACCAACATCGATGAAGAGGCCAACAGAAAGTTAAATGACAGATTATTTATTTTAAAAATGCATTAATTTGTGTACAATTAACTTAGCGCTGATATATTTCAAGATATGGTAATATATTCTTGGAAAAAAGCTGGATATTCTGTTGAAAAACACATTCCAAAATTTAACAAGGTAATGACAACTGTATTTAATATTGGTTCAACAACTTGTTTCATTGTAAATTGCAATGATTGTGCATTTGTTAAATGTGCACATTGCAACGTTTTCATTTGTATTGATCATACAGTTAATCATTCCCATTCATAATTTCAAACCTACAGAGAATTTAAATCATTCATTATTTTACAAATTTCATTTGCTTTGACTTTCATTGTAATACAGTCAATAGTTTTGTTGATTAGTTCAGTTTTGGTTTTCAAAAATTTCAGCCTTTGTCTTTGTTGTGTTTGATCAACCTTTACGACCATGTCTTGGCAGTTGTTTAGCTAATTAATAAGATATAAATTATATTAGTAATAAATTTATCGTTTACTACTTATCATTATTGTCCATTTTATTTCAAAATAATAATAATAATTGAAAAGTATAATATTTTCACATTAAAATGTTAATAATACACGTCAATAGAGCACATTTGCATGACAACTCCAGATTGTTATTGTGGCGCCCCCTATCACTTAGCAGATGAAAGCCGTGTCGTTTCATCATTATTCATGGTCCTTTACAAGATAGGACATGAAAGATTGCAATCCGAGAGAACCATTGCAAAGCCTTCCTTTGTAAGGATATTCAGATAAGTCCACCAAAATAGGTTAAGGAGTAATAAAGAAATCTAATGACATCAAAAGGACAAAACTGGCGTAAAAAATAAAATTTTCTGATATTTAACATTAATTGCTTGCTAAGACCCGTATTATGAAGCTTCCAAGTTAGCAAGTCATCGATTGAGTAGATGAGTAGCTTTAAATACCAAGGTATTTAAAGCTAATTACCTGCTCAATAGCTCCACAATTGCAATAAATATCTGGATAACAAATTTCGATATTTTAACATAAAGCTACATAAAGATTTTTTGGACAAGCAAAACAAATAAATTTAGATTTTTTGGCATTGAGATAAATATTATTAGCATAGAACCATAGTCTAATAGTAGCCAGATTCCCTTCCATATTTCGCAAGACATCATTATTTGTAGGCCCATGATAAGATAAAGCAATAACATCAGCAAAAGCAGTTAAAGCCCAGTTAAAATTTAAAAAACAGAGGTCATTAAAAATATAAGAAACAAGATCGGGCCCAGGATCGAACCCTGGACAACATCCTGCTTAATTAACTTTTTTTACTTATTGCAGAACCTATTCAAACGTATTGTTCATGCCCGTTGAGATAAGATCTGAATCATTCCAACGCACCGTCCAGAATACCAATCCTCTGCAATTTATACAGCTAGATATTATGATCAACACAATCAAATGTTTTCTTGATATCCCAAAACACACCAGTAACCATATGGCCAGCATTTAAACTTTCATTGATTTCACCAAGAACTTTCATTAAGGCAGGCGTCTTCAATACTTCTATTTTCGCCAAACCCAAATTGGCAAGATCTGAAAAAAATTGTGGAATTTAAATACTTAATCAATATTTTCATAATTATTTTTTCAATAGTTTCAGTGAAATAAGACAAAAGGGAAATAGGCCTGTAATTATCTGGTTTATTTTTGTCACCTTTCTGGAATAATAACAACAAATTTAAGTTGGTCAGGAAATATCATCTGATCAATTGGCACGACTAGCAAATCAATTTGTGTATAATCTCTAAATTCCTCAGTGGGGGTGGGGGACTGCTTAAACTTTGTACTAATATGTCCTGGTCAATTTCGCTTGTGAAAAAGCATCAAACTTTTTGGTTCTACATGTTAATGTATGAATAAAACTTTATACTTTATTAATTGAAACGTTGGGGACCGTATAAAAAGTTAGATTTCGTAAATTTTATAAAATTATATTTTTCCGTTTAAAACTGCTATACGATATTAGCTCATTTGAAACATTTTTGCAATGGGAACTATATATCTACGACCAACAGTTGTGGAAATAAAGGTCGTTCTATGGCTTTTCGTACGCTATGTATATTGTTATGAACTTATTAAATGCGTTGGATAATTTCCCCCCTCTTACATTCGCCTTTTTCGAACACCAGATGAAGAAAACATCCGTATAGGCATCCTTTCCCATGACGTGCGGCTAGGGCTTACTAGCGTCTACAGCTCGCGGATTCTCGATTTATCAAAAACGCTGCAGCAGCAAGTTTCGGATTCCTGAATCCCTGCGCATGCGCGAACGCCATCTTGTTTGTTTTGATCACATATCTCAATTGATATTTGACTGTTTGCTTCTCTCTAATATGTCTGATACTGATTTAAATAAAAATTATAGAAAAAACCGGCCCTTTTCAGTGCCATGCTCTTCTTCAAAATCCCTTTATTTTGCAATGTGTCTTACACAAGCAATTTGCTTTTTTGATTGCAAAAATACAGCTGCATAACTCTTAAACTTTTATTATAAAGTAAATAGATACTTTTGTCCGCATGTCCTATTACATTTATCCTCGCATCCAGTTTATAATTCCTTTGATTTGTCTTCACTTTCAGACTAACTATCCAATGAAATTATAATTCAAGTCATAATCTAATTTCACTTATATATGTGGCATTATGTTTAAACTACACTTATAAATTGCATAATTCATAGTGAAAGTTATTTAGAATATTCTTGCAATGTTAAAAGAGAAAATGATTGAATTGCAAATTTCACATCAAAATTTAAATGCATATCAAATTATGAACACCAAGCATATTTAATTGATACATATATAGTATACAAAAAATTTAAAAGTTCAAAAAATTTAAAAGCTCATAAATGAAAATCGTGAATGCATCATCCAATTAAAGTAATAGCCATTGGTGAATTTAGCAATTCACAACCTTTTAATTGAAAAGTTTAATTGGTCGCTAAAAATAAAAAAATTATTTTTCAGTTACTCTATAATTTGTTTTTTGTTTTTCAAAATTAATTGTACCGATACTGTTGAACATCAATACCTGCTGAGAAATTAAATTTAAGTCAATATAAAATGTTAGAAGTATAAATTAACAATGTGGAAAGATTGCTGACCTTTGATCCATAATTTAAAAATAAGAAAAAATATTAAAAAGTATATGTTGAGGGTTTGAAACTAAACATGTCAGTAACGTTTCGGTAATTCTTAGATATTCTATCACCTTCTTGATTTTGAATCTATTCATGTGTAGAATACACAAAATATTATTTAATATAATGATATATGTAATATTTATCATTTTCTTTAAATTTTGTTTTATCAGTTTATGTAATAAAATGTTACCAATGTTTCGTGAATTTATTCTCAAATTCTGGTTAAATTTTAAACATCGCCTTCTAAAGGATATGAAACACTTGCGAAGTTACATCTAGCTGTTATAAAGCCAAATTTTTGTTTCAAAGTCAAACTAACATTATCTCATCAATATACATATACATATATAAGGGATTGGGGGATTCACACCAACCACTGAAACATTTTTGGCAAATCTCTCCATGATGATATTGTAAACCTGCATTTTAGTTAATTTTAGATAAATTTCCCCCGCAAAACTCTTCCCTCGTCTGTTTAAAATATGCCCCCTTCAATGTGTATGTGTATAAATATACATATGTATAAAAATGTCACCAAGAGTTATTTTTATAGAGTAAAGGAATTCAAACCATAAAAAAAGGGTCAGTATTGATCCATAACATTACTTGTATGAATGGTCACAAATGTGATAAAGATACTTATCTTGGGAGTATTGTACAGTTAAAATTATTAAGTAATTTTCAAATATTTTGCTTTTAATAGTTTAATCATAAGTGAGTTCAGACTGAGAATAATACACTAATGCAGTTAAAAACAGAGATGGTTTGAACCATGGTTTTTCAGGAAGAGGTGCCCTGGGTTAAAATGAATATGTTTTATATTTAAAAAAAAAATTCTAAAAAATCACATTCTGCATTGTGTTACATCAGCATTCAGATAAAATCTTCACTTTCCCTTTGTTGAGAAACAATATACTTTTTCTGAACTGATGATTTAAAATTTATTTTATATTTAAGTTACGTCTACAACTGTTATGTTTTATTCGAACACATATGTACACATATTAATAGTAAAGATACACATTTCCATTTTGATTCGTGGTGTGGGTCGAGGTGGGGGTGGGGGGTCGGGTGAGCTCTCGCTAGTATATTAAAATATGTGTGCTGATACAAAAATATTTAAAAAAGGTTATTTAACATTAGAATTTTCATGAGTAAAATGAAAATAACAGATATTTGATTTTTAAATATATTGCAATGTTAAAAATAAATTTCATCGTCAATTCTATAACGCGTGGTTGAATTTAATTTTAATTTCAAAAAATGAATTAAAACTACTTTCGTTACAAACCGATAAAAAAGTTTATCTACGATCTTTGTCAATCGAGCCCCCATTCCTACATGAAATCGTAGATCATGTAATTTATTCCTTTAAATCGAGAAATTTACTTTATAAACCGGCGTAGAAAGAGAAACTGCAAGAAAAAACATCTAGTCCAAAAAGCAAAACTGAGTGCTGCAGCGTTTTTGATAAATTCCAATCCGCGAGCTGTAGACGCTAGTCTAGGGCTTGCCACATACGGAATTTCGAAGAAAAGTTGTCATATTTGGCGATTTAGTGCCAATTTGCCGACTTTTCAAATATTCGAGAAATACCTTGAATTAACCAATATTCTACGAAATATGATAGATTTCCTGAAGTTTCTATAGATAGTCTATAAAAGGAGTCATTGCTCTGTTTGACAGCAGTTGACGCGATACTAACTACATTGAACTGTGACATTCGTCAATGTTTTGAGAATAATATCAGTTATTTTGTGAACTTACTGGAAAATTTGAGTACTACTTTACTGCATATTGTTCCTGTTTATGCTATGCTTGTGAATAAATTTATTAGTTTTCCTGAAATTTGCACTATTTCTTGTATCTTGAGCGCACACTAACGAGGATACGTCTTAAAAATATCATATTTTCATCTCTCCTTTTCATCTTGGCTCGAATGGATAGCCATAAATGCTTGTAAAAACCTTTAAAATATATCATAAGATTTACTAAAATGAAAGGAGATATTCTAAACTACATGCGGTAGAAAGAACATGCTATAGAAAATTCCACATGCAGCAACTTAACAATCTCTTTTCTGGCTGTTTCTTAAATGGGAAATCTGTAATGACTTGGATTTAATTAGACCTTTATCAACTTTAAGAAGTAGTTAAATTTTTCAGAAAAATAGAAAAATAAAGAAGAGTATATTACTTCAAAAGGCTGTCGTATGAGATTATAGTCATAAGGTTGAGAAATGGAAATTGAAATAAGTTATTGATAGAGAGGGTGGATTTAACTATAAAATTGCTATAGGAAATGAAGTGCATAGGCAACACTTCAATTATATGATATAGATTACGAGAAATATTCCTTTATCACCATATAATGTAGATGCATATGTGTCACCGATCAAGCTTTTCAAGTACTAGAATCACAAATTTACACTCTGGACTGCCAGGTGAGGAAGTTAAAGAGATGTATGATAACGATGATATTTTGAAAAGAGCGAGGGAGCTACAACCTGTCGAGGAACCCTGCTGGTGAACTTGGGTTAGAAAACCCAAGGTTCTTTAATATAAGGTTGCGCTATGAGCCTGGCAACCAATCAAAAAGTTGTCAGCCTGACGCTGACGAGGGTAGTATTTCATTATTCGTGACACCACGGACCAGGTGAGTCTTTGCCAAAACACATTAAGTTCTCCCATTATTGCAATTAAAAATTGTTTGTTAAAATTGAAGTGCCGATATCCAGGAGTAAATAATCTGCGTAGGAAATTTAAATTATGCTGTGCACACCTTCCTTAATGACGTCAAAAGAAATTATCGGTCTCTCCAGAGAGCACGAGAAAAAAAATGCACGAGTTTGATATTCCCGTGGCATCGTATGCTCAGAGCCAGAATAAAAACAATCATGCTTAAAGCATTGATTATGAAACACTTTCCAACTTCAATGCAATTTTATTTAAAAAAGTCGAAAATGCAATACATTCCTCGGTAATATTTTAAAACTTATCAGAATACTACATTGATTTATTATATTTGAAAACTTAATCCTTCATTGAAAAAAATGAACTTCATTCAAATGACGGCATTGAAATATAAATTGCGTGGTTTAAATATCTCTAAAATGCAATACATTCCACGGTAATATTTTTAAATCTATCATAATACTACGATAATTTATTATATTTGAAAACTTCATCGAAAACAACTGAAATTAATTCAAATGACGTCATAGCAAAAATAACACGCCTGGATCTCTCTATAAAAGCAGGATTTCATTCATAACTTTCTCAATTTCATTCATCACAATAATATAATAATTTATTTTATTTAAAAATTAAGACCATGGAGCTACAATTCATAAACTTTATGCTTAAAACTTCATCGAAAAAATCGTCCTTCTGTTTATAAAATCAATTAATATTTCATTCATATCAGCCATGCAGACTCCATGGACTGAATTATTTTGTGTTAAAGAAATACAGTAATTCTAATACAACTCATTCTACATATTTTGCTGTTTACATTTTACATAGGTGAAAAATAGGCATAGTTGTAGAAATAATCAAATTTGAATGAGAATTTAAACTCAAATATATTGTCATTGTGTTGTTTTAGTATGTAGATGCACAGAATTTAAGCAGAAATAAAGTAGTTTTAGGATGGATACAACACTCAATATGAATTAAAAAGAACTTTAAAAAATCACGAATTTGAAACAAGATGGATGCCATATATCATTTTGAAGTGGGTCATGTGATCGTTTCATATCATGGTCACGTGATCGTTTCATATAAGATGTGCAATTATTATTTTAATTTTTATTTAAAATACTACTGAATATATTTAGCTGAATTTTTTTTTATATATTTTATAGAAAAATGTAGTCAATCATTTCCCGGGATGTTCCCCTCCCCCTGATCAAACCTCCTGATAGGCTGACGTATAATTCTTTCAAGTGAAGGGAGGAAGCTGTAGATGACATGCAAATTTGCTGTACATAGCTGAGGACAGGCTACAAGTACTATGTAGGCTCTTATATAATCATGTAGCGCAATGACGTCAGGTACGAAGAAGCCAGCTAGAAGCTGCTTGGAAGATGTATCTGCAAGGTACTCTTGCTGTTATTTTGTTAAAACTGCAGCCAGAATTAAGGATGAAGTTTGAAATTGCGTCCTTAAATAGGTAACTCGAACACATCACTTGTAACCTTATTTGAAACATTTTTGTAATGGGACGCATATACAGGGTGATTACAATTAAAGTTCCCGGTTTGAAAATGGTCTCAAATAAAAGCACTGGTTAGCTGATTTGAAATTTTACGGAACACTCGTGGAGCAATGGCATTTTTTTTGGTAAAGAAAAAAACAGTAGTTCAAAAAGTCGCCGCTAGGAGAATAATTGGTGCTTTACTACACTAGAATGCAATACAAAAGTAATAAAAGTTGACTTACTCATTAGCTAATGACGTAATAAATGTTATGCTGTCTTTCGCATTCTGAAATAAGCTGAAAACGCAAAATAGCGTGTTCAACCACAGATTTGAGTGTTTCTGTAGAGATGCTGTGGATATCATGCGTGATGCTAGCTTTAAGTTCCGCTAAATTGGTAATGTGTCCATTAAATACCACATTCTTCAGATACCACCAAAGCCAAAAATCACATGGATTGAGGTCAGGGGAACGTGCAGGTCATCTTACAGGAAAATGGCGGCTGATGATTCTGTCATCTCCAAAATGACTGCGAAGTAATCACTTCACTGGTTTTGCGATATGTGGTGGAGCCCCATCCTGCATGAAAATAGTGTTATCGATACACTGACGCTCTTGCAGTGTGGGTATAGCGTGACTTTTCAAAAGACGTTCATATCAATGACTATTGACAGAACAGGTGACGGGCCATGAGGGCGAACTTCCTCAAAAAAGAAAGGCCCGATAATAAAATCTGCTGTAAATCCGCACCGCACAGTGACTTTGGGGGAATAAAGTGGCACCTGGCATAGTTCCTGTGGATTTTCGGTTGCCCAGATTCTGCAATTTTGCGTATTAGCAGTTCAGTGGAGATGGAAGTGTGCTTCGTCAGTCCACAAAACGTTCCAGGGCCATTCATCGTCCACTTATATCCGAGACAGAAATTGAAGTGCGAACATTTCACTTGCAACATTGTCCGCAGGTGGCAACTGTTGAACATGGGCCACTTTATAAGGATACCATTTCAAAATGTGTTTCAAATTTATTTGCACCGTACTGGAGGGTACGTCTAATGATCGGGAAATTCCAAGTGCACTCGTAGATGCATTAGCGTTATGCTCTTCTGACGCTGTAGCTACGTCTTCCACTATCTCTCCATCGACTGCTTTCCGTTGCCAGGTTTGATGTCCAAAGAGCCAGTCCTTTTCAAATTTTAAAAATTTTTTGCGCAAGCTTTTGTCACACAGAGGACCAGATTTTTCAATGCTTTGAACTTTCTAAGAGCTACTAAATAAGAGCTGTTATTCTCATAAAACAATTTGACAAGAAGAGGACGATCTTTTAATGATAGAGTCATTGCGACAGAACAATAGAGATTTTTCATTAAGTTATAAAAAACAAGTTCCGCTCTTCCTTTTTTATAGCAAACGTTTATTGCACCGTCACTGTCTTATGCAAATTTGCAGCAGCATTTGAAGAGCAATTATGCAAAACAAGTTAAATCCACTTTTTGTGAAAAATGATACGGTTTACGTTTGCTTAGAATTTAACATTGTTTCAATGGATGAATTTCTTTTTTCATTACTTGCATGCATATGATTATGAAAGATCGTCTTTTAATTCAGTATTCAAAGAACAGCATATTGAACATTTATTACGTCATTAGCCAATGAGTTATTCAACGTTTATTACTTTTGTATTGCATTCTAGTGTAGTAGAGCGCCAATTATTCTCCTAGCGGCGACTTTTTGAACTACTGTTTTTTCTTCACCAGACAAAATTCCATTGCTCCACGAATGTTCACGCAAAATTTCAAATCATTCTGACCTGTGCTTTTTATTTGAGACCATTTTCAAACCTGGAACTTTAATTACAATCACTCTGTATATATGACTAGGGATTCGGGACATAAAAGTTGGTACATAACTATCCTGGACACCCTGACTAAATAAAATTATAAATTCTGCTTCTGCCTATCTGTTTATTATCTCAGCACTGGATATAAATTTATGTTTGTAAAAACTGCAACACTATGAAGGAATCCCGGCCGTCCAAACAGTTACCTTACACCTTTCTGGTAGGTCGGGCGGTCTGGGTCTCAACAACCATGAAGGAATCACGCGATTGAGCTGAAACTTACAGCAAATGAAAATTAGGGTGTGCTATGCAAATGATTAGAATTTCAGAGTCACCGGGTATGCGTCGTCTGAGCAGCGTCCTTTTGAATTGCTAATTTAGCCGTGTATAGAGAGCTGCAGTGTGACATTGAAAATAGTTTATGGCTGTTTGCTAACGGCAAATGTTTCATGAGAAGTCATACGATGACAAAGATTGCAATATAAGCAAGTTACGGTGTTTGAACGAGGACGAATTATTGACCTTCGTTAAGAAGGGTTTGCTTATCGTGCAATAGCAGCTTATATGGAACGCAATGCCACGATAATGATGCGAGAGTGGAATCAGTGGACTGCAGAGAACTGGGCGAGTTGCAAATCCAGCAGTAGACGAAAAAATGTCACGACAGCACATAATAATAGACACCTCGTCCACATGGCAGTCATGGACCGTAAAGCTTCATATAGACAGTTGGTAGAACGTTGAATCAGTGCTACAGGTCTGCCATTGTCTACTCAAACAATTCGACGGCGTCTGCTTTACCATAGACTGCATGCAATAATTTATTTATACAGGATTACCCTGACGCAAGACTATCGACGCCTGCGGCTACATCAACATAGATACTGGAGTATCATATATCTGACTCATCAACATAGATACTGGAGTAGCGATTGACAACAGTTGCCTTTTTCTATAAATCCGACTTTCATTTTGGGTACAGTGATGACCGCATCCACATTAGACGCTATAGCGGTGAACGTCACCTTCCGAAGATCATTTTCCAATGTCATACTGGAAAACACAAAGCGCGATGGTATGGGGTGGCATTGGGTAACTTAGACGATCTCAACAGCTAGGAATTATGGATAATCTATACAGAAACCGGCACATCAGAGAAGTTCTGAATCCCGTAGTCGTACCCATCCTTCAACGCATTCTTGGGGCTGCATTTCAATCGGACAATGCCATTCCACATGATGCTAGGAATGTTCAAGACTTTTTTTCAGTACAACAGATGCAGCATCTTCCTTGGCCTGGCTATTCCACGAATATGTCACCTACTGAACATGTCTGGGATTTAGTCGGTCGGCATCTCGGTCGTGACGCTTGTCCGTATCTAATACATCTGAACTTTTGGATTCGGATAGAAGCAATCTGGAATGCTGTTCCTCAGGTAAAAATTCAAAATCAGTTTGATTCGATGCCATTTCGTATACACTCATGTCCAAAAGTTAAGCATAGTTGCTGTTTATGTGAACATTTCAGGAAATCTGCATCGGAATGAAAGAAAACGTGGTATGTGCGTGTAATAGAGTTACAGAAGAAGAAAACAATGCAAAACAAGGATAATAACGACTTTTATTATCGAAAGAAAAGTGTTGAAAAAAGGGTCATAATACGAGTGTCAGTCAACCCCAACGAAACAGAATAATGAAAACAATGTGATGCTGCAGTTTAATACGGTTGTGTGGGAACCTCGGGTAACCACGCATGCTGCATAACTATACGATTTTCTATACTGTCGATGAGGGTTTGGATGATTTGTGTGCTTAAAGAGATTCAAGCCTCGCGGAGAGCAGCTTTCAATCCCGGAACTGAGCTTGGTGGGTAGCAGATGGCTGCAAGATGTCCCTCGAGCATATACCACACATGTTCTAATTGATTCAGATCAGGAGAGTTGACAGGCCACTGTATGTGCTTGATATCTTCAGTTTGAAGGAAGTCGTCGACCAAGGCCGCACGGTTAGGAGGCGCGTTATCATCCATGAATATGAAATCAGGACCAACAGTACCTCGAAACAATCGAACGGTGGGTTCAAGGACTTTGTATCTTTGACCGGTAACCGACCCCGTGGCAAAGATATAGCGGTGTGTGCGACAGCCCATCATGATGACTGCCCAGACCATGACACCCCCAAATGGAAAACGTTGTCTTTCCTTGATCTTTCCCGGGTGAAAACGCGTTCCACGTTCTCTCCACTTTATGGTAAGACGTTAATCAGTTTTCAGTCTAAACCTGGACTCGTCACTGAACATGACATTGCCCTACTGTTGTCCACTCCACTGCCGATGTTCCAAACTCCACTGTAAATGAGCGTGTTTCTGTGCAGACGTCGGGGGGTTGCAAACTGCTGGTCATCTGTCATAGAGACCAATGTGTCTGAGTCTCCTGTAAACAGATTGTCTCGAAAGAGTGACTCCTGTAAACAGATTGTCTCGAAATAGTGACTCCTGTGGCTGCTGTCAGGACTGAATCCAGTTGTCTGACAGAACGGTTCCTCTGACGTCGCGCAGTTATCACCAACTATCGGTCTTGCCGAGCAGTTGCTACCCTTGTCCGACGTGGTACTGGTTGTCGAATACATTTCAAGTGGTTTGGAATCTCTACCATAGTCTGGAGATCACACACTGAGGCACATTCAGAATTCAAGACGCTTCGGTTTGGTATCGACCGGATTCCCGCTTTCCTATAATTCGTCCCTTCAAAAACTTGTCAAGTTGTCATCTTTGTGACATCTTTCGCCTTTTTTGATTATTAACATCGCTCCGTATCACAGCAATTGCGAAATTCTGCCTCAAATGGCTATTTCGCTCGACGCCGTTTTATACTCGTTCCGACGTTCGCCGGTGCTCTGCGCATGTCGACGTCGACTGAACTCTTTTGCATATTCACAATGATTTACCATCGTCCTACGATTCTCCATAATTGATTGTGAACCATTGTATCTGTAACACAATATTTGTATTACATGTTACACCCAATTACAAATGCCAACCTAGCCATTTTGCAATTCCAATTGCGGATGCCAACCTAGCTAATGAGCTATTTAAATGCTGCAGAGGGAGCCAATGGCAATACAAACATAAATAAGCAGCGCATCCCCTTCTTCACTTCAACGAATCAACAACGACACTACAATGTGAAAAGAAAAAGGTTTGAGAGAATGTTCTAGAACTTTCCACGAATGCAATTTCGACAGCGTCCTAGACGCACCTGAGGTTTTTTAGTCGACTTAAAACTTTCGAACGAGTCAGCATCATGTTTTCTTGGGTTTGTGAAAAGTGTCTATAGAATGTGAGCAACAAAATGGTAGCGAGTGCAGTTAGATGTGTAACGGTGTTCCTACATCATTGAAATAGCACGAATATGCACGTAACACAAAGAGAAAAGGTAACCAACTTTCAATTGTCACTATTAGCACGGAAGGCACACCTTTAACAATTATTAAATTAATTGACTACCAGTTCGTATGAGTAGACCATATGAACGAGTTCGTAATATTGAACTATAAGAACTATTCTTTATCGATTGTTTAAAGGAAACTGTTTTTAAGAAATTTAAGTCAAAGTTATTATGTGTGTAAATATATATATATATATATTAATGTAATATTGTTAGTATTATGTGTCTTTTAATAATTGATTTAATTATAGCATAGTTACTCCAGATACAATAGATATCTATTAAGTAAAATATTAAAATAAATTGAGCAATTAAGCATGTGTATTTCTTTATGTTTTGTGTGTTCGTAGTCCGAGCTTGAGAACCGGGAGCTTACATGCTCCACCCTTAGTGGCGGCATCATAGGTAAGTCCTATACAGGTAATTTGTGATAAGGACAATTTTACCTTATGACATGATGTCGGCGCACGAATTGGTGCCGTATGTGGTCAAGCTCGGAGAGAATTAATTTTCATAAGAGAAAGTAAAATATATAAGTAAAAGGCAAAATTAAATTTAATAATGAGTTTGAAGATAATATTAAATTTAATAATGAGTTGAATATAAAAGTGAATTTAATAATAAGTGGAATGTAATATTGAATTTAACAATGAATTTAATAATGAGATATAACTCAGTAGAACGATAAGAATATGCATGAAAATGATAATTTTAATATGTATTATATTATTGTGTATATATGTATGTATTAGCATAAATATTTAATATAGAGTCAGAATTGTATAACAGTGTATTAAATCATGGCGCCGAATAAAACTAGGCAAATAAGTAAAAGATCGAGGCAAGATGCTCCAATTATCGATAATATACAGCAGGAGGTACATATAAATAACAGAGTAACAGATAGTTCGGCAAATAACGCGATCCAGATACAGATGCCCGCAAATCAAGCGCAGCAAAATACATCGTTGCCAATTATGCAGATGTTGCCATCATTTGATGGACAAAAGGAAAATAATGTCAATTTCTTTATCATACAATTTAAGGAAATAGCGGAGTTAACATCATGGTCCGAACAAGAGAAAATTATAATTGTCAAATCAAGATTAAAGGGAAAGGCTCAACAATTTCTAGCAGAAAATATTGCCCTGCAAAAAGAAAAATCATATGAAAAATTAATGGAGTTATTAAAAAACAAATTTGAAAGGAAACAAACATTAGTGCAAAAACACAACAATTTTAACAATCTGAAACATTTACCAAATATGACAATTAAGGAGCTTGCACAAGAAATCGAAAACCAGGCGATAATTTTTCTAGAAGTAGATGAAACAATGGACGCAAATGTAAAAAAAATTACAGAGAAAATTAAACTTACTAAATTTTTGCAAATAGTTCGAGAAGATTTAAGAACAGAAATAAAAAAAAATGATCCGAAAACTTTTGAGGAAGCAGTGAGAATAGCTGAAGTAATAGAATCCGCATTGGAGGAACAAAATGATTGTGTAAATAGTATTGATGTAGAAAATAAAATAAGTGAGAATCTGGAAATAAATCATGTAAAAACGTAAAATACTGCAGAAAACCCGCCACAGAAATTCTGTATAGCGTGTGGTCGTAACAATCACTGGATGTCCGAATGCTATATGCTTCATAAAGTACAAGACAATTTAAAAAGGGCGATGACAAATGGAAATAACATTCAGGAAACTACCAATTTTCAACAAAGACCCACTATTCAAAATAATTATGCACACTATAGTAGGGCGAATTTCAGAAGAGGTAATTTCATAAATAACCGGGGAATACGGCGGCGTGCAGGAAATAACAACAGACAATTTCAAAGTAATAACAGAAGATCATATCAGAATAATGGACCACATTATGAAAGCAATCATAGGCAATATCAGAATAATGAATATTTAAACTAAGAAAGGGACCTCGAAATAAAAGACATATAGAAAGTTATAAGGCATCAAATAAGGATTCGAGATCCCATAAAATTGCAAGCAAAATTAATAAGGATGCACAAAATTTAAATGAACATTTACTGAATTCAACATATGGACAGAGTGACGCATTGCCAATGATTAACATAAATTTAGAGAAAATAAAAACAGTGGCTCTCATAGATAGTGGCGCAAGTGTCAGTTTATTATCAGATAAAATATTTCAAAAAATCAAAAATAAAATTAAAATTAACTATTTATCTAGACAAGTAAAAATACAGACTATGACCAAAGAAAACATTCAATTTTCAAAATGTATCAGCTTTAGCTTTAAAATTGAAAACAAAAGATGCAAAAATTCATTTTTTATAACTAAACAATTAAACAACACCCCGTATGAAATAATTTTAGGATTTGACTTTCTCAAAAATCATCATGCCATAATTGACACAAATAAATTAATATTAAAGTTTGTCAAAGAATCCATATCTATACCATTTCAAGACAAAAATCAGAAAGAAGCACAGCAACCAGAAAATAATAATACAAGAGTTGAACATATTCAATGCTTAAATGCAAGCTTAGCGCATAAAATTAAATTACTCCCTCAAGAAACAAAATCAATAAAATTAAAATTAAGCGAAAATTATTTTGAAGATAAGGATGTATTGTTAAATATTACAAACTCAATGAAAGATTTACATACTCAAAATTCTATACATTATGTAAATAATAGAAAATATATTTCTACTATAATAACAAATAAAACAGAAGAAGAGATTCATCTAAATAAAAATATGATATTTGGTACTGTAACACCGCAGTTTGAAATTTGTGAAGAGAAACATGATACTGATAAAATTTAACAGATTAACAATATCGAAAGCTTAAATGATCCACAAAAAATGGACATTTCAGCGTTACGAAAAGCGGAATTAACACCGCAAGATTTTAAACTAGATCACTTACAAGAAAATGAAAAACATATATTGCTAAAATTACTGTTGCAAAATTATGATGTATTTGCGAAATCATACAAAACGCTGGGAATGACAGAAGAAATAGTACCGGAATTTAATTTACTACACCAATACCCAATTCAGTGTAAACCTTATCCCTTGCCAAAAATGTTAAAACCTGTACTAGAAGGTGAAATCAAACAATTGTGTGAAGCTGGAATTATAGAAAAATCTACAAGTAATTATGCGTTCCCATGCTTATTGATAAAGAAGAAAGCCAGTATTAATAGTAATGATGCCAATAAAGAACAAAAATATCGTTTAGCCGTAGATTATAGGCTACTTAATCAAATTACTGAATTACTGCCCGTAAATATTGGTAAAATCAGCGACATTCTGCACAACATCGCAGGCCACAATTTGTACACGGTGATAGACTTAAAGTCCGCGTTTTTCCAAATAAAAATCAAACCGGAGGATAGTTTCCGATTAAATATCATAACAAATGATGGCTCGTATAGACCTAATAGATTACCTTTTGGGGCAAAAAACTCATCAGCATATTTCTCATTACTAATGATGAAATGCTTAGGAGATTTAAAAGATCAGAAAATTGAATTTTATTTAGATGATATTGTAATTGCCGCAAATTCATTCGAGAAAATGTTGGAGAAATTAAAAACGGTATTTTCGAGATTAGGTAAATTTGGTTTAACCATTGACCCTTCAAAATTACAAATGTGTAAAGAGAACATTAAATTTCTAGGATTTAAGATAAGTAAGGAAGGCATAACACCTGCAGATGATAATGTACAAAAAATAACGAATTTCCCTGTGCCAACGACAGTAAAAAAAGTAAAATCATTTTTAGGTTTATGTAATAATTTTAGGCAGATCATACCAAATTTTTCTGAACTATGCAATCCATTAATTGAGTTAACAAAGAAGGATAAGAAATTTATATGGACGGAGAAATGCGAAGAAGCGTTTGTAACATTGCAAAACGCGATTTTATCGAAACCGGTAGTCAAGGCAGCTGATATGTCAAAGCCGTTCTTTTTGTCGACTGATTGTTCAAAAGTAGCCGCGTCAGGAATTTTACTTCAATCAGTGAATGGAAATTTTCATCCTATCGAGTATTATAGCAGGAAACTTTCAGACAGTGAAAAGAAATATCCGAGCATGAAGCTAGAATTGTTAGCAATTCACGACGCTATAATACATTTCAAAGATTTTTTATATGGTACGCATTTTACGGTATTTACTGATTCTAAAGCTTTAACTCACTACATACACTTAGAAAATCAAAATTCTGATTTAATCGCAAGATGGTTATTAAATTTACAACAATATTCTTTCGATATAAAATACATTAAAGGACAAGATAATCCCAGTGATTTTATGTCGCGACAAATTTTTTCTGAACAAACTAAGACTAAATTAATAAATAACATTATTGCTAATGACAGCGCGATAACGGTAGCAAAAATTTTAGAAGAGCAAGCAAAAGATAGAGAGATAAAGAAAATTATTAACGGACTGAATGCAAAATCTAAGCAGCCAAAATATGTAAATAAATACTATAGAGATGTAAATACAGGATTAATTATGATAAAGACTGCTAGAAATATCAGAAATCCTATGCAAAAGGACAGAATTCTAATACCTCACACTCTAAAATTCGCAGTTATTGAGTTAGCTCATACACCGCATTTTGGAGTAGAAAAAACATATCAAATTCTGAATAGAAAGTATTACTGGAAAGGGGCATACAGTGATGTAAAGAATTTTTGCGCATCATGTGATGCATGCTTATGTTACAAAAATAAGGCTATAAGACCAATGGCATTACAACGTGTCCCACGTCCATGTAAACAAAATCACACGGTGGCATTAGATATTGTAGGGAAGCTGCCGAGAAGTAACGGACAGCACGAGTACATCATAACGATGATAGACCATTACTCGAGATTCCTGGAGGCAGTACCCGTGAGAAATATTACAACTGCGAGTGTATTACAGGTAGTAACAAATTGGATAGCTTCAAACGGAGTACCAAATTGGATTTTATGTGATAACAAGAGACAACTAAAAAGCGAAGAATTTAAAAAATTCGCAGAGCAACATGGTATAAAAATAAAATATACGTCTATTTACAAACCTAGCTCAAATGCAATTTTAGAAAGAAGCCACTTAGGAATAAAAAATTCTTTGGCAGCAATGGCTGACCAAACTTTTAATTGGCACAAAGCCTTGCCATATGTAAAATTATTTCATAATGCAACACCCAGCGCAAATATAGACCACAGTCCCGCTATTTTGTTTCTTACCAGAGATTTGAAATTACCCGGAGAAAATAATCTGGAAATAGCGGACCCTGATGACAGTCCGAATTTAACTAAAACTGAATATGATAATGACGTCAGTGAAGCACTTACTTTAGCGGAAAAAATTAATAGATATACAAAACGAAAACAAATTCAAGCCCAAAGTCGCCAAGAAAGAATTTTTAAAACAGTTAGACAGCAGAAATTATTAAAAGGACAAATTGTGTACTTAAAAAACCTGAGACCCACCACAGCATTACAAAAAAAATTTCAAGGGCCATATCGCATCGTAAAGGTGATCCGTAACAATAATTACGCTATCACACCTATGAACGATCCAAATAAAAAATGGATAGTTGTTCACGCGAATAAATTATATAAAGCAGAGCCGCGTAAAAAGTATTTACAAAGTAAACAAACACGGCGAACTGTTGACAGAAGTCAATCGCATGTAAACAAAGAATATAACGCCAATAATCCAAATGATGGGAGTACTAGACGTTATAATCTGAGGACACGCAAAAAATAGTATTCGAAAGCAAAATAATATATAATGATAAAAATTTAATATGAAAATTTTATGTGCGAAAACGCAAAATATGTTATATTAGTGTAACGGTAATGAAGGCATTAAATGTATAATTTTAAAAAATTAATAATGAAATAAAGGTAGTTTTGTAAAATAAATATGAGGATAATATATTTTGTAAAATTAATATGAGGATAATTTTTTTTGTAAATATGAGGATTTTGTAAATATGAGGATAAAATAAAAATATAGGTAATAAATAAACATTTATGTATGGATACATTTTATGAATAGAGCAATAAATATCAGAAAAAATATGTAGAAGTGATAAATAATACATACAATACCCCTCAATGTTCTAAAATAAAATAAACTAAGGTGTTAGAAGAAAAAAGGAGAGAGATAATTAAATTTCACTTACTTGCAATTTGTCTTGCTTGAAAACGAAAGGTGGTAACAGTCAGAATGGACATCAAAATTTTATCAAGTCTTTCTATAATGGCAGGCATGGAATGGAATTCCTCACGATATTTCTTTTTTTTTCCTTTTCTTGTGCGGGTCTTGAAAAAATAGTATAACATAATTAATAAAATGCAAAATAAAGTCATGGAACATGGTAAAAGCAAGTACAGGATATTCAAAATCATAAAATTATTAATTAATAGTTTATAAAAAGCTGACAGAATAAAAGCAAAATCATAAATAAATAAATAAATAAATGTGTGAAGTCAAAATAAACACTCACAGCTGATGTAAATAATAATTAGTAAATTAATAAATATATATTGCATAAATAGTGTATACAGACCTTTTACGAAAACACGCAATCTAAAAAACAAAATAAAAGTTAATTACATATATGGATTAATAAAACTTGAATGAGTAGGATTAATTTCCCAGCCGTCACAGTCAGCGTAACAGCTCCATATATGGCCATTGTACGGCGAAAGCTAGTCACCTTCAAAATAAATAGCCAGGCTAAAAATAAACATCGGAGAAAATCTCCCCTGCATAGTACGAGAATAATACAAAAAAAGTTCTATTGTAAGCATACAATCAATGTATCAAAATTTAAAATTATAATTGCAGGCAATTATAGTTAGTTAAATATACCGGCCGGTATATAAAAATAAAATACATTAGGAAAAGACATTGATTTGTATGTAAATGATAAATGATTGAGTATTATTAATAAATTATTGCATTAATTAAGCATCACTGTAAATAAAAAGAAAGAACAGATAAAATTAAATATGAAAGAAGTATATTTAAATAAATAAATATGTAAATTTATGCTGAAATGGGAACATAAAGTCAGTTATATCAGTAACATAACAAAAGCATGGTATATTCATAATACTACACATAAAATAATATATCACGCGTTGTTGCAACATGGGATAAATAAATCCAATGAATTAAGAGTACATGAAAGTAAAATCATAATTAGTCATCATTCAGATCTGTGTTAAGGTCATAAGATAAAGAATATATATAGATATATATATCAAATTAAATAGAATTATTAACAAGATAAGTAGAATAAATATAAGTAAGAATACAAAAAAATAACTTGAAAGAAAAAGTGTAAATAAATTCCTTAAAAGATACAGCCAGAAAATCCCACGTCAATGTTAGCTCGTACATTCACCACCGGACAGTCTAAAAGCCCGCGCTTGAGAAGAGGTTACCGCCAAAGTTGCACAATAACGATTAAATCTTTAGCGATACATGCAAAAGGCAGTTAAAATCCCTTTTACGTAAGTTTGCGCTCTGCAAACAATGAAGACACTCATTCAAGGCTCGCCGTGGGGGTCAACAAATTCGCAGTTGTCATAGAAACGCGTTGAGGGGAGCAGAGGAAAGCTACGGGTCAAGCAAAATTTTTTCTTTTTTTCCTTTTCTCCCTTCCTCCCGCGCAGTTGTGTCACACGAAAGGGCAGTCGAAGAGGGAATTGAAAGTGCGTATTATGAGATGCACAGTAGTTTGGAGTAGCGAAATGAGTAGATATATTTGATATTTTAAAGGCCGAGATGTAATATGATATAAATATGGTGTTCAAAAGAGTCATGATTTATACACACAAAAATATATAATATGTTATTCATTGTAACAAATCAGAAATATATACAGCTAAAAAATTGTCTAAAAATTATTTACGTCTGTGAAAATGAGAAATCAAGGTAATGAATTGCGTATATTTTAATGTAATGTTGTGAACTTGTATATAAATAGAAATGCAAATAACAATTATGATAGTCTTCATTTGAAGTGTACAAGCAACATAATGAAAATATAAATATTGAAGTACCGGAACTTTGAAAGTTAAGTCACAGGATGGTGACTCATTCTTCCGTGCTCATGATAATTCCATGTGACAATAAGGTGTCTTCCGTGCTCATGATAATTCCATGTGACAATAAGGTGTCTTCCGTGCTCATGATAATTCCATGTGACAATAAGGTGTCTTCCGTGCTCGTGATAATTCCATGTGACAATATAGTGTGCCTTCCGAACAGTCATAATTTCTTCATGTACACCAATATATGTGTTACCAAGTACGATGGTGTATCTTCCGAACAGTGAGTTCCTTCATTTTAGTGACATGTCGGTTGTAATGCACCGATATATGTATGTCAATGTTACAATATAGTGTGTCTTACATGCGGTGATCTGCATTTCTGTGACAGATATATGTGCAGTGGATCAAAGCAACATTTCCACAGTGGCCGCAATGTGTACACATATGTATTCAGTGCAATGTTTACCGTGTGCTGAAATTTTCTCTCTGCAAGGGGGGATATCATGTAACACAATATTTGTATTACATGTTACACCCAATTACAAATGCCAACCTAGCCATTTTGCAATTCCAATTGCGGATGCCAACCTAGCTAATGAGCTATTTAAATGCTGCAGAGGGAGCCAATGGCAATACAAACATAAATAAGCAGCGCATCCCCTTCTTCACTTCAACGAATCAACAACGACACTACAATGTGAAAAGAAAAAGGTTTGAGAGAATGTTCTAGAACTTTCCACGAATGCAATTTCGACAGCGTCCTAGACGCACCTGAGGTTTTTTAGTCGACTTAAAACTTTCGAACGAGTCAGCATCATGTTTTCTTGGGTTTGTGAAAAGTGTCTATAGAATGTGAGCAACAAAATGGTAGCGAGTGCAGTTAGATGTGTAACGGTGTTCCTACATCATTGAAATAGCACGAATATGCACGTAACACAAAGAGAAAAGGTAACCAACTTTCAATTGTCACTATTAGCACGGAAGGCACACCTTTAACAATTATTAAATTAATTGACTACCAGTTCGTATGAGTAGACCATATGAACGAGTTCGTAATATTGAACTATAAGAACTATTCTTTATCGATTGTTTAAAGGAAACTGTTTTTAAGAAATTTAAGTCAAAGTTATTATGTGTGTAAATATATATATATATATATTAATGTAATATTGTTAGTATTATGTGTCTTTTAATAATTGATTTAATTATAGCATAGTTACTCCAGATACAATAGATATCTATTAAGTAAAATATTAAAATAAATTGAGCAATTAAGCATGTGTATTTCTTTATGTTTTGTGTGTTCGTAGTCCGAGCTTGAGAACCGGGAGCTTACATGCTCCACCCTTAGTGGCGGCATCATAGGTAAGTCCTATACAGGTAATTTGTGATAAGGACAATTTTACCTTATGACAGTATCCATATTAACTCAGCATTTTTCGAATTTCACGAATTATGCTTAACTTTAGGACATGAGTGTAAAAGTACTTTTTGCAGCGTGTGATAGCTTCACCAAATACTGAGTTTTCACATGTAATATTGTTTTTTGCTTTGTAAATTTTATCGTTTATTTGCGTCAATACATTTTCGTTCATGGAATAAATTTCGTTTAAGTTTGATGATTCCATCACGGTATTGCAATATTTACAAACAGGAGTATAATAAAATTCTTTCCTTTTCGTGAGAATTATTTCAAAATTTCAAATATAAAGTCTCCTAATAATAAAAGTCAAACTGTGAAACAAGTTTATTTGTATTATATTTTCTATACGAAGAAAATGTATACGGTTAGTAGGATATAAATTCTCTAATATTACGTGACTTTAAACCAGCTTACTTTTACATCATAATCAACTTATCATTTCACTGCGACGTACTTACTGGAAATATAAAACAGATATTATCTTACATATTGAAAATATGAGCTACAATGTTTCACGAGGTTATGGGATTGTATAAACGTGTTTCACAACCTTAATATACTCGTAGGATGAAAATAACAATAGTGCATAAAGCTCGATCTGTAACTAACTCGTGAAAATTTCGATCAAGACGGTATTTAAGTAAAATTGACACTAGCTTTCAGTTTTCTGGAGCAATATAATTTGAAACGTTACCTATCATAAAATATTGTAATACCTGCATGATAATGGATGAGAATTTTGTCGGAGATACGGTGATAGTTGCGTAAGATGAATCATTTTTCGATCGCTGAAAAGTATTTAAAGAACCATCGTCATTTTGAACTGTGCTGTGTACTATAATATCGAAAAATGTGTAGAAAATCTCAAATATAGGAAATAACTATTTTATAAACAAGTTTTTATATTAAATAAAATAATTACGATGTGGGCAGCACATGACTCCTGGTCACTATTATTAGCTGGAAAAGATAACCGCGGCGTTGTCCAGAATTTAAGATGCAAACTTTTGTACCGGTGTGATTTTATCGTACTGATTGCGAATTCTCGAAAACAAAAGAACGCTGTATCAATACTCCTGCTTATAACAGCAACGATAAAAATCTGATGTGGACAGAACATGACTTTCGCTGCAGACCCAAATTCATTTTCTCCTTATTTCATTAATAATTCATTAAATTGAGTTTAATTGCATTAAATAACACGTATGCTTAATTGTAATTACACTGAATTAGTAATTATAATGTAATTTTCGTTCTCATTTGGTAACTGGATTTATTACTTTCTCTGCAATACATGGTAATGTATAGGGAAAGTATTGGAATGATGCCGAAAATAGCAACTCGAGTTTTCGACGGATCTACACACTTTTCGAGACCTCTAGAATACGAAAAAATATTTTTAGCTTGACGTCTGTGTGTGTGTCTGTCTGTCTGTCTGTGCAATGTACGTATCCACTCTAACTCAAAAACTAACAGACCGAATTTCATAAAATTTGGTAGGTAAGTCACTCGGGAGTGACCCTGGTACTGATTAGGTTTTAGAAGGATTCGGGATAAAAGAATATGCCTTTTTTGCGAAATGGCCCGCAAAAATTGTCTGTATGCACTCTAGCTGAAAAACTGATAGACCAAATTTCACAAAATTCGGTAGATAAGTTCTCTGGGGTTACCCTGGTCTAATTAGATTTTGGCACGATTCGGAAAAAGTTAACCTGATTTTTTTTTATTTACAAAATAGCCCGCAAAAATTCTCAAAATGTAAAATAAAAACTACATATGCTCGAATATATCCATTAAATGTTTGTTTTATACGTATTTTTTAACGAAGAAAAGAATAAGACCAACCCCATCACACTAGGACTAACCGTTCTCGAGATATTTTAGTTTTTTCGTATTTTCTCTACGCCACATTTAAAAATAAATCCATTTACCAAATGAGAACGAAAATTGAATTAAAAAAGAGAATTAAATTTCATTAAAACAAAAAGAACGTGGATATAAGTGTTCAGGGAAAGTCATGTGCTGCCCACATCCAATTTTTTTCAAAGGAGGAAAATGCGAAAAAACAAAAATATCTCGAGAAAGGCTAGTCCTAGTGTAATGGGGTTGAGCTTATTATTTTTTTCGTTAAAAATTACGTATAGAACACTCATTTAATTGATATATTTGAGAATACGTAGTTTTTTATTTTAGAATTTGACGGTTTTTGCGGGTTATTTTGCAATAAAAGGCAGGTTACTTTTGCCGAATCAAACCAAACCTTGCCGAATCATACCAAACCTTGAATCATCCCTTGCCGAATCATACCAAACCTTGAATCATCCCTTGCCAAATCATACCAAACCTTGAATCATAACTTGCCGTATCATACCAAAATGTAATCCGGAGGACACATTGTCAAGTATGGAGTCAATCAAAATAGTTTTCAAGTCTTTTACAGAGAAGGGTAATACGCTATAATTTTAATTATTTATCTCCATGATTTTTCAAAATTTTTCTTAAAAAAATTGAAAAAGAGTGAAAAAATCAATTAAATATAGATTCTGGTATGAGAGTGTCGAGTTGAGTTGCACTATAGTTAATTTTAGTTTCCATTTTAAATCTCGGGAAACGCCGACCACAGTTTCTAGCAGAATGTATATAGGGAAAGTTAAAACAACTTTCATTAATTAATGACTGGATTTAAAGACTCTATTTCTGATGTTTCATATATAAATAGAAAACGAGCTTCGAAAATGAACCTGGTGGGGATAAATATAGCACGGAATTGTATAGATAATGGCTGCAGCTCAGTCATATTCTGATCTTATCGAATACATTTAGGGAGTGTAGCAATTTATCAAGGGTAAATGTTACGAATTATTTAGGGCATATTAATGGCCACGTAACTACTATGGATTATGTTGTGTGCAGCATAAGTCTCTCTCTCTTTCAATTCAGACTGAAATATACATTCTTACTGCCTCATACTATAGAATATAGTATAATTATTGCTTTTACGATAATTTTAGATTTCGAAATGTTGATTAAAATATATGTTTTAGGACTTCCTGACATCATTTGACTATTTTTAGAGTCATTTTCGCCTGTATTCTGTGGTCTATTTGAGTAGCTGTGGTCTATTATGATAGCTGCTACAAATATTAATGGATGATAACGAAACTGTATATCCGACTTTGTTACCGAAAGAGCTTACATAGAATTTGTTGAAATTTGAACAAAAACGTATATTATTTTTCACACAGCAATATAGAACAGAAGTTGACATCATTAGGCATAAAAGGGATTATTTATGACTGAATAAAAACAAAACTTAACAGTTATAAAAAATGGCTGAAATACAATTTCTGTGTTCGTGACATCATCATCTGCTCTCGATGGGAGGGGGGGGGGGCTTATCCCGCTCGGTGGTACATTATCAAACTTGGTATCAATCTAAAGTTTTTTCAAGCTCTTTAATATGAAGGCTAATATGCTACAATTGTAATCATTTGGATCAACGATATAGATTTTTCAAAAGTTATTTTGAAAAAATTTTACACACCCGCACAAAATTAAAGATTACAAGTTACTTAAAAATGAATTCTGGTAAAAAAATGTCTAATTGAGGTTAATTTCTATATATAGCACATAAATTTGACTTTAATCGCTCAAACACATTATAAGAATATTTTTTACTTTCCTTACAATACATTTTAATGTGTAGGGGAACTGTTGGAATTGTGCCAAAAATCGCAAACGTGGTTTTCGCCATGTCTACACGTTTCGGGTATCCTAAAAATCTATTTTTAGTGTGATGTCTGTGATGTCTCTATGTGTAATATATGTATGCAATCGAACTGATAAGCAAATTTATGAAATTTCACAAAATGTGGTCAGTAAGTCACATCTGGGTTCAATCAGAATTTGGTAGGAATCGGCAAAAGAGAACCTGCCTTTTTTTACCAAATGGCCCGTAAAAATCATAGTTATCCATTCTAGTTGACAAAGAAATATATTAAATTTTACAAAATTTTGTAGAGTTGTGGGTTGTCTTGGTGCTTATTTGAATTTGGTACGATTCGGAATAAAAACATGTATTTTTTTTTAAAACGGTCGGCAAAAATGGACAAAAGCTGAAATAAAGACATCATATGCTCAAATATGTTTAATTAAATACGTGCTTCATACACAATCTTTGATAGCCAAAAGAATAAGACCAACCCCCAAAACTCTTTACTAAATATCCGCTAATTCAATATCCTTAATTTCAGTTATCCGTGGTTTCTCGCTGCTCGGAGAAAATTGAAAAATTAAAGAAATTAACGGTTTTTCAGTTTCAAACCAAAACTGGGTATGCAGGATGTGAACAACGGTGGATTTAATTTTTTTTGAAGAATTTTTTTACAGGTCATGTACAGTAGGATACATACGTAGGATATCTATTATAAAATGTGAAACTATAATACGTTTTTTCATTGCTGCTACTGAACTCTGATGGAAATTGTTTTTATTTGTCTATCATCCTTTGAAACCACATATTATTCTATACAGTACAAGTGTACTGCATTTTTTTCATTCATTCATCACTTCTTGAGGATTAAGTCAACATGTCAGAATCTCTTACTTCCATACGTGCGAAATAGAAAAATAGTATGTTGTAAATGTACAATGTGGTATACAAACTGAATGTAGACAAATGTGTGTAAAATGTATGTAGACAAATACTATATTAGCAATGTATATGGACAAATGTAGATACATTTATATTTATAATATAGCCAACTTGATTTATTTGTCTGTCTAACTCTGTATAACGCTTGGCAAAAATTTAGGTGACTAATTTGGAGAGATAAACTTGGCGACTTTTTTAAATGTTGCGAAATTGATGAAAATGTCCCTAAATCGATAAAAATGACGCCAAATTAATGAAATTAATTGCGTTTTGAAAGTGAATAGTCTTGTAACGACATTTCAATAGCGTTTGTCTGTCAAGTTCAACCATCCAACTTGGCGACTTTTTAAAATATCGCCAAATGTATCACATGTCGACAAATCGATAAAAATATCAACAAATTGATAAAAATTTCGCAAAATGAATAAATGTGACGCAAAATTAAGAAAATTAGTTGTATTTGAAAAGAGATAGTATTGTAATGATATTTCGGTAGCGTTTTTGGTAGCGTCAGTCCAACAGTCCCACTCCGCGATAAATTTGGCAAAAGTTTCAAATGTAGCCAAATTGACCAAAATATTGCTAAATTAACGACAATGCTGACAAATAAAAAAAATGTCGCCAAATTGATAAAAATGACGCCAAATCAATAGATTAATTGTATTTTGAGAGGGCATAGTATTGTAATGATGTTTCGGCAGTGTTGTCTGTCAGTCCAACTGTTCCACCTGGCGAGAATTATGGACAGTTTTGAAATGTCTTAAAATTGAACAAAATATCACAAAACTTTACGAAAATGTCACAAAATCGATCAAAATTCAATATCTTGGGAAGATTATAAGAAACTACCGTGATATGGTAAATCTTTGGGCCACTTTTTGACGTTTTTTACGATTATCTCCTTCAGTCATGCAGTTATTTTTCTGAATATTTTACCCAACATACCTACATATATCACCTATCCAATGACGACGTGTCGAAAAAATCACTGTTATATAGGAGGGGAGGGGGAAAGCTTTTCATGTGGCGCAATCCTCTACCCCTGTGGGTTACAACATTGGGTCACCCTCTTTTCTTCTTTTCAAATGCATGATAAACTGGATCTGGTACATTTTGTCATTGCTTTTAGGTATCTACTTTGCTAAAAGCCTTCCAAAAATTTCCCTCCATGAATTTACCCCCCCACCTCTCAATTTTGTCTTTTTTTACGTGTTTCATAAATTATAGGAATGGAAAATGATAAAAAACAAGGAAAACAAGTTTATTTAAAGCTGTTTTATTAAGGAACTTTCGGTAGGTGTGAAAACACGTCAAAACAGTTAACCATTAACAATTTTAAACTCTACTATAAAGTTGAAAAAAATCACTAAAATCACTAGAAATGTTAGAAAATGTTTCCTCTTGCTTAAATACTAACTCCATTGAAAAGTAGGTAAGAAAAATGAACTGAAATAGCTAGTGACCACTGGTACCTAGCTAAAAACAAAAAACATCACATTAAAACATCACAATAAAAACATAAGTAACATTCTGTCCCCTCATGAAAACACTCACTGCTTCATGTCTACTATGTACATGTTATCACCCACATATTTTAGTGGACTTATTTCCCTTACAATTTGATTTTCGCGATACCAGACGATGGCAGCAGGGTCTGGCCCGGACCAATACATTCCCTTCTTCACCATGGCGGAAGCTGGCATTTCGGCTTTGTCGTCTGGCTCAGACACCTTCCGTTCTGGATAAAAATATCCACAATATTTCACAAGAATGTAAACATTTTTATTCTTCTGTTGTCCCTCACCTTGTACATATTCCTCTACATCATCAAATAGGTGGCCATTCAACTTCATCTTGACCTTCAACCCAATTTGTATCTGTAGTGGGTTGTGCGTTAGTGGGGCATTGCTGGTACTCAGCAATTATAGCTAGGTTGCCTTGTTCATCCGAGCTGTCGACAGGAACATCATCACGAAGGTTCAAAACAGATGTTAGGCTGTCCTCGGATTCTACATAAGAGATGTCTCCTTCGCTGATATCCTCCGAACTTGAAACAGGTTCTTCCTGCCGCTGCTTCTAGTTATTCTTGTTCTCTCTATGACCAAGTTTAGCACCTCCCTTCTGTGATGTTTGAGGCTGGGTCTCCTCCTGGTTTTCACGCTTCAAATCTTCCATGGTCATCCCTCTTCCGAGTGGTACGTTGACCTTCTTCTTTCTTTGTCGTTGTGGTTGTGCAGTGATTTCTCTTCTGGAAGCCTGCAGATGATTCAGAAAAGCTTGTCAAACATTTTCAACAGCATGAGTATGTTGGTCTTCCGAAAAAAGTGATGAAAGTACGAAAATAGAAAAAAATGGGTGGCACAAAGTTGTAACACAAATTTCTCATTTTTGATAATAAGTGATACAATGTGTAAACAAATAATCATTCATAAACACCCCATTCACTAATTCGTAGTACGTTAGCATAGTAATGAACATATACACTTACCAGATCTCTCAGAGATCTCAAACCCGAAATGGTCGAACCAGAGGAGACTCTTTTCACTTTGTTATGAACACCGAAAACTTGCAAATCACTAAATATTTTCTGACAAACACATGGGTTTAACTGATAAGGTCGTTATGTCGTGACATCACCTCTATATGCGTGGCGAATCCAACCGAATTTCTTCTTTCACCCATACAGCCGCTAGGGGGCGTTGACGTCCGGAAATCGTATGTGGCACAATGCTGTAACCTTGGCACAAAGTTGTACCATATTACGGTGCTATAAGGGAAAGCCATTTCTCTGTTCGTCCGTTTCGTGACGTTTGACAAACATTTAGAGAAGAATTTGGCGGGAAGAATTTGGCGGGATGTCGAAAGTGTCGCCAAATTGATGAAAATGACGCCAAATGGGAGGTAATATTTTGCAAATTTTGAATTCCGTCATATGACTGGGGTACCTTCTGGTACTGTAATAAATAAACGTAGTGTAAAAATGTCCGTGCAATATATATGGTAAATATATATGGTGCAACGTATACGTTGCACCAATATATATGGTGCAACGTATATATGGTAAGAATATCACGTTGTACAGGGTGCTTCAGTCGCTCTCGGCTCATGATTTTGTTTTATTACTTTCAAACTAATTGACGCAATTCAATGAAATGTGACATGGACATACGAGAACCGAGGTTACGGAAGGACATTTTGCGACACTACTCTTCAGCCCACAAAGTGAGAAACAGACTGTTAGCCTTCCTACAGAAATCTCTGTGTAAACTGTCGCAGAAGATGGGGGTTTCCACAAGCACCTGTCAACGATCTGCAAAAAAGCGAAGCTGCTTCTTACAGACCAAAGCATGTCAAATTGCAGTGTGAGTATTGGTGAGAAAGTTATAAGATAAAATCAGGAATCGAGAAACAGTGAAACGACCTGTATAGTTCCCCCGTTCAGTAATAATCGCGGTTTGATTCACATAAACCCTGAAGCTTCAAATAAACCGTGGTAGGTCCTAAAACGTATTACTCGTATCACACAACCGTAGTAGATTTTAGATCGTATTACCTATGGATACTATTATGTTTTCAATTTTTCAAACCATCTGTTTTATTTAGGCAAATATTTATCAAAGCCATATATTTTAATCGAATTAATCGAATATTGCAACACGGTAAAAATAGCACGGGTATAACTTTAGCTACCATTTTTGAAGGTATGTAGACAGAAATTTCATTTTTTTTTTTTGTAAATAGAACGCTTACAAATGACACTATTCTTTAGTCTTATTTGGTAGGTCTTATTCTTCAGGTTTGTCAGTGCAGATAAATTTTCATAGCGAGAGCTAGAATCCTATTCATTTTTCTCTGTTAATTAAATTAGATGTTCTTCTATATTTAAAAATCTGATGTGGGCAGCACATGACTTTCCCTGCCGACTTATATTCACGTTCTCCTTTATTTTAATTAAATTTAATTCACTTCTAGTTCAAATTCCGTTCTCATTTGATAACTGGACTTATTTTCAAAGGTGGCATAGCGAAAATACGAAAAAACTAAAATATCTCACGAACGGCTAGTCCTAGTGTAATGGGGTTGGTCTTATTTTTTTCTTCATAAAATATTACGTATTAAACAAACATTTAATGGATATATTTGAGCATACGTAGTTTTTTATTTTAGATTTCGGTGCTTTTTGCTGGACATTTTGCAAAAAAAGGTAGATTATTTTTCCGAATCGTACCAAAATCTAATCAGCACCACCAGGGTGTCCCACAAGTGACTTATTTGCCGAATGTTGTGAAATTCGGTCCATTAGTTTCTCAGCTAGAGTAGATACAAAATTTTGCAGGCCATTTCGCTAAAAAAGGCGGGTTCTTTTATCCCGAATCGTACCCAAACTAATCAGCACCAGATTCGTCCACAAGTGACTTAGGAACCAAATTTTATGAAATTCGGTCCATTAGTTTTTAGTTACAGTGGATACAAAATCTGCACATACAGACATACAGACAGACAGATACACAGACAGAGACACACACACACAGATGTCACGCTAAAAATAGTTTCTTCGTATTCTAGAGGTCTCGAAACGTGTAGATCCGTCGAAAACTCGAGTTGCGATTTTCGGCATGATTCCAATACTTTCCCTATACATTAAAATATATTACAGGGAAAGTAAAAAACAAACAGTATAATTTAGAATACTACTAAAAATGTGCATATTTTAAATCACGTGCTGCGCCCAGCATATCAGATAGCATCCCTTGTTAGAAAATAAAAATGGAGGAATTCATTGTTATCTATATTTCTTTAATTTATCACCTCACAATACATTGTGAAGTTAAAAGTATTCCTACTACTTTCTGTACGAAAATATCTCATTTCCTGCTTCCCATGTGCAGCTCCAAAACGACTTCTGAAAATGAACCTAGTAAGGACAAATATAGTTTCAGAATGTTCGATAAAAGCTGGTACTCTATCATGTTCTGATCTTATCTAATGCAATTGGGGTGTGCGACAATTTATCAAGGGTGAATGTTGTGATTTATTTAGGACATTTTTAACGGACATATATGACCGTGATTTACTCAGGCTAAATATTATAACTCCAGTTAGAAATGAAGTATGTGCATTATGAAGATTTTTTTTGATCAGATAGTAGAAATTTTGTAGTTCATGACATAGTATCTCTCTATATCCAAAAATCTTATGTGGGCAGCACATGGCTTTCCTTAAATAATGCAATGAATTTACTACTTTTACAGTAAAAAAAATAGATTATTCTTATAGTAGACATTTATGTTCTGTACAAGGTATTGAATTGTCGTCAATCAGTCTTCGTTTTCATTGATTTAGCTTCATATTTATCCATTAGCAAGTTTTTCGTTATTTTAGCAAAATTCAAAAACGTCGCCAAGTTGGCGACATTCCACCAAATTTGTCACCAAAATCTCGCCAAGCATTGTGGACGGACAAATAAGTTGCTCTTACAGCCGATAAATAATTATTTGTGTTCAAATACAAAGGTATTACTCAACGTATCTTTTTTCATAAATGGAACAAGCTAAATCCACGAGAATGATACCACCAAATTTATCGCACGATATTACATATGAAACGTGAACATGTTTCTCAATAGGACATTTTTTTTTATTTTATATGATTTTTAGATAATGTTTTTGAAAAATATGCAATATCTCGAGAATGGTTCATGCTAGCGTTCAAAAATTTATGTCAATCGCTTTCTAATAACAAATTACATAAGAGACGTCTATTTGCGTAACTTTATTAGAGGTTTTGATTTTTGGATGATTTTTTCAAAATTGCACTCGAAAATGTAAGGGGGTTCTGAACATTCGATTGCGTATAAAAACAATAGGCTTCCAGTATTCACGGATTGTAATTTTCGTATCAAATTTCGTTCGATTCGGTCCATTCGTTCGTCAGTTATCGTCTCCACAGTCTCACTGACACACACATACACGCACACACATACACACATAATATCACACACACATACACAGACATCAGCTCAAAAATGTTCGATTCGTGATCAGGGAGGCTTGAAACGTGCTCTCCCGTCGAAAACTCGAACTTGAATTTTCGACCCCAACAATACTTTTCTTATACATTATTGCACCGGGTGGTTAGAATTAAAACACCCCTACTCTGAGCTCTCTATACATCGGTACGCTCTATACATCGGTTCTGAGCTCTATATACATCGGTGCTCTGTATACATCGGCTTTGAGCTCTCTATAATCTCTATACATCAGTGTAAAGGCTCCAAAATTGTTGAACCTACTGTTCAAGACATGGGGAAAGGGATTACGCGAAACAAAAAGTTCCAGAAACACCGATAGTTGGTGCTGTACAACAGGAAATATGCTGAAAAGACACAAAATAATCACAAAAAAACAAATACATGCGATATGGAATTTTTCCTTTTTAATTTATTTTGCTGATATGAAAAAAAAAGCAGATAACGAAGTGAATAAACTTAAACTGTCACAGTAACTTCAATTTCGCACTGTAAGCACAAAAATTTGCATAAACCCTTGGTTTGCAGCTACTATGTTCTGGGCGTAAAAGGGGATAAAACTGGGAAATTTTCATTCTTATCAGCGATGGCTGTCACACTGCCAGGACGCGCTTTGCTTGTTGTTGTTGAGACCCAGACCGTCCGACCTATCAGAAAGGTGTAAGGTAACAGTTTGGACGGCCGGGAAGTGCCACCCAATTTAGACCGGAACCCAGTGGGGGAGGCATCCACAGGGACCGTACCCTCCTTCCCCTACCACCAACCTCTCGGAAGGACTTACGGACCCACATGTTTAACGTGATCGTACTCCGCATGAACACGGCGGCAGTTGTGGCAGATTGCAAATCCAGCGCGCAAACCACCGGAATACCGCGCCCGATGCTGCTTGACTTGCGCTTTGCTTGTGAAGCTGTATTATGAAAACAAAGGACATGCTGCAGCTGCACTTCGAGAGTTTCTTCGACTTAAGAATTTGCGCAAAGACCATTACTTCCACAAGCTCTCAGGAGAATCATCGCTCGATTCGAGAAAACTGGACATCTTGGAGTTCAGCCGGGTCGAGGACGCAAATCGACTCGTTCAGATGCCGTTGACGATGTTGCCACCGCTTTTGTTGAACAATCAATGGATAACGTTATAGGCTGTAGTAGTGCACGTGGACTGTCACGACACTTGGGTGTTCCCTACAGCACAGTGCGGAACGTACTGAGAAACATAATGCATTTTCCTGTACAAAATTTGTCACAATTACCACTTGCTGACTATCGACAGAGAGAAGCGACTGACCTTTGTATTGACATTTCTGGCTAGAGTTGAAGTGCATGCATCGTGGCCATGGCGGATTCTATGGAGCGATGAAGCGCATTTCCATCTAAGTGGAACAGTCAACACCCATAACTGTCTCATTTGGGACACGGAAAGCCCTCGCACCTTCCAAGAGATTCCACTTAACTCACCGAAAGTTACAGTCTGGTGTGGATTCACAGCTACATTCATTCTTGGACCTTTCTTTTTCGAAGAGGCTACTCTCAATGGCCCAGTGACATGCACCGTGACGGCCAGGAGGTACAAAAACATGCTCGAAAATGTAGTTGTACCCCAACTGCAACAGCACCAATGACTTAATTCAATTACCTTTATGCAAGATGGAGCGCCTCCAGATATTAGACTCTGTGTACAGCAGTTTCTTCGGCAACATTTTACTAATGGTAGAGTAATTAGCCGTGCCATTCCGACAACCTGACCATCTCGTTCTCCAGATCTTAATCCCTGTGATTTTTGGCTGTGGGGATACTTAAAAAGACTTGTTTATCGAGGACGTCTGGTAACCTTGGCAGATTTGAAAAACAGCATCACTCTGCATGTGAGAAGCATCTCAATCGACCAATTACGATCCGCAGTTGAACAAGCTGTCCACAGACTGCAGATTTTACATCTTCAAGAAGGAAACCATATTGAACAGCTTTCCCTGCATCGATAAGGTCCTTGTGATATGAATGTTTGGTACGTTCGAATAAAATGTGTTACAAATGTGTATTTTGTGTCTTTTCAGGAGATTACCTGTTGTACAGCGCCACCTATCGGTGTCTATGGAACTATTTTTTTTCGCGTAATCCCTTTCCCCATGTCTTGAATAGTATGTTCAATAATTTTGGAGCCTTTACACTGAGTAGTTCGATCTATAGAGAGCTCAGAGTAGGGGTGTTTTAATTCTGACCACCCGGCATATAAGGAAAGTAAAAATAGTGGCAGATGCCACTGTTTGACACATTTTTCGTTTCTTGAGTTTGTCTGCTTTGTACCGTAAAAACTATAGCAAATGAAAATATAAAATTTGGTACACTTGTAGAGTAAGGTTTGGGAAATACGCCGAAATAAACTGTTTTTTGATATATATTGTAGTTTAAGAAATATTTAATGTTAAAATGAAAGACAAAATATTTGAGCTGCGAGTTCGCGTCCTGGATAGACTAACAATAGCATGAAGTTTTGCAAGCATGTAACTACGTAGTTGAATTTTTGCAGAACGGAGCTCTTTTTTAATTTCGATGTAGTTTACGAGATGTTTCATTTTTTATCGATTTTCTCTGTTTTGTACTGTAAAATCTACATCATTCAAAAGCATGAAGTACGGTACATTTATAAAAAAATAATAGTGTAACACGATGAAATAAACCATTTACCGATTAATATTTTAGTTTGGCTTGAAAGAGCATGCGAAGTGATCTCTGTGGGTAGGAGACTAAGTCTCCCGACTCGCGAAGCGAGTTACGGGGGTTTGCAAAGTGTAACGAGCAGGGGGCAAATATACCCAATATATAAAATTGGCATTGATCATCTAGATGTTTGAATGTCATTACCTTTTGCGAGAAGTTGACAACTTTAAAAAATAATTTTATGAAATAAAATTTTGAAGGATAAATTCAGAACATATAACATATGTACAGCCGCGGAAAAAAAATGCCCCACTCTCTGTTAATCGAACATTGTTCATCGAAGAGAAAATTGAATGATACCATTCGATTACATCCTCTATCCGATTACATCCTGTTCCTCTACATCCTCTACATCGAATAACATCCTCTACAAATTGTAAAATTTGCATAAGGGACCGTCTTCATATCTAAACACGCACAAACTTTGAAATTTGCAATGGCAATACCCAATTTTGACGTCACCGACATGTTCTAGACCCCCAAATTAGTCCAAATTCAAATTTTCACGACGTTTCTATCTTTATATCCCAAGATATCCAATATTCAGGAATGTTCAATTTTTGGGGATCAGCTCCATATTGAAAACCGCAATTTGAAGGGCGATGTTTCGTTGATTGACACCAGCACTGTTGTAAATTATTGAACTATCCTCTTGACATTCAGCATTATGGCTTACCTCACAGCCAAAGGGTGGCAGGTTCTATTCCTGCATGAGAGGGTGAGCATTTTCATAGCTGTGTGTGGTGTTGTCTTGTGTGTTACTAAGGCAGTGGGCCTGTAATGGGTAGGATTATGTGAGTCTGAAATAGGGCACGATTTTTAGGGGTAAAAAGTCGTACTGGGTACGTTGCTAAAAACTAATGGGACATTCGTGCCAGAGTCAATAAAAGGAAGAAGTAATAAAGAAGAATGAAATGTTTATTTCCAAATGTAATTTTATAATGCTGTTTCAAAATCAATTTATAAGACTAACAAATATCTGCCGATGACGCGACAAAACAACTCCGTTGGAACTTGGTGACGAATTTAAAAGTATCAATCCGTCATTATCAATCACCTTTTGAAGTCTTGTTGGTGTTTAGTATCACATAATTTTATAATTTGTTATTGTTTTATATAAATATTTTTATTAGAAATTATTACATTATGTGGGCGATTTCAACTCGCAGTAACTCGGGAACTATTAATCGGCAGTAACATAAGTAGATCCCATTTATAACAATACAAGTTTGCACCCTTCAATACAGTAGCAGAATTACGTTAATTAGGTTGCATCTATACAACACTCTTTATACAAAGTTTTTATTGAAACTGGACAAAAATAAATGCCCGTTTTCTCAAATAAAGATTAACTTACAATTAATATAACTTTTTCAAATTAGTCATTTTTTAAACTAATATACGACCCCTAAAGTCATCGTGATGCTGAATATTTAAACATTTGGAAAGAACTAGTGGAAGGAAACAATTGGAATTTTATATAAACATATAAAAACTCTTTGTGAATCGATTTTTATCAAAACGTCTTCAGGTTTGTATTCATATTTTTTCGATTATTGATTTCATAATTAATATTTCATACAAACAATTTATTCTACAAAAATAAAAATCACGTAAATGTGTTTGGGTTGTTTAGTAGTAACGTCATACAAATAATCAGCGTGAGCAGGTAATTATTACAGAAGATATGAATGGAAGTCTTGGAAACTAATTTAACATTATGAGCTCATAACTTTACATACTCACAACTCAGAAATGCTTGACCCAAATGACTTGAAATTTGGTATCACAGGTTGAATTTTGCTCTAGTTTCGAACTATTTTGTCCAACTTGCGTGTTGCTATTGAAAATTTCAACGTTTGTGTGCGTTTAGATATGAAGACGACTCCTTATGCAAATTTTACGCACATTAATTTGTAGAGTATGTTATTCCTAATCGAATGGTATCATTCAATTTTCTCTACGGTGAACGATGCTTGATTAACAGAGGGTGGGGCGTTTTTTTTTGGCGGCTATACATAAAACTACAATTATTGTTAGCAAAAACATAGCTATAATATTGGTTTTACTAAAAACGATTTTTGAAGAATTTATTTATGAGAATTTAACAAATATAGAGCTTAGATGATGACTGAGATGTATTCAGGGTCAAATTCTGGAGAAGATAATTCTAAGGATTCTCACATCCGCTTCTTTCTCAATATCTGGCGCAAAATTTGAATTTTACTTGGAACATATATTTCTTTAGATTGATGATAATTAGAGATTTGGTGACAACTGATATGGAATCAGCTTCAAATTCTAAAGGATTTAAAGTGATTTACTAAGGACTTTTATATGCGGTTCAGATATTTTTCTTGAAACGATTATTTCTAAATATTAGCTACACATCGATAAAGCCTAGATGACGACTGATATGGAATTAGCTCTAAATTGTACTTTGACATATAATAACTTGAGGCAGCAGACGACTCTGCTCCTGCCAAAGACATCGATCGCAGATGCTAAGATACCCGAATTATAAGTTCGGAGTCGAAGGTAGCTTTTGCTCTAAACGTATAATGTCGGTCTTGTAAACACGAGGTCCCAAGTTCGGGCCTGGCTCAGGACTAGCAACATTAAATCCTACAATGATGACTGGACGTTTGAAACACGCAACCTTCTCTCTCCAACGATCTCACCTCCCAACAAGAGATGACAGCACCGAACGAAGCCAGAGGCCCTACCACTCCCTTCCTGGTTGACCACGACTGACGTCACGCCCGAGGCGACACGCCTCCCGGCCATTCAGCCCCTCGACTGAATTTGGGATGGGGACGCGCGGGGATTTTCTCAACGGTCCCCTCCTCGCCGAAATTCGACCGGAGTCTTCTCATCAGGTGAGGGAGTGTGTGGCAGCAGACGAGTCTGCTCCTGCCAAAGACATCGAAGATGCTAGGATACCCGAATTATAAGTTCGGAGTCGAAGCTAGCTTTTGCTCTCAACATATAATGTCGGTCTTGTAAGCACGAGGTCCAGATTTGGGACCTGGCGACTCTCAGTCGCTACAAACTAATAAACCTAATTTAAATTAAAAACAAATTCTCCACAAGGTTTTCTTTTCGAGAGTTGAGGTAACCCTGTATAAAATTCCTAGGCTGTACGATTGTTTAATTTTCCAATGTAGACGACACAAACATATATACAGCCATCGTATTTTATTATTATAGATATTATAGTTTTGTATTTTTAAAAAGTATTATTTGAAGTCTTATTATATTATAAGTACTTGACCTTGTTAGTCTAATACTATGAGATTCTATATATTTTAACATTATAAGTATAAATAGTCTAGCATTATAAGACACTACAAAGAGTCTTACATTATAGGACTCTATAAATAGTCTAACATTATGATTCTCACATAAGAACCTAACATCATAAGAATCTACTGAGCTTATGCTTTCATATTCAAGGCGAAAATTGTTTGTGCGCATAAGATTAAACTTAATTCAGATATATCATTCCAAAAAAATCTGACGTGGGCAGCAGATGACTTTCCTTATTCAATGCAATGAATTTACTACTTTTACAGTAAAAGAAAATAGGTTATCTTACAGTGGATACTTATATTCTTTCCAAGATATTGATATTTCGTCAATTAGTCGTCATTGTCATTGGTTTAGAGTCATTTTTATTAATTTGGCGAGATTTTCCTTAATTTGGCAGCATTTTAAAAGTCGCCAAGTTGTCGACATTCCGCCAAACTCGTCGCCAAAATCTTGCCAAGCGTTATGGACGGAGAAATTAGTTATTCTTATAGCAGATTGCCGTTCAAACACAAAAGTATTACTCAAAGTATCTTTTCTAGTGAATGGAGCGAGCTAGATCCACGAGAATGATGTAACCAAATGCATGGCATGACATTAATTATGAAAATTGAACAACATTCTCAACAATTAATATTTTTTTAATTTATGGAATTTTTTGATAAATTTATTTGAAAAATGTACAAAATCTCGAGAACGGTTCATGCTAGCGCTCTAATGTCAATCCTTTTCTAATTAAAAATTACATAAAAGATGCCTATTTGCGTAACTTTATTAAAGGTTTTGATTTGTTGATGATTTTTTTAAAAAGTTCAGTCGAAAATTTAGAGAAGTTCTGAACATTCGATTGTGTTTAAATACAATAGGCTTCCAGTATTCACGGATTATAATTTTGTACCAAATTTCATTCGAATCGCTCCATTTGTTCTTGAGATATCGTCTCCATAGGCTCACTGACACAGACATACATACCTACTTTCACACACACACAAAGACATCACCTCAAAAATGTTCGATTCGTGATCAGAGATGCCTGAAACTTGCTCTCCCGTCGGAAACTCGAATTCGAATTTTCAACCCTGTCATAATACTTTCCTTATACATTATATGTATATAAAGAAAGTAATTTTGTTGGAAATCAATAGAATCTTTTGTGGAAATCGAATTAAATACATTTCTTTATCTTTCAGAAGTGCAAGAATAAGTATGTAAGATTAGTTTAATAACGTATTTATTATCATTTTCTAAATTCAAATATCTAGGAATAGTCAAATGATATCCTTCAACAATGAATCAATGACACGTTTTCGTAAGCACGTAATCTATTGATGTTGGAATTCAAATCGACAATTCCATATGAATGAGATCCATGTATTAAATTCCCGTGAGGCTGTGCAATAACAACAAAGAAAATAATCTGTTTGGGATAAAATGTGTGTATTCAGGTGAATTCTTATAGATTAATGAAGCAACATCTGTAAAGTATTATTTTGATAATTTGGGGAAGTATTTGATACTGTGTATTTGTGAAATAAGGCGTTGCATTTTGTTTCAGAAATAAAAATATTTTTCTTTACAATACATTTTCCTTTGCAAAACTTATTTCTACGTATACAGCAAACATAATATAAATAGCCAAGCATTAAAGTTCGAACCAATAATACGACGATTCGATATATATATAAATATATATATATATATATATATATATATAAATATATATATATATATATATATATGTATATATATATATATATATATATATATATAATACACACCTGACCAAGAACTTTTCGTCATAGTTTACCGGGTCGGAAATATAACGGAATGGCGCCAATGGGCGCTTAATGGTGAAGCTGTTGAGGTGTGAGGAAAAGATAAGAATGGTTTAGAAGTTATAAAATTACATTTATTAAACAATAATTGCAGTAATGGCTTAAAAAAGCGACCACCAATCTGAATGCACGTCTCCAAGCGGTGATAGAGGAATTGGCGAACTCTCTCGAACGGATCAAGCATTTCGCGCACTTCGACCGAAATTCAGGCGAAGATTTCTTCTTCAGACTCAAGAGGAATGTCATGGACAATAACTTCAGATATCCTCATAAAAGAAGTCAAAAGACGACAGATCGAGTGATCGTGAGGTCCAAGCTATGGGACCACCTCGCCCAATCCATCGGCTCGGAAAAGTGAAGTCCTGATAATTCCTTACCTCTCGCCCAAAATGGGCTGATGCTCCATTGTGCTAGAACTATATACGCTTCCGATGTCGGTTGGAACATCCTCCAGCAATTCCTGCAAGACCTCCTACAGGAAAATACTGTTCACTCTCGAATCATGTCATTCCCGCATAAGATACGGCTCTATAAGGTGGTCGCCGATAATTTTTTCCCAGACATTGACGGAGAATCGTCGTTGAAGCTCTTATAGATATGTTGCATGTGGGTTTATACTCGCCCACACATGTTCATTGTGGATGTTAAATGTGCCATCACGTGCGAAGGCTTCATCCGTGAAAAGCACAGTCGCCGGAAAATCTGGCTGTGCTTCACTCTGTTCCAGGAACCAGCAGGCGAACACCACGTGACGAGAATAATCCGCTGCAGTCATTGCTTTAGAGGGTACGGGTTAAAGACCCAGATCGTCCGACTAATCCAGAGGACTCGAGCAACAGTAGATGGTATGGGAGTAACTTTTTCCCATGCAGAACCGCCATACCGTGAAATGTGGCACACTAAAAGTATGTCCAATGTGCTTGTTTCTGGCTGAAAAGCAACTCTGTCCAGAATCGCGTGTACAACACTTAATGTTCTAGCACTCCTTGTACGACCTGGATCAGACCTGGTAGTGGGAAAGTATCCCGATTCACAAAGCTGCCGATGTTATCGTTTGAATGTTTTACGATTGGGCAACCGCCTGAGGTGGAACCGGTCGTTGTATAGTCATTGAACCTCTCTGTCATTCCCATTTGCAGCTCCATAGATGAAATGTATATCGGCTTTTCCCCTATTTGTAAATTCCTCCATCTTCTCAAAAGTTGGAGCTGCAAATAACTGCTGCAAAATAATAAGGCCGTACATTCGGCGTTACGAAAATTTGCATAAGAGTTCGTCTTCCCCAGATGAAATCTGCATACGTGATTTTCTTAAATCAGAAAATAATAGACTGATTGATGTTTTTAAGTCTGTAGAGGGGCCGCATCCAACAAGTAATTGTCTGTGTAATGCCCTTATGTTTCATTTCCGACCCGGTAAACTATGACGAAAAATGCTTGCTTTGGTGTATACAATAGTTTGGTCCATTACTTGTGAATCACCCTATATATACAGGGTGTCCCAAAAACATTGTCCTCGGTTTTTATTCTTTAAATATTGATCTTAGACATATATAATAAATTTCAAAGTTGTATAAGAAATGGTACAGAATTTTATGAAATCGATTCAAATTTTCAAGGGAATTAAATTTTAAGGAATACAAAATTTAAATGTTTATACGGCCCCCGTACAAAAGCATCTCCAATGAGTAAAATGTGCCCCATATACTAATAAGGTGATGTACAAATTTCAGCATTTTTTCATAAAAATTCCCAGAGATATGAAAAGACTTCGATGTATCGACATGTGTTCTCAGAGGACAAAAACATGTCGGCAGATTGCGTTTCAGAGGTCATACATAAATTACGATAGAAAACAATGATTACATAAGTAAATAATAATTTTGCTATTTATTGGCACAGGACTATCTGCATTGTGCAGAAATAATAACTTTACACAAAGATTACAAAGATTGTTCAAAATGTTTTCCATCCATGCCAAAGATCCCTTAAAGATAAGAGGCAGATATTATTTGCTTATGATGCATTTCACGCACGGATCGAATTTTACAAAATTCGCTAGATAAGTCTCTTGTGGGTCACCTTGGTGCTGATCAGATTTTGGTACGATTCGGAAAAAAATAACCTGCCTTTTTTTGCAAAATGGCCATCAAAAATTGTCGAAATCTAAAATAAAATACTACGTATGCTCAAATATCTCCATTAAATGATTGTTTTATACGTAATTTTTAATGATGAAAGGAATAAGACCAACCCCATTACACTAGGACTAGTCGTTCTCGAGATACATTAGATTTTTCGTATTTTTTCTACGTCACCTGTAAAATATATTTACCAAATGAGAACGAATATTGAATTAAAAGTGAATTAAATTTAATTTAAATAAATATAGCGTGGATATAAGTCTTCAGGGGAAGTTATGTGCTGCCTACATCAGATTTTTTCTAACAGGAACGACAAGTGAGGTGCATAAAGTATCTGTAATTCAAGCGAATCTTAAGGAAGGGTATTGGGTGGGAGGCACTGGAACACGAAATAAAAAAATGTGGACTGAATTCAATGTACAAATAAAAAATGTTTTTCCAGAAGTAAGGAATTAGAAGCTGAATTTTATGCTGTGACGCGACAATCGATAGAGTCAATCTGCAAATTTGTCTTAAGAAAAATAGAAGTATGAAACAAATTAGAAATAGAAATAACGGAGCCCGAATTGAATATTTGAATATTTAAAAGGCTAAACACATAAATTCAAGATTTTGTCTTTGATAAAGAACCGAAAACGGTCGCAGATTTCTTTCAATTGGCTTTAAAATACGATGAACGGTACTCAGTAGATCAAAGTGAAGAATCGGGATATAACACAAAGGACTGGAAAAGACATTGGAGAACCTATTACGAACAATCTGATTAGCAGAACAAATACAAACCTCGACATGTTGTAAATCCTAATAAAACACAAAGATAAGGAAAAGTGAACAAAAGCAGCTGGGAACGAAACACAAATCGAGAAATAGCTGATAATGTGCCAGTAAAGTTGATAAGAGTAGAAAGGAAAGATCGGCCGTTTCGGAGGAAGATATACCCGAATCAAAGGGAAATTTACCTACATCTAGGACGATGAGTAGAAAAAAACCCAGAAGAGGGAATTCACGTATATAAAGACCGAACGATGTTGGCAAAGAAAAGTAGTGCCTCAGAAATACAAAACAGTTTTCTGTAGAAGTCAGATAAGAAGCAAGAATCCAAATCTGGCAAATGGAAAAAGCTCAAAGCAAGAAATAGAAGTTCAGAAAGAAAGGCCATCGCAGCTCATGTACGCAGTGAATGTAACAGATAGTAACCTGCGGCCCTTAATAGAAGAAGAGGAGAAACGACCTGTTGAGAAGTTAAGAGTTCCTCAACTAGTTGTTGCAGACGAAAAGTACATTGAAATAAGGAACAGTAATCGACTATATCAATTGAAAAAAATAGAAAGGAATAAGTGGACAAATCGCAGGAAGTAGCGGAATGGATTCAAATATTTGAAACAGAAGAGAGGATTTCAAAAACTGAAGTTAAGCCGGTTGAGAATGAAAAGTTGGAAGTAAATTGAAAAAATGATTTAGTGGTTCAACAGCCAATTTAAAAGAAGTTTAATCGACCAGCCGAGTTGGATATAAGGATAGAAAAAACCTAAAAAGAGGAACCGGAAAGGAAATCCAGGTTCGAATATGAAGTCAAGTTGAAAAAGAGAGATTAATCATGCTTAAAGCATTGATTATGAAACACTTTCCAACTTCAATGCAATTTTATTTACACATGTCTAAAATGCAATACATTCCTCGGTAATATTTTAAAACTTATCACAATACAACATTGATTTATTATATTTGAAAACTTAAACCTTCATCGAAAAAAATAAACTTTATTCAAATGACGGCATTGAAATATAAATTGCCTGGTTTAAACATCTATAAAGTGTGAAATATTCCTCGGTAATAATTTTAGAATTATCATAATACCACGATAATTTATTATATTTGAAAACTTCATCGAAAACAACTGAAATTCATTCAAATGACGTCAGAGAAAAAATAACACGCCTGGCTCTCTCTATAAAAGAAGCATTTCATTCTTGAATAATTCCCCACTCATGTCATTCATCACAATACTATAATAATTTATTTTACTTAAAAATTAAGACCATGAAGCTACAAGTAATTAAACTCTATGCTTAAAACTTCTTCGCAAAAAATCGTCCTTCTCTCTGTAAAGTCAATGAATATTTCTTTCATATCAGCTATGCAGACTCCATAAGCTAAATTCTTTTGCGTTAAAAAAATACAGCAATTCTAATACAACTCATCCTACATATTTTGCTGTTTACATTTTATATAAGTGAAAAATAGGCTTCGTTGTAGAAATAATCAAATTTGGATGTGCATTTAAACTCAAATATATTGTAATTACGTTGTTTTAGTATGTAGATGCACAGAATTTAAACAAAAATAAAGTGGTTTTAGGACGAATACAACACTCAATATGAATTAAAAAGAACTTTAAAAATCACGATTTTGAGACAAGATGTCATATATCATTTTGAAGTGGGTCACGTGATATTTTCATATCATGGTCACGTGATCGTTTCATATAAGAGGTATTATTATTATTTTCATTTTTATTTAAAAAACTACTGAATATATTTCGCTGAATTTTTTTATATATTTTATGGAACAATTTAAATATTACTTAAAAATTTCGAAGCAATTTGTGAATTTTAATTCCGCTTAAAAAATGTTTAAAAAATTAGGTCCCATAGGGCTCAATGTATTTCATTTTTTCAACCCGGGTTCAATCCAAAACTAATTGGGTGATATTATTTATTTATATTCCCATAGGTCTTACAGACCGTCTGAAAAACATACAAAAATTTCATTTTGATTAAGTCATTTTTACGGCAGTTATCGTGCTAACGGACAGACAGACAGACAGACAGACAGAATGAACAAAGTCATAAACACTTTTCAACTTTGTTGTAAAGTGTTAAAAAGAGATCAGCGACTGGAAATATCGCATCACCAGCACAAAGTGAATCATACCGAGTTCCAGGGAAAGAAAGGACAAATTGGAATCAGCACCGATCAAGAGAATGAACAAACAGAAGGATACCGAACCCGAACCAAGCTCAAACAGAACTGCGAAGGGGTCAGATTGGGAACATCAACGACCACATGAGCGACCATGAAAAGACAGACTCCCAGATAGATGAAAAGAGTGGACCAAGGAACCAAAACACCAACAAGGAAACGACTTCTGATATTGACAAGCAAGAAATTAATCAAGTAACAAGTTTTAAAAGCAAATTTTAAATGTAGTTTCATTTGGTACGTAGAAAGTGTAAAAAATGTAGATTTTAAAATATTGAATAGCTATGTTTTGAATAAGTTTTAGACATTAGAAAATGATATTTATATGTTTGAATAAGCTTTAGAAACTAAAGTTAAATTCATGTGCTTCAAGAAGTATTTAGAAATTAAAATTTGAAATGGGAAAGTATTAAGTGATATGCTAGAAAGTTCATTGATTTTGATGTGTTTAAAAATTAAGAAGTGAAATTTACTCGTATTTAGTAATTACAATTGAAATGGAATTAGAATTTATTTAGTAGTATAGAAATTGATTTGATGTTTTAAAGTAATTGCAATTGATTTGATGTGATGTTTAAGTAATAATTTTAAAGGAATTGAAATCGAATTGATCGTAGGATTTTAAAGTATTAAAAATTGAATTGATAGTAGGATTTTAAAGTATTTGAAACTTTATTAAAGTAACGGCGGTTTTTCTGCAGTATGAAAGTAGAATGATTGTAGCTTCGCGTTAGAAATCCGATAAGAGTTTGCTTGATCAAGAGGGTAGAGGAATATGGAAGTTATACTGCGAATCTAAGGAGGGGGAGGGGTTGGTCTGTGAGTTAAATTGTAAAAATGTTAGAAATGGAAAATTTGTCATGACGAAAATATCTTGATCATAGATGATCGTATTAGGTAGATGCATGATTTTGTTTGAAGTCAATTGAGGCAGAAAAAATGTTTGTGTTTTTAAAGTGACATAATTATAAAAATCGATGTATGTAGTTTGATTTTGAAGAAGGTGATGACGAAACAGAATAGAAATGGGAGTGTTGGTTAGTAAAAATGTTGTATAATCGAAAATGTTAAAAAAATATATAAAATTGTAGATTAAAATTTATTTCTAGTTGTGGATGACGTGAAAGATTAGAAAGAATAAAATTATCATTTGATGCTATTTGTATTAAAATATCTGACGTGGGAAGCACATGACTTTCCTTATATAATGCAATAAATTTACTGCCTTTACAGTAAAAAAAATGTTATTTTTATGGTAGATACTTATATTCGTTCCAAGATATTGAATTTTCTTCAATTAGTCGTCATTTTCATTGAATTAGCGTCATTTTTATCAATTTGGCGAGATTTTTGTTAATTTGGTAACAATTTAAAATGTCACCAAGTTGTTGACATTCCGCCAAATTCGTCGCCAAAATCTCGCCAAGCGTTATAGACGGAGAAATAAGTTATTCTTACGGCAGATAAATGACTATTGCAGTTCAAATGCAAAAGTATTACTCAAAGTATCTTTTTTCATGAATGGAACGAGCTAAATCCACGAGAATGATGTCACCCAATTTATCGCATGGTATTACATATGAAAAGTGAACATGTTTGTCAATAGGAAATATTTTTTTTTATTTTATATAACTTTTTGATAATTTTTTTGATAAATGTGCAATATCTCAAGAAGGTTTCGTGTTACCGTTCTAAAATTTATGTCAATCGTTTTCTAATGAAAAATTACATAAGAAATGTCTATTTGCGTAACTTTATTAGCGGTTTTGATTTTTTGATGATTTTTTCAAAATTTTACTCAAAAATTTAGGGGAGTTCTGAACATTGGATTGCGTATAAAAACAATAGGCTTCCAGTATTTACGGATTGTGAGTTTTGTACCAAATTTCGTTCGAATCGGTCCATTCGTTCGTCAGTTATCGTCTCCACAGACTCACTGACACACACACACACACACACACACACACACACACACACACACACACACGCACATTACTTCAAAAATGTTTGATTCGTGACAGGGATGCTCGAAACGTGCTCTCCCGTCGAAAACTCGAATTCGAATTTTCGACCCCGCCACAATGGTTTCCTTATACAGTATGTATATAAGGAAAGTAAAAAATGTTATTTATGAGCATTTTGTTCTTTTATGTTTCGCAATCATTTCTGAGAGACCGTCAAAGATCCAGTTCTTGACCCATTGTTAACTAAGTCGAAAATGTTAATTTTGTCCTGTATTGAACAGGATTTTTTCCCTTGAATTTTTCCAAAATTTTGGAGAAATGATCACACGGGATCTTTAAGTAACGGCAAAAGTATAGATTGCTTAGAATGACGATGGAGGGTAACTTGCATAAATCGAACGCTTATTTGAAGGACCCTCTTCACAGATACTACTCCTTCTTTTTAGAAATTGCAATGGTATATTGGGAATTTAAAATTCAATATAACAGCATTTGCCTAGTGTTGACGAGCAGAGGGGGGGGAGTAATCCCGTAGTATATATATATATATATATATATATATATATATATATATACATTAGACCGTAAAGCTATCAATCAATCCATTTTCGTACAAAGGCTAAAATCTTGATGATATTCCATCCTCCGATGCGATGGAAAAATAATGAAATATTCTAAATGCGCTTATTTCGATGTATTTAGAAATAAATAAATAAATGAATATCAAGTCAATTCTTAACGAGTTCCATTAAAAAAATTAAATAAAAAGTTTTTCAATCTTTCCGATTGTGTCAAGATGGAAACTCTGTCATCATATTTTTGATTGCAAAGAAGCTGACGTGCGTGAAAAACACTCAAAATTGCGCTTCATCGTAAAAGAAACTAAAAACGGATTCGAACATTTAATCAATTTTGCCTTGACGTACCGTCCCAAGAGTCTTTTGCCCCTATATCAAGTTTAGCGGCTGTCCAAAATTTTAATTTCTCGCGAAAGGAAACAACGACAAAGAAATATCTTCTTTTATAATGTACTGGAAATTGTACCCGTCGATGTTATAAAAAAAATGTTTGAATTCGAAAATATACGCAATGCCTTTTGCCAAACTCTGAAATTGTGTTGATGTTACTGTGGTGCATATTTAAAAATATATTATTGAAGTTATATAAACACATTGCGCTGATACCTTGAAATGCCGTTAATAACCCACCATATATTTTAAATTGCGAGTTCTTGAAATAAAATATATTAACATAATACTACTACACAATTAACTGCACCCATTTCAACTTTAACATTATTTATTAAGAGCATTATATTCATAATTTAATTACAATAACTAATCTTATATTTAATGAGGAGATTGGGCATGTGAGACCAGGTAAACTATTATTATAAAACTGATTATGACCTTTTATAAGCACATATCTTCTTGATGCCTTTAGACTTTTGTGGGTCATTGGTTGTTATGTATGATTTATGGCTTAATATCGTCACACTACACTTCACACATATTCTACCATGGTTGCACAATTGAGAACGTTGATCCATGTTCGATCTCCATGTCCCTGTGCCGAACTTAATGCATATATTCACATTTTGTCTGTTGCCACTGCTCATCTGAGCGTCTTATTTGTCCTAACTATTCTGTTCATCTGCTGTAGTACTTTATGTATACCTTGAATCTCGCCTTGTTCTCACTGTATATTCTCATCCTTCTGCCTGTTGCCACCGCATTTTGCCTGAGGTCTAGATGCTCCTCTTCAGCGATCATTGGTTGACCTCAAGGCGATGCGACAACACGTCCTCCTTGGTTAAACCTCTAGCCAATCCCATGGTTTTTCCTTTATCCTCTTCTTTTATGGCTTTCCTGACCTCCAGAGGTCACGGCTGATGTAAATTGACGCCTATCCGTCTGGGCCCTTTGTACTCTTGTTAGAACTCATAAATCTACATTAAAACCTATATTTTTTTAATGTGGCGAAAAAAGCATCAAATAACCTACATAATAAAAATCAATCATGCATAAAGCATTGATCATGAAACACTTTCCAAATGAAATGCAATTTTATTTAAACAACTGTAAAATGTGACACATTCAGCGGTGACATATTTAAATTATCACATTACTGCAGCAATTTATTATACTTGAAAAGTTAAAACTTCTTTGAAATATAAATCGTCTGCCTCTCCATGTAAAATTAATGAATATTTTATTTTTATCTCCGGAACCCGGAGTTAAATAATTTTACGTGAAAAAATTTCAGCAATTCTTATACAACTCAACTTACAAGTGATTGATTTGTTTACATTCTGCATAAGGTAAAATAAGGCTTCGTTTTAGAAGTAATAAAGTTTGTTGATCAATTAAATAAAATATATTGTAAATACTATTGCACAGAATTTAGATACACAGATAATATACAAAAATAAAGCTGTTCTATGACGAATGGAACACTAAATATAAATTAAAAAGATCTTTACATATTATGATATTTATTTATACACGGAAAAAATAGATATCATATTTCATTTTGCAATGAGTCTCTTCAAATATCATGGGTGTAATTATTATTTCAATTTCTATTTAATGGGGCTAAGGACCCTTAAAAGTGCCATAAACAGGGTGAATTTACATGTTTCATATTTTATTTTGTGCCTCTTCTCCAATAGTACCTAAAAATCAATAGTACTTAAAAATTTTACGGCTAATAAGTGAATACCTGTAGAATATATAATTCTTTCAATAATGTGAATCCTATAATAATATTTTTTTAAATTGTATAATATTCATGTATTTATTAAAATTTTATCTTGATATTGGTTGCTTGTGCGTATGATTACAACAAAACTATTACTACCAGAAACAAAAATATTGCTGATTATTATGCAAAAATATCCATTTAAAAAAATCAAAACATTTGCATAATTAAAGTTTATAAAAAATTATTTTTAAATTAAAAATGTAATTTAATTTTAAATTTAATTTTTAAAATCTTAAATTTTGCAAATATTTTTAATTTGATCTAAACCTTTTTAATGGGTACTTTTGCATCATAATCGGCAATATTTTTTTTCTAAAGGTTTTGTTGCAATCATGCGCACAAGCAACCTATACCAAATTAAATTTTTAATAAATACATGAATGTTATACTATTTTTAAAAATATTATTATTAAATTATTGAAAACCTATTAAATTATTGAATTATTGAAAAACTATTTACCTTATTGAAAAAATTATCATATATGCTACAGGTATTCACTTATTAGCAGTAAAAATTGCAGGTATTATCAATGTATCTGCAGAGGAGGTACAAGATAAAAGGTGAAACATGGAAATTCACCCTGTTTATGGCACTTTTAAAGGTCTTGAGCCCACTTAAAAATGTACCCAACATATTTTTCTGAACATCGTATTCCACGTTCTATGTGTTATATTTGAATATTTCCTAAAATTTTCGATGATTTTAACTTTGATTGAAAACTGTTTAAAATGTTAACTCTCATAGGATTCAATGTAATTCATTTTTTTCAAATCTGAAATAAATTGTGTGATATTATTCATTTTTATTCCCTTATGTCCTACAGACTATCTCAACAACATACAAAAATTACATTTTGATAAAATCATTTTTACGGCAGTTATCTCGCGAACGTGCAGACAATATGACCAAAGTTATAAACATTTTTTAGCGATGTTGGAAAGTGTTAAAAATGCAAATGTTAATGTATTTAAATAAATAAATAAATTAATATGAAGAAATTGTTCTATAGATTCGCTTCAAAAAATCTCTGAAAAGAACGTGTCTTGATCTTTTAGATGGTGTCAAGGTAATAGCCTTGCGATAAAATTTTCGTTTGCTAAAAAGCCGACTTCTATTAAAATAATGAAAATCATGATAAAGCATAAAATACTAAAAACACTAATTCAAATTAAAAATATATGAACGATGATTTGATTTTCCGTTACAGACTGCACACACACACAAACGTAGCTTTCTTTATTATTATATAAGATAATTAAATTTCTAAATAAATTATATGTATTTTTAAATAAATTTCAGTACTTAAAAAAAAACTGCGTAGTTTGCGAAAAAATAATTGCGCTTATGATTATATGAATAACTTTTATTTTGTACTTTTAAATTAATACATGTTTGGGGAATATAAAAATCAATATAACAAATCTGTTGAAAGAATGTTATGTCAGATGTCTCAAGATTCCACGTTTTTGAAACTAAATTTTTGCTGAAAAGAAAAACATCTGATTTAAAAAAAACAGATCTTATGAATAATAAAGATTTATTTGTAAGTCAAATAAAAATAGCTTTACATAAAAATATTTTCAGAAAAATCGTAAAAAGTTTTCGTTTTAATACGAGAGAGAAAAATAAACTATAGAAATATTTTTCTTAAGCTGGGTTTCTAATACTCAACTAAAAGAATATATGTGTATTTTTAATTTTTAGCCTTTTTTAAATTGAATAATGTTTTTTTTATAGTTCAAATGCATTATTACCGTTGTATATTCAAAATAATGTTATTTTTCCTGCATTCATAAATTTATGTTCCTGTAAATTTTTTCCAACACATTTGGACTAAACTAATATAAATTTCTGCAAAAAAAATATTATCTTAAGGAAAAATACCCCACCTCAACTGAACAAAATCTCTTCTGCTTGAAGAGAAATTGCATTATGACTACAAAACGACTTAATCCAAATTAAAATTTTAAAACATGTAAAGAAAAATATTTACTCATAGTAATTGGTACTCATAGTCATTGGTGGAGTCAATTTTTTGACTTTCTCATGACATTGCATAGAAAAAGAACTACATTTAAAAAAAATTCTATTTCGAGATTTTAGAGGATGGCAAGGTGTTCATGCGTGCGCGCGTGTTTGCTTGTGTGTGTGTGTGTGTGAAGTGCGGAAAAGATAAATTAAGAACAAATCATTGATTATCACGAACCATCATGGGTATACCTGTATATCCTGTATATCAGCAATCATGTATATCAGTATATCAGTATATCGTGTATATCAGTATACAGTGTATATCATTATACCTGTATATGAGCATGCCTTGTGCATCAGTATATCGCGTACATGAGTTTATCGCATTTATCAGTACATCATGTACATCAGTTTATCGTATATATCAGTATATCGTGCATATCTGTAAACCCGTCAATCGTGTATATCAGTATTTCGATATATCATGTATATCAGTACATCAGTTTATCGTAGATATCAGTATATCCTGCATATCTGTAAACCCCTTAATCTTGCATATCAGTACATCGGTATATCATGTATATCAGTATATCGTGTATCGAACATATCAGTATATCGGTATATCAGTACATAGCGTATCAAGCATATCATGTATTGGTCGGCTTGCAACGACAGGCTAGAATTAGCTGGAGTGTGATTCAACTCGACTTTCTCATAGCAGAATTAATTTTTAGTAACATTTTTTTTCACATTTTACAAGAACACTTTTTAATAATCCTTACTGTTGGTACAAGTAACTACAATTACATCGTATTACCCTTTACATTAAAGAGCTTCAAAAATATTTTGATTCATGCCACGGTTGAAAATGTACCCGCAGGGAGGTAATTTGCCCCCGAGGAGGGCTAATAACGGCTAATATGACTTTTTGATAATTTTTTTGAAAAATGTGCAATATCTCGAGAACGGTTCATGTTAGCGTTCTGAAATTTATGTTAATCGTTTTTTAATGAAAAATTACATAAGAAATGTCTATGTGCGTAACAAAAAAAAATATTTTTTACAACGATGATCGTAACTATTTATTAAATCTTGTGATAATTGAATAATAAGTAGAACTTTTAATGCATGATTATGTCACGTTTTTACTTTCCCTGCAATACATGGTAATGTATAGGGAAAGTATTGGAATCATGCCGAAAATCACAACTCGAGTTTTCGACGGATCTACACGTTTCGAGACCTCTAGAATACGAAAAAACCATTTTTAGCGTGACGTCTGTGCGTGTGTCTGTGTGTCTGTCTGTCTGTCTGTCTGTCTGTCTGTCTGTCTGTGTGTCTGTCTGTGTGTCTGTCTGTCTGTCTGTGCAGATATTGTATCCACTGTAACTAAAAAACTAATCGACCGAATTTCACAAAATTTGGTAGGTAAGTCACTTGTGGGCGGGGCTAGGGCTGATTAGTTTTGGGTACGATTCGGAATAAAAGAACCCGCCTTTTTTTGCGAAATGGCCCGCAAAAGCTTGTATCCACTCTAGCTGAAAAACTAATGAACCGAATTTCACAAAATTCGGTAGATGACTCACGTATAGGTCACTCTGGTGCTGATTAGATTTTGGTACGATTCGGAAAAAAATAACCTGCCTTTTTTTGCAAAACGGCCCGCAAAAATCTTCAAAATCTAAACTAAAGAACTTGGTATACTTAGATATATCCATTAAATGCCCGTTTAATACGTAATGTTTAACGACGAAAAGAATAAGACCAACCCCATTACACTAGGACTAGCCGTTCTCGAGATATTTTAGTTTTTCGTACTAGGGAAAGTATTGGAATCATACCAAAAATCACAACTCGAGTTTTCGACGGATCTACACGTTTCGAGACCTCTAGAATACGAAAAAACCATTTTTAGCGTGACGTCTGTGTGTGTGTCTGTCTGTCTGTCTGTGTGTCTGTCTGTGTGTCTGTCTGTCTGTCTGTGCAGATTTTGTATCCACTCTAACTAAAAAACTAATGGACCGAATTTCACAAAATTTTGTAGGTAAGTCACTTGTGGGCGGGGCTGGTGCTGATTAGTTTTGGTTACGATTCGGAATAAAAGAACCCGCCTTTTTTTGCGAAATGGCCCGCAAAAGCTTCTATCCACTCTAGCTGAAAAACTAATAGACCGAATTTCACAAAATTCGGTAGATGAGTCACGTATAGGTCACCCTGGTGCTGATTAGATTTTGGTACGATTCGGAAAAAAATAACCTGCCTTTTTTTGCAAAACGGCCCGCAAAAATCTTCAAAATCTAAACTAAAAAACTAGGTATACTCAGATATATCCATTAAATGCCCGATTAATACGTAATGTTTAACGACAAAAAGAATAAGTCGAATCCCATTACATTAGGACTAGCCGTTCTCGAGATATTTTAGTTTTTCGTACTTTCCCTACGCCACCTTTGAAAATAAGCCCGGTTACCGAATGAGAACGAAAATTGAATAAAAGTGAAATAAATTTAATTAAAATAAAGAGAACGTGGATATAAGTCTGCAGGGAAAGTCATGTGCTGCCCACATCAGATTTTTTCCTATGCTGCAATGTCAAAAGGACATAAATTTTCGAATGTATTTCGAAGTTTTCTTTCGATTAAAAAAATGTATCTTGTTTTAGATTTTTTGTTAACAAATCGGGTAATAAAATTTTCGTGAAAATACATTAATATCTTTGGCCTCTATTGTGTACACAAGGAATCCACCACAAACATCAGAGAGACAGACAGATGGATACCACTCTAAAAATAGTCAAAACATATTCAGGAGGTCTTAAAACATATATTGGCATCGAAATCTCGAAATTAAAAATGTTTGTGAAATCAATTATTTCTCAATACTTTCTCAATGCTACGTATGAGAAAGTAGAAATTGAGCTGCAACTTTTTTAAATAAGTTTTCTTTGTTTAGCAATCAGTGGTGCTTTTCGTTGAAAATAGTTCTTTCAATTAAAAATTGGCCCAATGAGGTTCTGCATTGTCTTCAGGTTTGAGTATTTTATGCTACAATTGGGAGCAGGGGAGGGGGGGACTAGTCATAAATTGTTCAGGGAATCTTAAAACTTATATTAACATCAAAAATATCACGAAATAGTACATTTCGAAATAGAAAATGTTCATGGAACCAATACTTTCCCTATATTATATTACATAGTATGAGGAGGTAAATAAAGCATACAATGAATAAAACGAAGTTAATGTTCTAACAAACCGTCAGCGCACTGAGTCCCTAGTTACAGTATTGTTACGACGTATCCTCTGAAATCCTGGGTCTGCGATCAGGATGCAATAATAAGTTCAAATTTCTGGATACCTAACACGTTTATTCGCAAACTCAACGTAAATAGGAAAATTATACACCCAAACATCACTTAAATGCTCCACTGATTTAAAAAAATAACTAATATTAATCCTAAAACATTGGCGAAAGAAATTTCACAAAACAGCGGACACGTTCCAACACACACACTTTCTTTTAACACTTTCCAACATAGTTGTAAAGTTCTTATGACTTTATTAATCTGTCTGTCTGTCTGTCCGTTCGTACGATAACTGCCGTAAAAATGAATTTATCAAAATTAAATATTAGTATGGTTTTGAGACGGTCTGTGGAACATATGTGAATGTAAATGAATAATATCTCCCAATTAGTTTTGGATTGAACCCGGGTTGAAAATGTGAAATACATTGAACCTTATGGGACCGATTTTTTCAAAAGTTTTTTAAGCAAAGTTAAAAATCGCAAATTGTTTCGAAAATATTAAGATATAATTAAACTATCCCATTAAATATATAAAAAAAATTTCAGCAACATATACTGTGTAGTTTTTAAAATAAAAATTGAAATAATAATTACTTTCATGTTATATGAATAGATCACGTGACGCACTTCAAAATAACATATGGCATCCATCTTTGTTTCCCAGAGTAAAAATCTTGATTTTTAAAGTTATTTTAAATGTATATTTAGTGTTGTATCCGTCCTAAAACAGATTTATTTTTGTGTATTTTCTGTGCATCTATATTCTGCGCAAATGCAATTACAATATTTATTCGTTTAAATGATCATCAAACTTTAATTATTTCTACAACGAAGTCTAATTTTAATGGATTATGATTGAAATATTCACTGATTTTACATAGAGAGACAGACGATTTATAGTTCGATGACGTCATTTGAATAAAGTACATTTTTTAATGAAATTTTAAGTTTCCCAATATAATAAATTATTGTAGCACTAAGATAATTTAAAATATATCAGCGCTGAATATATCGCATTTTAGATATGCTTAAATAAAATTGCATTTCAGTTGGAAAGTGTTTCATAATCAATGCTTTATGCATGTTTGGTCTTTTTTGTTTTTATCAAAACCCCATTTCTATTAATCAATTCCGAGCCATACAAGTAATTAAATGACAATTTTTATTCAAATTAATGTACTTTAATCAAAAATAAAGTACATTTTAATATAAAATTATTTATTTTAATACATAATTATTTATTGACTTTTGGTGAAATAACAAGGTAAGTTTGTCTTATTGTTCTTCTTATGAACTCCTTTAGAACTTCCCTTATTCGAATCCTTTATTGCTGCTTATACAACTTATCACTGGCAAAAACGAGGGACATAATCTGGATGGAATGAATTTAATTTCATACTAGCAGCGATTACCCGGCGTTGCTCGGGATTTACCATGAAAAACTACGATAAAAATTACACCGGAACATATAGGGCCTATTGTGATATATTACAACTGAATTTATCGCATTTTAGAGATGATCAAATAAAATTAAAGTTGGAAAGTGTTTCATAATCAATGCTTTACGCATGATTAATCTTTCTTGTGATTTCTTAATACTTTTCGTTGTTGAGAAAGCCTGTGAGAAATAAACCATGGTGATAGTTTCTATTTAAATTCATTTCTCAAATCTGCGATTTTCAAAAGTGTCTTATACGTTCAATAAACTCCCACAAAACTCAGTATTGATTAAGCCTTTGAGAAATAAATCATGGTGAAAGTTTCCATTTAAATTCATATCTCAAACCTGCGATTTTCAAAAGTGTCTAATACATTTAATAAACTCCCACAAAACTCAGTGTTGAGTAAGCCTGTGAGAAATAAATCATGGTGAAAGTTACCATTTAAATTCATATCTTTTGTTTTCCCCAATAGCCAGGCATTGACTCTTTCATCTTCGCCTATACATCGGCGATATTTTATCTATCCCTCGAATAAAAAGTAACACTTGAGCAGTATCTGAAACATCTGTTGAGACATCCAGGGCCAAAGAGAACCAATTTAAGTCTCGATTTTTGTCAGACAATTGAGTTAATATATTTTCTGCATATTTGTTCGAGTCAGTGTTTGCTTACAAACTGATGTTTTTAAATAAATTAGCTTTTCCTGAACACATTTCTTCTTCTGCTGCAATCATGCAATCATTAATTAATTCGCCGTCAGTAAATGTTTCGCTATTGAATGAGCCACGTGGAAACTAGCACGAGTTGCTGCTTCTTGTTCAGCATTTACTTTCTTTAACAACAATTGCTGAGATTTCAACCCGCGTTTCAAAGATTCATATTTTTCTAATCGTAGGCTTCCTGTAAATTTGGAGTAATTCTCTCATAATGACGTTATATAATCTCATAATGACGTTTAATGTAATTAGTCTCATAATGACGTTTTATATTGTATTCCTTGAGGACTGATATTGTTTCATTGCAAATTATACACATTGCCTTGTTACTTGACTCAATCAGGAAATATTGATATCCCCATTGCTCTTTAAATGCTCTGCACTTTTGACCTTTGGCCCTTGGGCTCTTACACTCTGGCCCTCGGGACTTAGTGGAGGAGTCAGTGTGGCCCTTATGCTACAAAGTTTGGAGACGCCTGTTCTAGCCTATTAAAAGCAAGTTTCTAAACTTATTCATATTTTAACAACCGGCTCCCACAAAATCAGTGGAACTCGGCTGAATAATATATCACTGAGTCTATCCCAAAATTTTTTTCTTCCTGAAACTAGAAAGAAAAACTGCCTGCATACTATAGGTAACTTGTGTTTATTTCTAATAGAATTGTCAATTGTAATTACGTATGACTTATGAATTTTCGCGTTCTCATACTATGTATACCATAGTATACAGAAAGTATTGTTTTCACGAAAATTTTCGAATTCCCGATTTTGCTGCCAATATATGCTTCAGGACCTCCTGAAAACGTTTTGGCTAGTTGTGGAGTGTCGTTCGTCTGTCTGTCTGCGGTTGATTTTTTTGTACACATCAGCTGCCAGATATATTAATAAATTTTAACAAAACTCTGGACCCGGCTTTACAATCGAAAAGAGTCTGATGTGGGCAGCAAATGACTTTCCGTATATAATGCAATGAATTTACTACTTTTCCTGTAAAATACATAGATTATTTTTATAGTAGATATTTATATTCTTTCCAAGATATTGAACTTTCGTCAATGAGTCGTCATTTTCATTTATTTAGCGTCATTTTTATCCGTTCGGCGAGTTTTATGTTAATTTGGCAATATTTAAAAAAGTCGCCAAAGTGGCGACATTCCACCAAATTCGTCGCCAAATTATCGCCAAGCGTTATGGATGGGAAAATAAGTCATTCTTACAGCAGATAAATGACTATTCGTGTTCAAATACAAAAGTATTGCTGAAAGGATCTTTTTTCATGAATGGAACGAGTTAGATCCACGAGAATAATGTCACCAAATTTATCCCGTGGTATTACATATGAAAAGTGAACATGTTTCTCAATAGGAAATATTTTTATTTTATTTTATATGACTTTTTGATAATTTTTTTGAAAAATGTGCAATATCTCGTTTCTGTATAGAAACAATAGGCTACCAGTGTTTACGTATTGTAATTTTGTACCACATTTCATTCGAATCGGTTCATTCGTTCGTCAGTTATCGTCTCTACAGACTCACTGACACACATACACACACAGAGATATCACTTCAAAAATGTTCGATTCGTGATCAGGGATGCGTGAAACGTGCTCTCCCGTCGAAAACTCGAATTCGAAATTTTGACCCCGTCACAATACTTGCCTTATATATTATTGTATATAAGGAAAGTAATTCAGAACTGCATACAATTTTTTTTTTTTTTTGAAATTCGATCAAAAAACTTTTTGAAATTAGAGACACATTTTCACAGAATCATACATAGAAGGGATTATGTATGCCTGAATGGTCAGAAGATTTCAGAATTACAATCATTGTGGCAAAAAATATATGTGATATAGTTTTTCTGTCCGTGATGTCATCCTTACGAGGTACATTAGCCAAGTGTGTATTAATCCAAATATTTATTTCAGGCTATATAAATTGAAGAGTAACTCGTTATGACTGTAATAATTTGGATCAACTAAACCGGCTTGTATTTTATTTTTTTTGTAAAATTAGGACAAACAAAAACCACGAGTTACAGTCCAGTTAATTACTCATATTATTTATTTTCCCCAAAACTTCTCCTATTATAATTTTGGACTTACTCGGTTCTTGCACAAACTCCTTCAACTGTTGCTACTGTAAATAAAATTAAAATATTAAACAAAACTTTTAAGCGAGGTAATACAAATAATTAAATACGTGTATAAAACTAATAAATAACATTTTAATTAACGGATTAGAATAAATTTGTTATTAAGAAGCACTCATTTGAGGGAATTTAGAAAACATCGCACACCCTCTCGAAAATATTGCCTGTTAATCCTGGTTTGAAATTGATAATTATTTTTTCTTCCTTCCGTTTAATTAAATGGAGGTTCTGTTCCATATAAATATATGCGGTTCTACGTTTAATTGAACAAAGGCCTTCATCATTATTTTAAAAATATTTACTTTTTTTTGCTCCATTTTAATGACCATAAGAAGGTATAATGATGCTAAATTTTGCTTGATATGACTCGGATGTATGTATAATAAATTATAATAGGAAGCTATTAAAATTTATAGTTCGTGATCTAGAGATTTGACTAACTTTAACACACACATACACACACACACACACACACACTCACAATTTTAACAATGTTATTTAGGCTAAACTCTTAGAGAATTTTTTTGAATCACATACGATGTGATGAAATAAATTATAAGGTGGAGTTTGCTGTTTTATACCTAATACTTAAATCTTCGAGTTGGCTTAAATTATCATCCTTAAATTTTCTGTAAATCGTACAGCCGTACACTACATTGTTGCCGCATTATAACTCACCATAATTTTTTTGTGCGAGTTCCTAAAGTTTAAATATATTAACATACTACGAAATTAACTTCACCCATTTTAAACTGTCTCTAAAATAAACATTATTTATTATACATATGCAATTAAGAATCACTGACAATGTATATATATATATATATATATATATATATATATATATAAATATAAAAAGTATAAATAGTATGTAAAAATTGGAGAAAAGAAGGAAGGCTTAGCGAGAAGCTTACTAAATGGCGGTAAGGGGTTGTGACCTTACACCCCAGTTGTCAACATGCTTGTCATAATTGCCGCGGCATTGCACTCCTGGACGCCAGTCCTGGCTGAAGCCAACCTCCGAAGTGATAATAACAATCGTCACAAGACCGATGAAAAAGAAAAGTCCAATATATAAAAGATAAGGTGCAGTCCATTACTGGATGGCATACTAGTCCTTCAGACTACTATGACCTTTATATATCTGCGTCTAAATATTATTGTCTAAAACCATTATGACCTTATATAACAGCTGATTTGTACATACCTTTGTTGTATGCCTTAAGACGTTGAACAGAATGTGGGTCATTCATTATTACATCACCTCTCACTATTAACTATAGGCTGGATATATTGACTACTACACAACACTTTAGGGAGGTCGGACGGTCTGGGTCTCAACAACAACACTTTAGGGGAGTGCAAAATTAGACAATGTCTCAGAAACCACCCAAGTTTTTCCCATTATTTGATTCAACTGTGGTCTATAAATATTTTTACAGAATTTTAAAATGTTATCCTGAGGTCCCTCAAAGGCTTTGAACATAATGTCCAATAGGAATCAAAGTCACACTTTGATTTTCAATACCGACACTTATTAGATGAGATTACGCAGAACGTAGGAATGATAATACCAATATTTAAATACCAAATTGCACATTTTTGTAGCTATTTATTAATAAGTCAGAATTTGACAATTCAAAGCATGTGCCACAAATTTATCCTATTTGTCCACAAAATGTTAAAAATGCCATAAGCAACGATGTCAACGGTAGTCTCAAATTGTACAATATATAGCACCTAGGTTTCTTCATATTGTGAGTGCGTAATTTTTAGTGCCTTCTTATCGAATTTGGGGAACTGCTTCCTGTGTTGTTCAACGCCCTGTAAGAGCCTGGATCTTTGCTCAGGATCGGTTGTAGTGATGGTAGCAAAATCTGATATAAGCTTGATCCCACGCTCAGCTGCATCATTCGCAACTTTGAAAGTGCGAACAAATTTCTTCGCAGCAAGAAATGCGGAATCAGATGGCCATTAATTGACTAGCTTAACTAACCAGTTAGTACTGACCCTCAGAATTCTGTACAATGCGTGGGATTCTGGACCAATTAAAACTTTCAGTGTCGTATCTCAATCAATTTTTCTGAATACAGACTTACCGAGACGGAAGTTCTGTGGCAGTGGCGTCACTGACAACTGAATGGCCCTCTCTTGTTTCAAACAATCAGTCATCATGTAATGCTTGCTGAAAAGTGCAAAGGGAACAACTTTTTCCGTGAGGTACCATCGGTGGTTTACAAGTTTATGAATTACCGTGTCGGAAACTGCCTTATCCACTTCACGAAAATCAATCATGTCATGAATAAGCTGGATATCGTCTGCTGGGGCATCAACGCCATTGCCGGCTTTCGGCCAAGCAGCAGTGTAGAACAGTGACAAAAACCTGTTCATACGCATGAGTTTCTCAAACATTTTATTGTCAAACGGCATTGCCCTGGAGAACATGAACATATTTCCTGCGTACAAGTTGTTGGCTATCCAACGAGTTTGATGAATTGCACTAGGCTTCAGGAAGTGAATCCCACGCGGAGGAGTCTCACCAAAGATTATCAGTGTATTCTTTACACACTCACGATAGTCATTACGTTGAAGTTTGTTTTCTGGTCCCAGAATTGCACCAAAAAGGAGATTCCAAACTGCACTAACAATTAGTTCCAAAATATGGTGGCGACATGCCAAGTACAATAGGTTTCTTTCCAGGCGTTCTTCGACGAAGGCGTTCAATGGGCTGTTCAATGCGCCGTTGCTTTCCGAGCTTCTAGTAGTCATTTGTGCTTTAAAAAAATCGAACAATTTAATTATTTATTCAATTTTGCATTTTAATAAGTGTATATAATACAAATATACACATTTCTGTTATATTTGATGTTTAGCCCAAAATTGTATGTCTTGTAAACGGAATAAAACACGAGAACACTTGTGACTCTGTGACTTATGTTCGGAGACTTTGAGGGACCTCAGAATAACATTTTAAAATTCTGTAAAAAATATTTATAGACTACAGTTGATTCAAGTAATGGGAAAAACTTGAGTATGGATGGTTTTTGAGACATTGTCCAATTCTGGACACCCCTAACCACACTTGTATATCTGAATGAATTTCTTACACCATGTCTGAATCTGAATAATAACTCTTAAACTACCTTCTTGGCCCGCCCTTTTTGGCCCGCATAGTCTCTCCATTCTTAAAGTGGTATCTTCACACGATTTCTTAATATGGACTGGTGAATGCATGTGTATCTTAATGAATTCATCTTTTATAAGAGAATACAGACTATTTTCTGTTAAACTTTTTGTCTGTTGAAACATCGTTTCGCCTGAGGTCAAGATACGCCCACCGTATCTGAGTGGTTGTCCTCAGGGAAATGCAGCAACACTCCTTCATTGGTTAATTCTTTAACCAATCGGCATGGTTTCAGCTTTGGCTTCCATTAGATTTTCTGACCCAACCACACATGTGATTTAAGAGATTTTATTTATTGCTTTCATGACCTCTCGGCCCAGGGCTGTCGTAAACTGGCTCCTTCGAGTTTGGGCTTTTATATGGCTTGGTAGATATCATAAATCTATGTACATTAACACAGCCAAAACGTCTCCTGGTCTCACAGAATGTTATCAGAATTTGAGCACATAACAAATCGCTTGCAACACCATGTTTATGTGCTAGTTGATATTCTCCACGTTAGCTGAAAGATACCCTGGAAACACTTAATTCTATATTTTCAACTTATTAGATTTTAATCCTTAAAGTTTGATACAATGTTTTAGAGCTTAACAAAGCGTAGCCTTGATTTATTCACAAAAATGAGTTTTTTAATCACAGTTTTTATTAGTAATTTTTAAAGCTGTGAGAAAAAATCCATCTGTTTTCGTAAACATAAACTGTTGTGAAAATAAGAAAAGCATAATTAAATCAAACATCTGATAAATGATTAAAGTTTAGTTGTGGTAAAAAATTCAATTAATACTGAAGAATTTATTTAATATATTTTAAATGAGGAAAATGTTGTGAAATGAATTTTGGATTATTAATTAAATAATTATTTTTTTTTATTTGATGTGATATATATGGGGATTTTATCGGCGCTATAATTAAAACTCATTTCAGAGGATTGAACTTACTGTAAAAAATATGCCTCGAGTTGTTCTGAGGAATGAAGAAATGCAGCTGGCCTGTAGCTAGAAGACGATTTTTACTTTCCCTACAATACATGTAATGTATAAAGAAAGTATCCAACTCGACGTCAATATGTGTGGTTGTGTGCCTGTCTGTCTGTTTGTGCAATGTATGTATCCAGTCTAGCTTAAAAACTGTTCGACGAAATTGCTAGGTAAGTCACTTGTGGTAAGTCATTTGTTAGGTAAGTTACTTTAGGTTTACCATTGTGTTAATTGGATTTTGCTACGATCAGGAAAAATGAAACCTGCATTTTTTTGTAAACAATTGTACAATAAAGGACGAAATATTCTTATGTATTTATCACATACATTTTATATTCGTTGTTTAACGATAAAAATAATAAGACCAACTCCATTACTCTAGTTTAAATCGTTCTTGAAATATTTCAGTATTGGTCCTTAATTTAAAACCACACATAATGTTTCATTTTTGGTGAGTATCTAAACGTAAAAATGTTTTTACATTTTTACGTTTAAAGTTATAGTATAATGTACTTGGTTTGCGACATTGTATCCGCTTCCGGGAGTGTCGTCATGACATTAAGCTGGCTTAACCGGGAAGTGGGGGTCACAATCCCCCCCGGCGAAATTTTGATACATTGCTTTTCTTTCTTCATTCTCTTTTGTATTATATAAATGTACTTGGTTCAGCAGCATAGCGCCTATAGGTATATTTTCAGTTGTTTGATTTCGATGAGGTTACTAGATATTTTTATATGTATATATATATATATATATATATATATATATATATATATATATATATATATATATATATATATATATATATATATATATATATATATATATATATATATATATATATATATATATATATATATATATATATATATATATATATATATATATATATATATATATATATATATATATATATATATATATATATATATATACATATATATATATATATATATATATATATATATATATATATATATATATATATATATATATATATATATATATACATATATATATATATATATACATATATATATATATATATATATATATATATATATATATATATATATATATATATATATATATATCATTTCCAAAATTCAAAACTTTATTAAAATTCATTTTGTTCAAACAGTATATAGTTCAAGGAAAATGCATATACAAATTAAATAAAGGAATACCACAGGGAGGTAAATCATCCACCATACTGGCCAACCTTTATCTACATTTTTACGAAAATCAGAGCCCTTTCAACAGTCATATAATGTACAGATATATTGATGATCTTATTATTATTGGAATTACTAATGAGGCCAATGAATTAAATTTTGATTTCTATCCACCTAATCTACAACTCATTGAAAATGTATATACATCCAACTGGATCAATTTTCTAGACGTCAGTTTAACAATTAAAAATGCAAATACAATAAAATTTAAAATCTATGACAAAACAGAAACTTATAACTCCAAAGTAAATAAACTTCAACATTTCTCTTCCAATCTTTCCAAATCTGTATATAGAAATATTATTAATAACCAGTTATTAAGAATCAAAATGTTAAGTACACCTTGTTACTACAAAGAACATCATAAATTCATCAACACCGTTATCAAAAATAACTACCCGCCCAATCTTATTTTTTCTTTTATTAAAACACACTTTAAATTTAAATTCAAAAACTTGCAACAATTACAGCAACATATTGGCAGATCATACTCTAGCATTTCTAAATAATTCATAATCTCCATGTCTTCTTCTAACAGTTAAACAATTCGTATAATTCACTTTAACCTGCTTTGCGAAAACTGCGTAGTCAGTAACTAAAAATTCACTGTAACCTGTTCTGAGATGATTGGTAATACACATGTTTTTCCAGAACCTTCCCGGTCGTCCATCCTGTTGCTCCAAGTCCTCTGGACGAGCCGGACGGCCTGGGGCTTTCACACATGTTTTTCCAGAAGTACCACAGTACTAGGGGTAGATATATTTTCATTTTACTTTGATTATATTCTTTTGATATTACTTTATAATACTTTGCATCCTCATTTCAATAATTAGCCACAAGCTGGTGTAACAGAATATTTTATATTCATGTTTGATTTTTTTGTGTATTTGATCCACTTTGTCTTTTCTTCTACGTCGGGCCATGTACATTATTTCTGTAATACATTTTACAGTTGTGTACACAGAAACGTAGAATCAGCATTAATGAAACATGTATGGCCCTTGATAACGTACATGGTTTCAGAAATGCTTTTCATATTAATTTTATTCCTTTTATATTCACTAGATTCCATTTATTCAATTTCCAAACTTTTTGCCTAGCTCATCGTGCTACACTTGGCTTCTGATTTGCAATTTTTTTACCTTTACCTTCAGTTTACAAGCAATTTTCTTTGGTATTTCTCGGGTATATATATATTACAAGTAATCAAAAAATCTTCAATTATATATATATATATATATTTGAAATGTAATAATAAGAATTATGTAAAAATAAAAAAATAAAAAAAATAAAAATACAATTCAAGTAATATTAACATCACCATAGAAGCAAATTCACGGCCATAATGCCGATAATAGAAAAGAACAGAACCTTCCCAAATTCGATGATTAATCAGAATAAAATTCATCTTCAGGTCTGAGTATTTAATTCTAATTAACCCAAACAAATGCCTGTTTCAGATTCAGCAATAGTACATTACTATAAATGCTTAAACTCAGACTACAGACATCAAAAAATGAAAAAATGAAAAAAAGATACATTAAGAAAATTGTATTACCTTGCGGCATGAACCCTTCTTCCTCACCACGTGTATACACGATCAACCTCAACAGCTTAATCTAGAAGCACCGGAATGAACAAGTCGAAATTCTACCAGGGAGGCAGTACGAACGTTCATGGAAATACTCCCAAACCCGTCCAGTGAGTTTAAGCTGGAGACTGGACAAGCAATTCAGAATACAACTTCCCAAACATGCAGAACTGAATATGAATATGATTCAAAGATGAAAATTCCTACTAAACAAGTAATTCATAGGAAAACTGGATAATCGAGAATGCCACTATACACCATTATACGGGCGCTCAAAACGTAGTTTCAATACTGACAAAAGTTACATTTTTTTGCGAAAATAAAATTCAAAACATTGATGTTAATGCATCTTATTTTCCGATTTTTTGATTTTTCTAATGTTTTTGACTTAGTTTATTATTTTTCATTTTTATTTATTTATATAATTAATAAATAATTATATATAATATACACATATACATACATATATATATATACATATATATATATATATATATATATATATATATATATATATATATATATACACACATACATATATATATATATATTTTTTTCCTCTCTCTGTCACTATAATTAGTCACTATAATTGGGTCACTATATTGGGTCACTATAATTAGTCACTATAATGTTAGTCACTATAATTGGGAATGTTTTCTAGGATGTTATCGAGTGAAATTTGATACACTGAGTTGATAATTTTAATAACAAAATTGGGGGGATATGCATTATTAGTCGCTGTACTCAATAATTCCATAAAGTGCGCTAATTTATAATATTCATCACAAATTTTATTGATTCTAAGAGCCTGGTTTATTATAATATTTCTAAATACAGATATATGCAGACAAGAGTCAAAATGTTGAATTTTTGATGTAATAAATTTAAAATCCTGTCTTTTATCATACAAGTTTATAACCATATTACAATTTTGTAAATTTAAATTTAAATCTAAAAAGTTTGCAACATTTGTGTCATTATTACTTGCATTTAATTGTAAATTTTTTGGATAAAAGTTTAATACTATAGGGATATTATTATTTGGGGATACACATAAACTGTCATCTAAATATCTAAACATGTGCATATTATGCAAGCTTGGATTAATGTTTTTTTCATAGAAGAATAAATACAGATTAGCTAACAATGATGAGGCACACCCCCCTTGTGGGATACCAACCTGTTGTTTAATAATAGTACCACCATGTTGAATATAATTCTCATAAAGAGTGAAGTTAAGTAATTTTTTAAAAAGAAAATTTGAATATTTTAGGTTGATATTATATTTTTCAAAAATTCCTAAAATAATTCTATACAGATCATCTATATTAATATTATTAAACAAAATATATATATATATATATATATATATATATATATATATATATATATATATATATATATATATATAAATATATACACATATATATATATATATGCATATATATATATATATATGTATATATATATGTGCATATATATATATATATATATATATATATATATATATATATATATGCATATATATATGTATATATATATATATGCACATATATATGCATATATATATGCATATATATATATATGCATATATATATATATGCACATATATATGCATATATATATATGTACAATATACTTCTTAATATATACTTCCCAATACAACTAATGGACTTGTAAGGAATTGTTATAATTATTTTTCAAACTACCTCTTCCGAAGCAAAGCAGAGACGGGAGTGGGCACATTGCCTTTTGGACAAATAATGCTCTATTTCTATACAGGCGCTATTAAAAACTAACCATTTCACCTACCTTTCGCGGCGCATTCTTAATTACCATTAAATAGGTGTAATATATTTTGGTAATGGTTTTAGGTTTTTGTACGATTCGGGAGAAAATATCCATCCTGTTTTGGGGGAAAGGGTCTCTAGTTTGCTTATTTCTACGCTAACTGAAAACTAATAGATCAAATTTTACAGAATTTGGTAGATAAATCACTTGTAGGTTCATCTGTTGCTGATTAGATTTTGATACGATTCGGAAAAATGAGCCGGCTTTTTTGTGAAATGGTCGCAAAAGTCGATAAAATTCAAAATAAGACTCAAACTTTTGACGTCGAAATTAATAAGACCAACCCCACTACTCTAGGACTAACAGTTCTTGAGTTATAATATTTTTCAAATTTTCGCTACGCCGTCCTTGAAAGTGCTTTTCGTTACCAAATGAAAATGAAAATTGAATTATATATATATATATATAGGGTGTCCCAAAATCATTGACCTCGACTTTTATTTCCTAAATATTGATCTTAAACATATATATTAAATTACTAAGTTGCGTAAAAAGTACAGAATTTTTTGAAATCGATAAAAATTTTCTGAGGATTGAATTTTGAGAGATATAAAAAATTTAAATTTTTGTACGGCCCCCGTACAAAACATTTTCAATGACTAAAATATGCCCCATACACTAATAAGGTGATGTACGAAATTTCAGCATTTTATCATAAAATGTCCCAGAGATATGTCTAAACAAATTTGGTGAGGGATTAATCACAAATTTAAATGTAAATGTGTACAGCAAAAGTGCAAATGACGCAACGCAGAAATGCATTATTGGCAAATATTATATGCCTCTTATCTTTAATGGATATTTTGCATGGATGGAAAACATTTTGAACAAGCTCTGTAATCTTTGTGTAAAGTTATTGTTTCTACAAAGTGTAGATACTTTTGTACCAATAAATAGCAAAATTATTTATTTATGTAATGATTGTTTTCTTTCGTAATTTGCGTATGACCCCTAAAACGCGATCTGCCAACATGATTTTTCCCCTCCAAGAACCCATAATATGCATATATATATATATATATAAATATATATATATATATATATATATATATATATATATATATATATATATATATATATATATAATATAATACAAAAGTAATCAGATGAAGAAAACGAAAGCATACAAAAGTATGAAAAAGGCTTAACGTAGATGCCGCAATGCTGCACAAGTATGTTGTTGTTGTTGAGACCCAGACCGTCCAACCTACCAGCACAAGTATGCAAAGCAGTTATAGCAAATAAATAAATAAATAAATATATATATATATATATATATATATATATATATATATATATATATATTTATGCCATGGCATAAAGCATTTGCTCAACCGGAGAGTGGAGGTCACAACTCCCCCCGGCCACTTGTGATACTTTTCGTCTTTCGCATTCTTCTATTGCTTTTCAGTTTTTAGGTATTCCTTTTGGTAAATATATATATATATATATATATATATATATATATATAATAAAAAAAGTTTTGAAGATCCAATGAAAGAAAAGTGAGAAGCTGTAACACGAAAATCCAAATATCTAGCAGGCTTACGAAATAAAAGTATAAATCAACAAATCCTCAAGCAAATGGATAAAAATAAAGATAAAAATAAAATAAAAAATTTATATATATGTATATATATATATATATATATATATATATATATATATATATATATATATATATATATATAAGAAAAAGTTTTGAAGATCCAATGAAAGAAAAGTGAGAAGCTGTAACACGAAAATCCAAATATCTAGCAGGCTTACGAAATAAAAGTATAAATCAACAAATCCTCAAGCAAATGGAAAAAAATAAAGATAAAAATAAAATAAAAAATTTATATATATGCATATATATATATATATATACAGTATACTCTCTCTACTCTGAGCACTCATGGGGAGCGACCAAAATGTTCAGATTATGGGGGTGTTCATTATAGAGGGAGATTGGGAAATTCATGTACGTAGTGAGTTTATAGACTGTATAGAATACTTAGCCTGGTTAGCCATGCCAGTTACCGGGATGGAGGTGCAGAACTTAGATTTGCCTGCTAGTTCAATGTCAAACTAAATTCAGTCGGACCTGCACTCTACCATCACATTTCTGTTTGTTTTTTTTAAATGAAAATGTTTTACAAAACATACAATAAAATTACATAATTACAGTATACACTTATTACAGTACATAATTAATTATTTCATCAAAAAGTAAGTAATTTTAGTCTGTTTTTGCATTGTGTATGCTCGTGCAATGTACATGTTATCTAGTTGTTTAAGAAGTGGAAAGGCTTCCGGGTGATGTTCAGCCGCATAGTTCATCAGGTCCTGAATCCCTTGTCCATATTGGGAGAACGATTGCTGAAGGTAATCGTACATCTTGTTTCATCTGTCTCTTCTGGTTCTGCTTCCTCTTCGCTATCTTTTTTAACACTTTACAACAAAGTTGAAAAGTGTTTATGACTTTGTTCATTCTGTCTGTCTGTCTGTCTGTCTGTCTGTCTGTCTGTCTGTCTGTCTGTCCGTTAGCACGATAACTGCCGTAAAAATGAGTTTATCAAAATGAAATTTTAGTATGTTGTTCAGACGGTCTGTAGGACCTATGGGAATATAAATAAATAATATCACCCAATTAGTTTTTTATTGAACCCGGGTTGAAAAAATGAAATACATTGAACCCTATGGGACCTAATGTTTCAAACATTTTTTAAGTAAATTTAAAATTCACGAATTGCTTCGAAATTTTTAGGAAATATTCACATTATCCCATAGAATATATAAAAAAAAATTCAGTAAAATATGTTAAGTAGTTTTTTAATTAAAAAAATTATTTAATATAGGGAAAAAAACAAATTCAATTAAATTCTGACTTTGGGATATCTTCCAGAAAGAAAAGAGAGAGATATTATATAATAAATATCTCTCCATTTGTTTAAACGTTTTGCATATGGGAGTGGCTTCATATTTTAAGATAAATTTGGTAGATAACAATTTTTCATTTTTTTTAAATTTTATATAACTCTTCATGATAAATTTAATTGATGAGCATTTTAAATGCACTTTCCTACGTCCTAGAGAGTTAAAATTTGGTACACAGCTTAAATTTGTTGAACATTTTATTCGACAAAAATTTGATGGATCTTTAAATATAGATCATACATTTTTTTCGAAATGGCCTGAAAATAATCCCCGTTCACTTCTATAAATCATTGGTGTAATATTGTTAAAAATTCTGATGTGGACAGCACATGTCTTTCTCTGCAGATTCATATTCGTTCTCTTTATTTATTCAATGATAATTTGAGTTTATCTGCACAACATAAGTATTTTAAATGACATTGAATTTACACGTTAAACTTAAATTGGTTTCTCATTTGATAGCTGGACTTATTGTCAAAGGTGGCGTAGCGAAAACGCGAAAAAACTAGAATATCTCAAGAACGGCTAGTCCTAGAGTAATGGGGTTAGTCTTATTCTTTTTGTTGTCAAAAATCACATATAAAATAGGAATTTAATTGATATAATTGAGCACACGTAGTCTTTTATTTTTATATATAACGATTTTTGCTGGCCATTTCGCAAAAATAGCCCGTTCCTTTTTCCCGAATCGTAGTAGAATAACCTACAAATGATTTATATACAAAATTTTGTTAAATTTGGTATATAAATCACTTGTAGGTTATTGAAATATTATACTCCAAATTTTGTTAAATTTGGTTCATTAGTTTTTAGCTAGAGTGGATAAAGGCAATTTCTGCGGCCATTTCGCAAAGAAGGCAGATTCTTTTATTACGAATCGTACTATAATCTAATGAACATCAGGATTTGCCACAAAAAACATACCTACCAAATTGTATGAAATTCGGTCCATTAGTTTTTCAATTAGAGTGGATGTAATATCCACACAGACACACAGAAACATACACAGATACACCCTTACACACACAGAAGATGTCCTAGATGTTCTAGAAGTCCCAAAACGTGTAGATCTTTTGAAAATTCGAGTTCCGATCTTCGGCACGATTCCAATACTTTGAGTACATACACATACACATATATATTATCTGTGTATTATCTGTGTATCTAAATTCCGTGCCTATGCAATTACAATAGTTGTGATTTTAAATGATCCCTAAACTTTTATTATTTCTTCAAGGAAGCCTAATTTTAACATATGCAGAATGCAAATATCTCAAGCGATTGTAAGATGAATTACATAAGAATTGCTGAATTTTTTTCACACAAAATTATTTAGCTCTGGAGTCTGGAATACAAGTTATATGAATGAAATATTCATTGATTTTGCATAAAGAATCAGATGATTTATATTTCGATACAGTTTTAAATATTTAAGTATAATAAATTACTGTAGTACTGTAATAATGTAAAAGATATTACCACTGAATGAATCACATTTTAGAAATTTTTAAATGAAATTACATTTCAGTTGGAAAGTGTTTCATAATCAATGCTTATGCATGATTGATCTTTCTTGTTCTCTTCAACGATGTTGTTGTCGCAAACCGGAAGGCTTCCGTCTGCTTCGAGATAAGCTCCAGGTTCAATTTCAGTATAAAGCTCCTGAAGAATTGACCCCAAGTCACTCACAGTTGTTGCTTCTTGGTCCTCTATTATTGATTCCTCCTTCTTACACGGGAATCCTGGTTTTTAGAAGGATCTTTGAATGATGTTGGGGGTTACTTTATTCCAAGCCATTGATATCCAATGGACAGCATCCATGACGTTGACCTTCTTCGTTAGTTAGGTTGCCGAATTTGCCTCCTCCATCAACAGGGCCATTTTCTTCAGAAAATGGATGCGGTAGTGAGCTTTAAAAGTCTTGATCACTCCTTGATCCAGTGGTTGGATTATATAAGTACAGTTCTGTGGCAGGAACTTCAAGCTCACGTTGCTCAGCTGCATGATTCCATGTGATGTGGCATTATCCACCAAAAGAAAATTTTTCTTCCTTCTCTCTTCATCATCTCGTTAATGCCCTCCAACCATTGTGAGAAAATTGTTAATGTCATCCAGGCTTTTCAATTTGATTGATAGAGCACAGGCAATGATGCGATCTTCACATTTTTAAAGCATCGTGGTTTTTTGCTTTTTCCGATCACAAGTGGTTTGAGCTTCTCACCCGTAAAACTGGCACAGAGCATGACAGTAAGCCTATCTTTCAACATTTTTCCGCCCACGCATTTATCGCTTTTTGTGCTAGGGTTTTACTTGGAAGAGCTCTAAAAAACAGGCCGGCTTCGTCAGCATTGAAAATGTCAGCGGCGTCGAAATCCTTCATTAAGTCCTGAAGTTTAGTTTTCCATTCCTCCACAGTCTCCATATTTACGTCTGCAGCTTCACTATTGATTACTTTGAATTCGATGTTATGCCGACTATTGAAGCTAATCAACCATCCTTCCGATGCCTTGAATTCCGTGAATTTTTCCTTTTCTGCAAAATCCAGAGCAATCTGCTTTAGCAGGGGTCCAGTGATAGGAAGATGCTTCATTCTCATTTGGGAAAAACTTCCACACGTGATTGTTTATGTTCTAGTTTCCCGTTTTCTTTTCGAAAATTCTACACTTTGAAGAAGGTTCATTTGCTTCAAAAGCGACTATAATTTCTTTCTCTTTTTTGATGATGGCGTTGAAACTTTCCAAACTCAGATTCAGTTTTCCTTTGACTTACTTTTGATTTTAATTTTCGAGCAATTTCGTATTTTTTCTGAAGCTTCAGTTTTTTCGTTTCCCTACTTATTTCTAACATACTGTCAGGCCCGGTTTAAGGCGTGGGCGGCGTGGGCAATTGCCCACAGCGGACGAATTAGGGGCGGCCATTTGGAAGTGAAATAAGGTGTAGTAAGAATGACTTTTGTGGTCGTATTAAAAAATATTTTGAAAATGAACCAATTTTGTGCCACTTTAATATAAATGAATTTACTTTTTTAGATAGTATTAAAATATAAAAAGGATAAAATCGTTTTTCTCTCATAATTATATCTTTTTCAAAGCAATGTACAGTTCTGCTTGAAAGTACGTGCGCTCAAACACTTCGGAGATTACCAGATTTTAAACAATTTGCAGCTGGGTGCAGCCTGCAATCCCTTGGGGGAGTTTGTTTTCCCCAAATACTGGGAAAAACCCAAGGGCCGATTCTCAGAATTTTTTCCTGGTTTCAAATTCAAATTGCAAACACATGGATGCGGCCTCTATGATCGGACTTCTAAAAGGACGGGAAGGAGGAGATTAGTCCAGATGGTCATTCTTTTGGTCATCTACCGTTTTAGCTGTTTTAGACATTGAGCCTAGCTGGAGACCATGTAGATAACAAACACAATGACTACAAGTAAAAAGCTACTTCTTCAAAAAAGTTCAAAGTGTTGTGTTATGCTGCCGTGCGAGATTCACAAATCCATCGACAAATATGGCTGTCTTTTGAGTTCTAACTACTCGGGTAACTTTTTCTTTCAATTGTTTAAAATATTTTTGCAAAATTTCTTAATTGACTACATTTTTTGTCGATTTTTAATGTGTTTCAACAAATAAAATTAATTTGGTACTGAATTTAGTCTTTGGTATTAGCCCCAGAATAATATTGATAAAAGAATAATTTTTCATGTTTTTATCCAAAATAATATGCCCCGTGGCTGTTCTATGAGGAATTTCAGAGGCAAATAACTAAGCAATGGTGTAAAATGATCTTAATTTTGTATTTTTACCAGTTTCATTGCAAAACGAAAAAAAAAAATGGTACAAAATATTTTTGCGAAGGAATTCCTTTATGAATATCTGCATGAAAGTGCAAAAGTTGTTTATACATTGTTAGAGCTGTTTCATAAATTAATAAATTTATTCTATAGACTCAATATGGGAATTATATATATTCTTTTGCTCATGCATAAAAATTTCTGTCTAGATATACGTTCGATAATCCGTAAATACTATTTTATTTTTTCATAATTACACTTTTAGTTATAATTATAATTTAATGCACTTTTAAGTAAAATGTTAATTAAACAACCTTAAAATTTGCTATATACATTTTGATATTGGGATTTTTTTTATTTCTACTCAAACAATTCATTCAATATCCCTATGTTCTAGTCAACATTCGATTTATTATTATTCTTATATAAAGTTGTATTGTATGATATGTAGTATGTTTTTGTCCATTTTTTCTTTCAAAACCAAGAAAAAATGAAACATTGACGTTCCTCTTTTCCAACGAATGGAATTTATTTTTTATTCTTAATACACCCTATTTTTATTACCCCACTCGAAAGTTCATAATTTTTAATTTCTAACCCCCCCCCCGTCCTTTTTTTAAATGAATTTGGAAGCATTTCGATATTTTCCTGTGTTTCTGTTGGGCCCATGTATCTCCAAATTCTTTTCAGATGTTTTCTTTTATTATTTTTTTCAAAATTACGAAAATAAATATTGCGCGTTTTACCGCGTTGTTCTCTAATGATTGCAAATATGATTTCCCCCTCTCTCTTAGTTTTGTTATGCACTTTATCTTTCGGCAGAAAATTAAAATATTTTTAATTTTTACCCCCTCCACCTTTCTTTCCTAATTGTTGTCCCCTTTTCTATTCTATATATTTTTCCTGCTTTTGGATTAGGTTTTGTATCTTCGAACATTTTTTTATATATTTTCATTCACTTGTCACAAACTCAGGGGCATTTTAAACATTACATTTCAATCGTCTTCACCCCCCAGTGAATCTATAATAATGAAAAGAAGAATCTATCTGTTTGTTTGTCCACAATGCCGGCCGATATCTGTCTCATTGAATTTTTTCACACAGTCTCATCTATACCTGAACTAATGCATCTCGAAGGCCTTTTACAAAAATTTACATTCGATTTTTAACGAATTTTAAATTCCAGAATCAGATAATCTCCAGCTACTGATATGACCTAGCAGCTTTATTCTTAATTTAACAGTTACAGAACCTCCAGCCATCGATATGATCTAACAGCTAATCATACGATTTAACAGCTACCGTAACGATCTAATGCCACGTTCATCTCCTAGAGGTTATTAATATTTCATTCATTTATATTTTGCATCACGGAGCACGGAGAGCGTTTATTTTTTTTTTTCGCTTTGCGGATAGCGTACTGGTAATTTGACGTCGGTTTAGGACTTGAAGAAAATTGAGTAGTGTTATTTGTAAATGTAGTAACGGGGTTTATTTGCATCCCAGTCAACACCGGGTAATTCATTCCAGTGATACAATAAAGCAAATGTTAAATTAGTCAAAGCTTAAAATTTTGTTGTAATTTGGGTAGTATTCCATTATTATGTATATTTCCGTGTGTATATTTCCACCTATTCTGGTCAAACCTCACCAATAATTAAACATCTTTAGAATCCCCAAGTTCATTTAACTTTCTAATTTTTTTTTAAACAAGACAAAATATCTCATACTTGTGCACTAATATTTCACAAAAGAATAAGTAACCAGACTGATGTGCAACAATCGTGCCATTTCAAATATTACAGCTTTCTCACCCATTAGAAAACTTGATTTTTGAAGTATAGTGGTTATATTCTATGTCCCTTCTGTATTTTAATCAGATTTTAGAGGGGCTACAATGGACAGTCACAAACTGCTTCGAAATAGAATCCCAGATTTTTCTCTGCGAAATCAAAAACCAACAAATTTAAATATTTTTGCATTTTAAATTTAATATTAAAGATTAGCTATTTAAATAAATTGCTGATAACAACCGGCAAAATTCTGAATTGTCCTGTTATATTATATCTTAGCTTCGTAGAGATTGAAATGCTTTTCCTTCATCTCTCCTCTTTCCTAATTTATTCATAAAATCATTTCTTTGATTTGCTTATAATGTTTTACTGCTAAAATATACAAATTATTCCTAAGATTTATGCAATTAAAAATTCAAATTTTATTAAAAAAATGATGAGGGTAACTTTCATGACACTACATAATGAGTAAGTTACTTTTGATTCCTGTTAAATTCAGAAAAATATAATCGGCGGAGACTGTAGTCCGATGGAGCCGAAGTTGCTTTGCGTGAATAATATTTTGTAAGATAAAACTCCAGTAAAGTTCAATAAGTTTATTCGATTATTTCGGACTCATTTGTTTCGTTTATAGGCTTTCAAAGCAATACAAATTACTAGCAATACAAATTAACTATTTGTAACTAGCTAGCGTTTTTAATTTTCACCCCGATTTCATCTGAAAACTCCGACCATAGACTCCACTTTAATATATTCGATTATTTTACTAATTTGATTTGCAGTATAAAAATTAAACTTACTGAGGATATTTTACATTTGAGTTAATCTATAAACGTGTCTGGCGGCACATAAATACGTAATTGAATACGTATATTTCCACCTATTTTGTTCAAACCTCACCAATCATTAAACATCTTTAGAATCCCCATATTCATTTAACTTCCTAATTCTTTTTAAACAAAGCAAAATATCTCGTGCTTGTGCACCAATATTTCACAAAAGAGTAAGTAACCAGACTGATCTGCAACAATCGTGGCATTTCAAATATTACAGCTTTCCCACCCATTGGAAAACTTGGTTTTTAAAGTATAACTAAAATATCGAAATTATAACCACTGTACTTCAAAAACCAAGAAAGTGATTCAAAATCCAATTAAATACACTTGTAGGATTCTTAAAGAGCAATAAATTCATGTTTATTGTTTATAGCTATCATTTTTAGTTTTTAAGATATAAGCATTACAAACTTAAAATACTTCAAATTTTCAAACTTCTTCCACTTGGCAAGATGATTACTCAAAAACTATAAAAGCTTTTTTAAATATACATATAAATTTAGAAACTAAATTTCCTCATACATATTTTTATCACTTAATATAATTCTATCGATCTTTTATTATTTCGAAGATATTTCGAGTGAAAGTATGAAACATGGAAAAAACTCATTTTTATGTTTCAAAGTTTAAGCCACCCCTCCCCCAAAAAATAGAGTTCGAACCAAAATCCAATTATATACACTTGTAGGGCTTTCACAGAGCTACAAATTTATGCTTATTGTTCAAAGCTTGTTCTTTTAGTTTTTGAGATGTTACTAACTTGGAAAATGGAAAATTTTCAATCTTCTTCAATTTGACAAGACGATTACTCGAGAACTATAAAAGCTTTTCTTAATAATAAATATAGATTTTGATACTAAATTCCCTAGTACGTATTTTTGTCGTTTACTATTTATATCTTTATTTTATAGTTTAAAATGAAAACAAGAATAATAAAAACACTCGCTGGGACAGACACTTTTTGTTTTCTAGAAAATAATTTTGAATATTAAAATATTGATATTATTATTATAAGTGTCCAAAAGGTTTACATTTTTCATAACGCTTCGTTTCCCCTACACAGAAAGCCCAAACATAGATGTTATTCACGTCGACTTACATATAATATGATTGTTTATTTAATATTTTTGAATGCCGTTTTCTTCTTATGATTTAAAAGAAGTTAGAAAATTTGCGACCTTCCGAGTGTTCATTTCCCTTTAAAATCATAAATTTTGTTCACTTCACTTCATTTGTTCTAGCAATTTTGTCTCTCTAGACTCCTATGCACACCCATATATATATTACACTCACGCACAGACATCCATTTAAAAATAATTGATATGGGTTAAAGGATGTCCAAAACGTATATTAATCCGTCGAACATTCGAGTTTTCGACCCCATCATTATTTTCCAATACATCATTTGTGTGCAGGGAAATTGCAAATAAAGTCCAAAATTCAGTTATGTATTATAAATTACTGCTGCATTATGCATGCATGTATGCATGTAGAAAGAAATGTAAGGCATTACATTTTCTAAACCGCTAATTAAAACTCTAAATTTAGATGAGAATAAAATTTGATAGTGTGAGACCAGAAATAGATCTCACACTGTGATGAGATAAGTTTATATGTGTAATTTATTGTGTACAAAACGGCAAACAATACTGTCAGTCTGGATGGCGCCGAGTTTTACAACACGGATACCCAAAAGGTCACAAAATCATAAATTTAGGGGCGCCAAGACTAGGGGAGGGGGGGGGGACGAGCGGACCCTTACGAGGATGGGAATCATGCCATTGGATAAAGATTAACTAATGGAAAATGGGCTTGTTGCGTCACATTAAGAAGGAAGGTATAATTAAGGAAGCATTAAGAAAATTTTTATTATATATTTGTATTTTATATATATATATATATACATATATATATATATATAGGGCGGCCCCAAACTGTCTTGCCCACACACGAAAATATCCTTGAACCGGCCCTGCATACTGTATCTGCGTAAGTACTGTGCTTATTTCCCTGCAACGGCAGCGAAATGGCGATAAAAATTTTCCTTTGGCGAGCAAAAAGGAAGAAAAACAGAAGCGACAATGCTGTCCAATCAGGTGTGCGGAAATGAAAGCATAACCAATTTTCGACCACTCCCTCTAACACATGGTGAACACCTATTGTCACTTATCTGTGATTGGAGGCGGGGAGCTGGGCAGGCATTTCTTCGAATTTCTCCTCCGATTGCAAACACACGTTCAGTTTATGTTCAGTTTACAGAGAGGTAAAGGGGGAATGGGGATCAAAAGTAGCGTTCGTAATACTGGGGTGTTCATATTAGAGGGTGTTCAGAATACAGAGTGTTCATCTTATGTTAAGTCTGTGGAGTTTTGCCGGGACCGTCGTAATGTGTTCATAATACCGGGGTGTTCACATTACAGAGTGTTCAGATAGAGAGAGTCTACTGTATATATATATATATATATATAAGGATATAAACAAGATGAAAAGAGAAGTGAGAACGGGAGTAACCTTATGATTTGCATAGAATGGTAGGGGTGGATTGCAACACCCCTTTCCCGCCAAAAGCAGCTTTTATGACCCGGGAAACGCTCATGGAACCAATGTAACTCAATGGTCAATCTTCTACATGTGCAAAGATAGAAGCACCCGAACGGACACAGAAGCATAAATGGAACCAAGAAAGGAAGAGATACACTCTACAATCCATTTTGAAAACTCGACTTTTTATAAGGGATATACTTGTATATATATATATATATATATATATATATATATATATATATTTTCTCTATTTTGATACTATTCTTTGACTTGATGATTCGAAATTTGTATTTTTTTTCATTTGCTTGAAGACCAAGAATAAGGATAAATATAGAAGGTAACTTATCACTACAATGGAAAGGGGGATGAGAAGAGTATTAGTATACAAAAATCACAATTAAAAAGTATATATAAATACAAATAAAAATGAAAAAGAAAACACGGCGAAAATGAGAAAAGGCAATAATAATTAGATCAAGATAAAAGATTAAAACATTGAGAACAATCAATTGAAACTACACAAAAAATGGCGGTTAGTTCGAAATTGCATTCTCATCAGGACAGGTATACAATTTGAATTAAAACCGAAAGAATATTCAGACTGACAATGGCTATAGTATTTAACTATAGACACCATTGGAACTGTCTACTGGCTAGTGGAAGGAGAAAAATATAAAACAATTGAATCATTATATATATATATATATATAATAGTCTTTTTAAACTTGATTTACATTCCATTAATAATATCAAATTGAAAATTATCAATATGCATAGTGATTTAAATATTAAATATAAATTTCTTAAATTTCCATATATTGTGCTTATTTCAGAAATACGCAAAAATCCCATTAAATTTAGAACAGTAACTAGTGGGCATAAAACTTTCTCTACTACTGCGACTAAATTACTACTAAATTATTCAAATCAAGTAAATGATAGTTTACTTCAATCTAGAAATTATTATCTAAATAATAGTAAAATAGAAAAGAATAGTAAAGAATTAAAGAATAGATTAACTTCCCTTAAAAAACTAATAGGATTTCAAACTTTTGATTTTTAAGATCTTTTATATAATATCAAGATCTCAGACCTTTATGATGTAATTTTAGTTCTATATAATGCTCATATTACTAATCTTTCAACTCAAATCAGTTTTATAAATTTTCCTAAACTTCTTCACTTTGTTATTTTCAATAATTATATTTTTCAAGGAAATAAATTATACTTACAAGTCTCAGGAGTTCCGCAGCGTGGCTGCTGTAGCAGTATGTTGGCTAATTGATATCTTTATCATTATGAATAGTCAATAGATTATACGTTAATAGATATACATCAATAGATTATACATTATACAGATATGCTGATGATCTGATTTCCTTAGTATATACAGAAAATATTGTGTCCTAGATATAGATTTCTATCTTGTCAATTTGGAATTAATTCTTAATGAAGCTACTATTAGTAAAAATATTAATTGTTTGGATTTAAATCTTATTATTGAACATTCTAATATAATTGTTGCGAATTTATATGATAAAAAGTACTTTTTTAATTTTAACATTAATACGATCTTACCATTTAATTCCTGCAACTCGATTCTATTATTTAGAAATATTATTCTTAATCAGCTTTTTAGAATTTATAGATTATCTGATAAAAAAAATTGATGCTCCACATATTAATAATCTAAAAATTATCCGCAATTTATATAAATATCTCTCTTATTTTGCAAATGGTGTAGTTAAAAAATTTAGATTAGCTTGATATTCATGAATTCTATTCATGGTGTTTTACATATTAGCCTGACATCTTCATTCTCTTGTTTTAATTATACTTTACTTTTAGATTCACTTACTTACACATTAGCCTTTATATTATTGCCCCTCTTGATTGTGCATTATCTCTTATACTTGTCTTTTCGCATTACTGTTATTTGTTTCTTACGAATGGCAACGATAGATCATATATTTTTCCTTTGTGAATGGCAACACTGGTCTCTTCGTTCTGGGTTCCCGAGATCGATAGGTTCGTGTATTTGTTGAGATAGATTCCAGGTGTCCTTTTTTCCTTTTCCTTTTTCTTCTTTATGTATGTTGTCCAAGTAGGAATAGTTTATAGATATAATATATCTATTTCGTCAGAAACATACATTTATGTGTTTGCTTCAACAAGACACTTGGACTTGAGAAAGAGTTTTGAAGAAGTGAACAAATCTTGATTTAGGTCTAGATCTTGTCCACGTGTATAGCATCTGTGGTTGGATTTCGTCTGTTTTTCTTTTATCGATTCCATACCATTCTTTTTTTATACCATTCTTTGACTTGGTGATTCGAAATTTGTAATTTTTTCCATTTGCTTGAAGATATGCTTTATACTTTTATTTTATAAGCTTGTTAGAAAGTTAGGTTTTTCGAGATACAGCTTCTCACTTTTCTTTCATTGGACCTTCAAATATTTTTATTATGTATATATATATATATATATATATATATATATATATATATATATTATAGTGACTAACATGCAGGAGAGAGAGGAAAAAAATATATATATATATATGTATGTGTGTGTATATATATATATATATATATATATATATATATAAGGATATAAACAAGAAGAAAAAATAAGCGAGAACAGGAGTGACCATATGATTTGCATAGAATGGCTGGGGTGGATTGCGACACCCCTTTCCCGCTTAAAGCAGCTTTTACGACCCGGGCAACGCTCACGGCACCAATGTAACTCAATGGTCAATCTCCCACATGTGCAAAGACAGAAGCACCCGAACGGACAAAAGAGCAAAGATGGAACCAAGCATGGAGGAGATACACCTTACTATCCAGCATGAAAACACAACATTTTTTAAGGGAAAGTCGCACATGCGCGAAAAGACTTCAAGATGATAGGATCGCAGATATGAAAATATATATGATTAAGAATTCTCATTTAGAATCAAACAATGTACAATTTCTTTCTTTGAAAAAGGAATAGTAATAATGTTGTAAAAAATATCTAGGGTAATTTCTTTTTAATGCATCATTTATTATTTTATTACATTCATGAATGCAGTCTTTTTTAAAAGTACTGTAGTTTCTGTTAAAAAGAAATTACCCTAGAAAGAAAAAATTAGGATTAAATTAATTAGAATTAAAAAGAAATTACCCTAGATATTTTTTACAACATTATTACTATTCCTTTTTCAAAGAAAGAAATTGTACATTGTTTGATTCTAAATGAGAATTCTTAATCATATATATTTTCATATCTGCGATCCTATCATCTTGAAGTCTTTTCGCGCATGTGCGACTTTCCCTTAAAAAATGTTGTGTTTTCATGCTGGATAGTAAGGTGTATCTCCTCCATGCTTGGTTCCATCTTTGCTCTTTTGTCCGTTCGGGTGCTTCTGTCTTTGCACATGTGGGAGATTGACCATTGAGTTACATTGGTGCCGTGAGCGTTGCCCGGGTCGTAAAAGCTGCTTTAAGCGGGAAAGGGGTGTCGCAATCCACCCCAGCCATTCTATGCAAATCATATGGTCACTCCTGTTCTCGCTTATTTTTTCTTCTTGTTTATATCCTTGTATTCCACTCTGGATGCAGAGCTGCTAAGCGCCACATCCTCTGTAAGGTTTCTGTTTTCTCCTTTACTTAAATAGGAGTTCCGTTCGTGATATACTTATTTTTATATGTATATATATATATATATATATATATATATATATATATGTATGTATATATGTATGTATATGTGTATATTATATATAATTATTTATTAATTATATAAATAAATAAAAATGAAAAATAATAAACTAAGTCAAAAACATTAGAAAAATCAAAAAATCGGAAAATAAGATGCATTAACATTAATGTTTTGAATTTTATTTTCGCAAAAAAATGTAACTTTTGTCAGTATTGAAACTACGTTTTGAGCGCCCTTATAATGGTGTATTATCCAGTTTTCCTATGAATTGCTTGTTTAGTAGGAATTTTCATCTTTGATTCATATTCATATTCAGTTCTGCATGTTTGGGAAGTTGTATTCTGAATTGCTTGTCCAGTCTCCAGCTTAGACTCACTGGACGGGTTTGGGAGTATTTCCGTGAACGTTCGTACTGCCTCCCTGGTAGAATTTCGACTTGTTCATTCCGGTGCTTCTAGATTAAGCTGTTGAGGTTGATCGTGTATACACGTGGTAGAAGAAGTAGGGTTCATGCCGCATGGTAATACAATTTTCTTAATGTATCCTTTTTTCATTTTTTCATTTTTTGATGCCTGTAGGTTGAGTTTAAGCATTTATAGTAATGTACTATTGCTTAATCTGAAACAGGCATTTGTTTGGGTTAATTAGAATTAAATACTCAGACCTGAAGATGAATTTTATTCTGATTAATCATCGAATTTGGGAAGGTTCTGTTCTTTTCTCTTATCGGCATTATGGCCGTGAATTTGCTTCTATGGTGATGTTAATATTACTTGAATTGTATTTTTATTTTTATTTTTTTATTTTTACATAATTCTTATTATTACATTTCAAATATATACATATATATATATGTATACATGTATATATATATATGTATGTATATATATATATGTATATATATATATATATATATGTAAATATAGAAGTTTGAAAATCCAATGAACGAAAAGTAAGAAGATGTAACACGATAAACCTAACTTTTTAAAAACACCCACAGAATAAAATATAATACAGCAAATCATCAATCAAATGGATAAAAAATACAAAACACAAGCTATCAAGTTACAGAAAATCAACCAAATTAAAAGGTATGGATACAAAAAAAGAAAAACTTAAACTAAATTCAACTATCTAACTGGCTTACAAAACAAAAGTAAAAATCAACTAATCCTCAAGCAAATGGAAAAACAATAAATAAAATAAATATCGAATCAACAAGTCAATGAAAAATATATAATACAAAGGTATGGAATCGAAATAAGTATAACAAACGAAATCAAGCACAAACGTCTTTCACGTGGACGAGGCTCTAAGCCTAAATCATGAATTGTTAACCTCTACAAAAATCTAATCATGTCCAAGTTTTTTGTAGAAGCAAACATATAAATGTATGTTTCTGAAGAAATAGATAGATTAAATCTATAAACTATTTCTACTTGGACGACATACATAAAGAAGGAATAAAAAAGAAAAAAGGAATACCTGGAAAAAGCACAGCGTATGTACAATCGATTCAATACAAGGAACACTGATAGAAGAGACCAGTGTTGCCATTCGTAAAGAAAAAATAAAAAACCATTTACTGTTGCCATTCATAAGAATTGAAAAACTGTGAAGCGAAATGTTAAGAAAAAGTATTAATATACAAAAAGAGCTACTAAAAAGAGGGGCAAATAATAGTAATGCTGAAGTGGGAAGTGAATGTAAAAAAAGAGAATGGAGATGTCTGGCTAATATAAGATACTATGAATAGAATTATATGATACTATGAAAAGAATTATAAAAATCCAGCTATTTTAAATTTTTTAACAATACTATTTACTAAATAAGAGGGATATTTATATAAATTACTAGTAATTTTGAGATTATTGATATGCATAGCATGAAGCTTTTTATCAGATAATCTATAAATTCTAAAAAGCTGATTGAGTATAATATTTCTAAACAATTGAATCGAGTTACAGGAATTAAAAGGTACGATTTTATTAATATTAAAATTATAAAAGTCTTTTTTATCATATAAATTTGTAACAATTCTATTAGAAGGATCAATAAAAAGATGTAAATCCTAAAAACTAACATTTTTACTAATAGTAGCTTCATTAGGTATTAATTCCAAATTGTCTGGATAGTAATCTATATCTATGAGATAATTTTCTGTATGTACTAAGCAAATCAGATCATCAACATATCTGTAAAAAGTATAATCTATTGAAGTAAATGACTTTTCATAATGATAAAGGTATAAATTAGCTAGCATACTGCTACTGCAGCCACCTTGTGGAACTCCTGAGACTTGTAAGTATAATTTATTTCCTTGAAAAATATAATTATTGAAAATAACAAAGTGAAGAAGTTTAGAAATTTTTTTAAATTTAATTTGATTTGAAAGAGGTGTAATATAAGCATTATATAGAGCTAAAATTACATCATATAGATCAGATATCTTAATATTATTAAAAAGATCTTTAAAATCAAAAGTTTGAAATCCTATTATTTTTCTAAGAGATGTTAATTTATTCTTTAATTCTTTACTATTATTTAGAATATGGTAATTATTGCTAGTCTGGCTTAAACTATTATTTATTAGATTTAAAGAATTTAGTAATAATTTACTCGCAGTAGTAGAGTAAGTATTATGGCCACTAGTAACTGTTCTAAATTTAATAGGATTTTTATGAAATTTTGGAATAAGCACTATATAAGGAAATTTAAGATATTTATATTTAATATTTAAATCATTATACATATTGATAATTTTCAATTTAATACTATTGATGGAATGTAAATCAGGTTTAAAAAGACTATTATTTTTTAAATAATCTAACAGAAATTGAATATAAATTTTTTTACAGATAATAGCATAATTATTAGAGGCTTTATCAACATAGGTGATAACAAAGGATCTTTGTAAATCATTAATGGAATGTTTAATATTATCAATATTATATAAAGATCTAGACAATTTAATATCTCTAATAGCATTTTTAATTGATTCTAATATAGTAAATTTCCACATATTAAATGCCTCTAATGGCAGAGCGTATTTACAAGCTAATTTATATATATATATTTATCAAGATCTAGATTAATTGATTTTAAAACTTTAAAAGAATTATTACAAGAAGGTATCCTAAATTTAGTGCCAAATGACATAATGGTTCTTAACACATTTTCACTAACAATGTCTAAATCTCCTGTAACTATATGCCCCAAGTCTGGATTTAGAAATTGAGCAAATTTATTTAATTTACAAATACATTCACTATCTACAATTGACTGAGAAGAATGATCAATAGAGAGCGATTGTGAAACTTCATTATAATTAAATATAGACCTACCAATAGGCTTATTGTATTTGAATGTCTTTGAAACAAATAAATCACCAATAGGCAATAAATATTTAAACTTGTTAAACAGATGTCCAAAATTTATAGAATTATATATAGGATGTTTGACAGAGATAACACAATAAGAATTAGTAGTTGTATTATTATAATGAAATTGTTTTAGTTTTAAATTTAAAAACTGTGATCTTGTAATAAGCAAATCAAGGAAAATATGATTAAAATGTTCATTAGCAAGATTTAATTTAAAAAAAAATGGCATAAACCTTATTTAAATGTTTTTTCTTTACCGCAAAAACCCAGGATCTTATGAATTTCCATTGAAAAGTTCTATTAAATTGATTATGTAGAGTTATAATCTCAGATTTATGATCATTAAGTATGGAATGTCCCTTTCCTCGTTTAAATCTTTTGAGTTTGATTGATTCACTATCATTTAAAAGGGGTTTTCAAAAAAAGGTGATTAAAAATAAAATATTTATTATCTACAAAATTATTTTTTACAACATTACCATTTAGCTACATTTGATTTAATCCATATGGAAAAAGAGTAAATTGTGATTTAATATAGTAGTTTTCAAAATAAATCCTATCTGCTGATTTTGTTTTTATATCTAAAATATGTATATTAATATTTTCAAAACCGTGTTTGGCAAAGTGTTTATATTCAATTTTATTGGAAGTAGGAAGAAAATTATTATTTAGAATATATTTTTTGACATGATCTCTGTGTACATTCATACGTAGATGAATGGGATTACTAGTTTGTCCTATATATGATAGATTGCATATGTTACAAGATAAACGGTAGATGCAATTGAAAATTTTGCAGAAAGGCAGAAGACTTTCATGGTTTGTAATTTGAGTATGAGAAGCAAATGGGCAGGTTTTGCAATTTTTAACACTTTACAACAAAGTTGAAAAGTGTTTATGACTCTGTTCATTCTGTCTGTCTGTCTGTCTGTCTGTCCGTTAGCACGATAACTGCCGTAAAAATGACTTAATCAAAATGAAATTTTAGTATGTTGTTCAGACGGTCTGTAGGACCTATGGGAATATAAATGAATAATATCACACAATTAGTTTTGGATTGAACCCGGGTTGAAAAATTGAAATACATTGAGCCCTATGGGACCTAATTTTTCTAACATTTTTTAAGCGGATTTAAAATTCACAAATTGCTTCGAAAATTTTAGGTAATAGTCAAATTGTTCCATAAAATATATAAAAAAAAAATTCAGCTAAATATATTCAGTAGTTTTTTAAATAAAAATTAAAATAATAATTACACATCTTATATGAAACGATCACGTGACCATGATATGAAACGATCACATGACCCACTTCAAAATGAGATATGGCATCCATCTTGTTTCAAATTCGTGATTTTTTAAAGTTCTTTTTAATTCATATTGAGTGTTGTATCCATCCTAAAACTACTTTATTTCTGCTTAAATTCTGTGCATCTACTTACTAAAACAACACAATGACAATATATTTGAGTTTAAATTCTCATTCAAATTTGATTATTTCTACAATTAAGCCTATTTTTCACCTATGTAAAATGTAAACAGCAAAATATGTAGAATGAGTTGTATTAGAATTACTGTATTTCTTTAACACAAAATAATTCAGTCCATGGAGTCTGCATGGCTGATATGAATGAAATATTAATTGATTTTATAAACAGAAGGACGATATTTTTCGATGAAGTTTTAAGCATAAAGTTTATGAATTGTAGCTCCATGGTCTTAATTTTTAAATAAAATAAATTATTATAGTATTGTGATGAATGAAATGGAGAAAGTTATGAATGAAATCCTGCTTTTATAGAGAGATCCAGGCGTGTTATTTTTTCTATGACGTCATTTGAATTAATTTCAGTTGTTTTCGATGAAGTTTTCAAATATAATAAATTATCGTAGTATTATGATAGATTTAAAAATATTACCGTGGAATGTATTGCATTTTAGAGATATTTAATCCACGCAATTTATATTTCAATGCCGTCTTTTGAATGAAGTTCATTTTTTTCAATGAAGGTTTAAGTTTTCAAATATAATAAATCAATGTAGTATTGTGATAAGTTTTAAAATAATACCGAGGAATGTATTGCATTTTCGACTTTTTTAAATAAAATTGCATTGAAGTTGGAAAGTGTTTCATAATCAATGCTTTAAGCATGATTGATCTTTCTTGTTATTCTTACATTTATTGAAATTATAATTTTTAGTAGGGTAATCACTATATTCAAAATTATCCATGGCACAAAGTTGATAATGGGATATCGGTCTAAACAATTCCCAACATAAATTGAAAATACCGGGCAATATCTATCAAATTATATAATAATAAGTATAAATATATTTGCCAGTCACTAAATCAAATAATATGTGTAATTCATAATAGTATAAGTAATTAGATGAGTATGACAATATAACATAGATATAATAATAAAAGTAATAAAATAATTGCTTGTATATAAGTAAAAACAATTACTTGTATATAAGTAAAAACAATTAAGTCCATGTAAAACCTAATCCTAATGAAAATCAGTAGGAAATTACAAGATAAGCGAAAACATAATGTTATAGTTACATTAGTTCTAAACTAGATTAAATATAGATAAGGTAAAAAACACTTAAGTATTAAATAATGCGATAAGTGTAAAAAGTGGATTCACTTAAAATCCTGTCCGAATACGTAATAAGAAAATAATTAATAGAAGATTGTACTAAAAAGTACAGTTGAATGAGCCAAAATAAAGCAATAAACGTCAATACCAGATTACCAACCCTCCAAAAATACGATAACAATATCAAAAGTAAGAATAATAAACTATAGATGGCAGCACTAGATTTAAACCAAAAGTAGTTGCAAATAAAATAATATAAAAAAAAATATATTATAGGAATAAAAGCATAATGCTAATGATATAAAAGAAATTAACTAAAATATAAGCAGTATGGAATTGGACAAATTACAATGCAAATAATATACTAAAAATATAATAAATGCAATAACATAGGCAGTAAAAAACCGATAAAAAATTAGGAGAATACGTGCAACAAGATTCCTCTAATAACATTGGAAGTAAGTAAATTCAAAAATAGAAAAATCAAATATAGAAATAACTAATTCTATTACTAAATTTAGCGCAAATGCAGCATAAATTTGAAAAGATTGCAAAAAAAATTTAAAGATACTATAGCTTACTAAAATATGAAGGATACTATGCAAATATTATTAAATAAAGAATTTAAAGTTATTAAGTAAATGGATTGAAAATGCAAAATACATTTAATTTATTGCGCAAATGCAGCTCATAAATAAAATGATTTCAATAAAAATAGAAGTTTGAAAATCCAATGAACGAAAAGTAAGAAGATGTAACACGATATATATATATGTATATATATATATATATATGTGTGTATATATATATATATATATATATATATATATATATATATATATATATATATATATATATATATATATATATATATATGTATATATATATATATATGTATATATATATATATATATATATATATATATATATATATATATATATATATATATACATTTATATATATATATATATATATATATATATATGTATATATATATATATGTGTGTGTATATATATATATATATATATATATATATATATATATATATATATATATATATATATTGCAAATATTTCACAGTGTTCTATAATGTACGAAGCTTTACATAATCTTACTCAAAATAATTTTAACTGTAGAGACAAATGAATAACTTATAAAATACTACGAGAATTTATATTATTGATTCATTAACCTTAGTATAATTAATTAGTGTGTAACGAAGCGTGGTCTAAATTAATTTACAAATCTTGAATCTTCTCACGAAAAATTCAGTTTTTCTTAACTATTTAAAGCTGCACGAAAGAAAATCTTTGTTTTTTTTTCCGTGAACATAACCTCTTGTGAACATAAAAAAGCATAATTGAATTTAACATCTGATAAACGACTTATGAAAATTTCTGCATGGATAAAGAAGTTCTACTTATGCCAAACAATCAGTTTAAAATAGTTTTATAAAGAAAAAAATACTGGAAAATTAATTTTAGATTATTAGATAAATTAAGTATTTTTTTTATTTGATGTGATTAATAGGCGAAGACTATGATTATTATGTTATAATAAAATATGTGGTTTAACAAATAAGCATTTAAGTAAATGTATACACTTAATAATATTGCAACGTCAGGAAGGGGAACTGCGAATTGCCTAAAATTCATTGATGGTGATTGGGTAGTAAATAAGACACGATATAATTCTAAGGGCAAAAGGAAAACTTTAATTGTGAAAAAAATGGCTTATGTGGCTATACTAGTACAGAATGATTTGTCTTGTTTTTCATGCATTTCTTTATCCATTGCGGCATTGAATCATTCAAATGTCGCACACTATCTTGGAGTAGAGTACGCCGTGCTTGCTGTGGTGGAGTCTGCAGTATATGCGGCCTGGCGAGTTTTTACTGGAAGATTACATTAGTCTGTGGAAGATAGAAGGCAGCTACAGATGCTGTTTACAGATTGCCAGATAGCTTTGAACATTAACATTTTCAATAAAGCGGAACCAAATCACCAATGTCAGAATATTAAATAAACTTTCGCACTTGTACCAGGCATGAGCCAACGGCCCTACCTTGCTGATAACACCGGTTTTCCTTAGATCACCGAAGTCATGCAGCATCGGGCGCGGTTAGTACTTGGGTGGGTGACCACCTGGGAACACCGAGTGCTTTTGGCACATTTCGGACGCGGTATCCTTTTGGTTTGCGCGCTGGATTTGCACGCTGCCACAACTGTCGCCGTGTTCATGCGGATTACGATCACTTTAAACATGTGGGTCCATAAGTCCTTCCGAGAGGCTGGTAGTAGGGGAAAGAGGGTACGGTCCCTGTGGATGCCTTCCCCACTGGGTTCCGGTCTAAATTGGTGGCACTTCCCGGCCGTCCAAGCAGTTACCTTACACCTTTCTGGTACCTGGCTTCGTTCCGATCGTTCAACGTGTGATGACGCACTTTTTCGCCTTCCGGTATTTTATGCTTTGAATGCGCGATTTTTAGTCTATACGAAAAATAATTGTATACTTAATATCGTCCCTCACAAGAGCTTTAAGCAGATATCTTCGGTTTTATGCTGCTACTCACGGTTGGTGAGAAAACTTAAGTTTTAATTTATAATTATTCCAATGTAACTACAAAGCAATTGTATTGGGATTTCTTCGGATTGTGTCCAAATTGGACCAATCTTACATCTGTTTACATATCTTTATCTTATTATTTTTGTATATATAAGTGTATATTCATGTTCTCCAATGTTTAATCTATTGATAGTTTATTTTTTACTGTGACCCTGAATAATGTATGAAATTACTGTTTTAAAACTTCATGTTTTCGCATTTTTCACTTTCGGTTCTCCGCTTCCCCCCTTTTTCTGTGTTGGACTCTGTCCTGGCCCTGTACTCTGCTTTTCCCGTCCCCTTTTTTGGTAGTGTATCCGCCCTGCTGCTCGCACCTCTTCCCGCCTGTTCTCTTCTTCCCCTGGCTTCCTCTTCTTTCTTTGAAGAATTTTGAAAATATTCTTAAATTAATGTTTTGGTATCCTGTTTTGTTTCAAGCACCAGTTGTTTAACATGGGATTGTCCATTTGAAAACTTAAATTTTTTTTTTTTTTTTTTTTTAAATTCCACATTTTTTTAAATTTTATAATCTCCGTCCCAACATTCCTTCATCCTGGATCCTTTTCTGTTTAAATTAATTTTTCTGGCCGGTTTCGACCGAATTTTTGGCTTAGGCCTTTTAACATTGGTCTTTTCTGTTACGGTTTTGTCAGCTCTGTTATCCTTTCAGCTTTGCTTTTAAATAATACCCATTTTCAAGATATTCGCAACATTTTGCTCTTTGATTCGACATCCTCTTTCAAGATATAACTCCAGCTTTGATTCACGCCTCTTCAAATGATATTCTCAAAATGTATAGGGATTATATGTTACATAGAATGACAATTAAAATATATTATAAAGTTTTGGGAATATGTATATGGTAAAAACTACATCTTTAGAATTTATAAATCTATGGATAAACTGTTGAATTCTGGTAACACCTCCTATAGCAAGTGTTTTCTGAGAGTATAATTGACTTCTCAGATAGGTTATTGATTGTTTAGTTGATTGTCTAAGTGTTAGTATTTGATTATTGTATTGCATTTTATGTATTATTCTGTATTTATAACTATCAAAAATTAATTATGTCCTTAAACATGGAATTCCTCTCCACTGCAAACTTTCCACCACTTCCTCTACAACCTACAGTAACGATCTCGCCCTTAATATTAAGTCCCAACTCCAAAAGCTTTAATACAAAAAATGTACAAATTGCTAATAACATTAGTACAACCAGTGAAAGTGTGCCTACTACCAGTGAATGTGTTTCTACAATTAGTGAAAGTGTCCCCACGGGTGGCCACTGTGTGAATTCTGCTGAAGTTAGTGTGGTGGCGAATAGTGCCTCTCCCATCGTGGACACACCTACTACCGGAAACGCAGTACGTTTTACAAACTTTAAGTGTGCTTCTCGCACCTCTAGAATTTATGAATCACCTGCATTTTCATACTCAATATTACCTCCTCGACTTCCTCGCTACAGCGGAGGCTCTCAGCCAACTTCTAATGTCTTCCCCCTGGCTCCTTTGTCTTCCTCAACTTCAACTTCCTCTTCTCAACCTCCAGCTGATGATAATAGAACTCCTAAAACTTTTGCTACCTCATCCAGGCTTTCTTTGACTAAAGTGGCTCCTCCTCCTGCTTCGGCTGTTTCTCCCCCGCGGCTGCTGCCCTCTCCTCCTGTGTCTACTCCTCCGATTGCTCTGGTGTCTTCTGCTCCCTTGCCTGCTTCTCCTCCAGTGTCTTTTAATGCTGCAGCATCACATCACCAATCTGTTATCTCTCCTCCAGGTTCATCTTTAAAAACTGCTTCTCCTGTTCCTGTTCAAGTTCCATCAACCTCTTTCAGCCCGGAGTCCTGCATCACCGATGCTTCATCCAATCTAATCAACATTAATAATGAGCATCTCTTAAAAATTATCTCAAATGTCACTAAATTGAGCAACTACCTACACCGAAATGTCAAGATGTCTGCCGGGCAAAAAGCTTACATAGATGATAAAATAAAAGAGATCCGAATTGCCGGATATACATTGGAAAGTAATATTTCTTCCTCTCCTCGTCCTCGTCCTGCTATACCAAATCCTGAAACCTTTACAACTCTTACTAAATCTATTAACGAGGACTTGGCACATTTCAAATCAATGATGCTTTCTGAATTTCGCTCTTTCGCTTCTGCCATCCGGAAGGACATTCCAAACCTAGTGCATGATCCTCCTCAATCTTCCAGAGGACCTCCTAACCGTGTTGCTGCTTCGTCTTCCTCCTCTGTTCGTCCACGCTCTACTACTACCACATCTTCTTATTTGGCTCCCCGCTCTTATTCTAGTGTCCTTTTACAGGGGAAGGACCGTTCCTTAGGAAATGCTGAACTGAAGAAAACTTTATTTTCCCTCCCTGTACCTAAGGGAGTAAACGTTAAGAATGTAACGGCGCTTCCAAATGGAACACTTAAAGTTACTTGCAGAGAGGGAGACCCTAACAAACTGGTCCCCCTCTTCATGAATTCTACTATTAGTAATCAATTTAACATCAAGAAACAGGAGGATAAAAAGAGAGCAATCATAATGTTCAACATTCCTCCAGAGTACAATGAAGAGAATGTAAAAGCTCTAATATGCAACAACCATCAGGACATCAAACCCGGAGAAATAAAGATCCTCAAGAATTTCAAAGCTAGAAGCGGTAACACAAACTGGGTGTTTCTTGTGGATTTAGTCTCAGCATCAAAAATTTTGGAAGCTAAAAAAGTCTTCAATCATTTTTCCTTTTTCTACGTTAAAAAGTTCATCTCTCTTAAGATTTGCTACAACTGCCAAGGCTACGGCCATGTGGCCAACTTTTGCCATTTTCCCGTCGGTAATTGTGGCATCTGCACCCGTTCGGGACACACATATAAAGAGTGTAGGGCGAGATCCCCGGTATGTGTGAATTGCACTACGGCGAACAATGATCACCCTGAACTCAATTACAAAATTGACCACTCTGCGTATGATCGCAAAAACTGCAGTACCTTCAAGGTCGAATTAGCTAAAATTAAAAAACTTCAACAAGAATCTTAGGTTGATTTCATATCAAACCTACTCTGCAATATATTTTGTACATATTGTTGTATAAACGTGTAACTAAAATTGTATATATGTATATATGTAATCTGTACCTTCCCCCTTTTTTCCCTTGCCGTAGAACTCAAATGTTCTCGCTCCTTCCCCTGTCCGGGCTCTGGCATTTTACTATCTTACTTTTTTAATGTCAATTAAATGCATCCAAATTAATACCAACCATTCGTTGGTGGCCCATTCCAATTCTATTAAATATGCAATAGACAACAAAATAGATATATTGTGCCTTCAGGAGCCATATGTGAATAAGGAAAAAATCTTATCTCCCCCCCCTGGCACCCTTCAATTCTCTTCCCTTTCATTAAAAGCCATAATATTAATTTTTAATACTTCTCTCTCCGTTAATTTCAAATTTAAAACTTCTTCTTCAATTTTTATCGAAATTCTTCTCCCCTCAGGCAAATTTCTCTCTGTTGGGAGCTTATACTTCCCCCCTCAGGATGATTTTACCTTGTTATTGGCAGAACTTTCACCTTTCGATTTCTTTAACAATGACACCCTTCTCCTTGGCGACTTTAATGCTCGAGCTCGGATGTGGGGTTACAATTTTACCGACCAAAGGGGCCTTGATCTTATAGATTTTTGCATAAGTAATAATCTCCTCTTGTGTAATGATCCCGGTTGTGGTCCAACATTCGAATCCCACACCGGTATTGGTTATCCCGATCTTACATTATTAAACTTCTCCCTCTTTGATACTCTGCAGAGTTGGGAAGTCCTCTCGAGTGATTCTCACAGTGACCATAAATTCATTCAAATAATATTAAATATTTCCCCCCTTTTAAACGATTCATTCTTTTTAAAAACCCAATATGGAATTGGGAAATTCATTTATAACTTTAAATCACACCTTCAACTCTTATATTCCCTCTTAGATAAAATAACCGATAGTTCTTCTCTAGATAATTACTTTAAAACTTTCATAGACCTGACACAAAACTGCGCCCTTTCCTTCATAAGGAAGAAAAAATCTAAAATTACTAATTTCTCCTGGTGGAATCAGGAATTGTCGAAATTTCGTAACTTTGTAACTGCTCTCTTTAAAAGAATTAAATCACTCGAGAGGAACTCTGCCTCCCCCGGTGAAATTAATGCTGCTAAATTACTTTATAAACGCAATAGGGCAAAATATAAACTATTAATTAAAAAATCGCGCCTAGAATCCTGGAAAAAATATTGTTCTGGCTGCACCCAAACCTTTGGCTCTCATTTCAAATTTTCTTTTCAAAAATTTAAAAAATTTACAAATTTAAATCTGCACTTCCCGGATGCTCCCTCCCTCAGCCACCATGATAAACTTTTACGTCTTTTGGATCACCACTTTAAAGAGGATATAGATTTTCAAGGTTTTCCAACTTTCTCAGTGTCAGAAGGAGGCTTGGGAGTTGTCTCTGATGTGGAGCTCCTTTCAGTCTTCAACAATTTAAAAATGGGCAAAGCTCCAGGACTGGATTTCCTGGACTTTGCCATCTGGAAACAGCTATATAAATTTTTTCCCTCCCTTTTATCTAAATCTATCAACTTCTGTTTTAAACTTTGTCACTTTCCCTCCTGCCTCAGGAACGCAAATATTTTATTTTTTAACAAGCCGGGCAAAAATCCTTCCCTTTGTTCCTCCTTTCGTCCCATTTCCCTCCTTCCCACTTTTGGTAAAATACTAGAAAATTTTTTTATAACAAAACTTAACTTTTGGCTGTCGACTGAGGGAGCTCTTCATCCCCTGCAGTTTGGGTTCAGAGAGCTAACCTGTTGCGAAGATGCCGCTCACAGGCTGATCGAATCAATAAAAGTCCACAAATCCAAAAATTTTGTATCGTTAACCACCGTGGACATCTGCGGGGCTTTTGATAGCCTGAATTGGAATATTCTACCACAAGCCTTTAATAATATAAACCTTCCACAGAATTTTCAATCTTTTTTATTTTCATATTTGACAAACAGACAAATTTCCTTTTCTGATAAATCTCTCAAACTTAATAAAACAATTTCGATGGGCGCCCCACAGGGTTCGGTTATATCCCCTACCCTGTGGAGCATCTACTTTAACGCTATTCTCAATCTTAATAATGATCTTTATCACATTCAAGCCTTCGCGGATGATCTCGCGGTGGTTACTTACGGTGTTAATCTTTTTACCCTTCGCTCAAACACAAACAATTTATTAAATTTAATTTCCACAACCCTTTCTAACCTTAAACTCTCAGTCTCACCAGAGAAATGCAAAGCTATAATATTTAATAAGAATAGAACCAAAATACGTAATAGGCCCTCCTTTAAAATCTTAAATTATAAAATACCTACCTCCCGCTCTCTTATCTACTTAGGAATCACTATAGACGATAACCTTAAATGGAGTACACACATTTTTAACCTAAAGGAGAAATGTTATAAGGTTGCCAACACCTTTGGGCGGGTGTCTGGCAGTAACTGGGGGGTAGACAAATCCTTTTTAAAAATTTGGTATTTAACGGTTATCGAATAGTCTTTAATTTATGGTGCGGGAATTTGGGGCGGGGCATTAACTGGGGACCAGGTCAAAAAGCTTCTCTCTCTTCAAAGGATTTTCCTATTAAAAATTTCTTCTGGTTTTCGTACCACTTCTAACATTTCTCTATACTCCATCACTGGTATCCCCCCTATTCATATCATAATAAACACAAATTTTAAAAAATATATGTTTTGGAAACATCGTATTAATCTTTTTTCTAATCTGCCCGTCCCTGCCCCTTCCTTGTTTGACTCTAACCGCCCAATTTCTGCTATTCCTCCCTCTCAACGTATTGCTAACCTTGTCCCCCTTCCTCCCTCCTCTTTTTCTAATTTCAATGTTTATACAGATGGCTCTTCCATTGATGGAAACACTGGTTTTGCTGTCTGTGTATTCAAAAATGAAACACTTCAAGACACATTTACCTTTAAACTAGCCAATGGGAACACAGTTTTTCAGGCAGAAATTTCTGCCATTGATTATGCTATTGACTGGGCCTCATCAAATAATACAAAAATTAATATTTATACTGATAGTCTTTCTTCCCTTTCGGCTTTTAACTCTATTAAAAATAAATCTAGTTATCTCTCAAAAATTAAATTAAATGCAATTTCTAATAAAAAGCTCATTAATATCCGTTGGGTTAAGGCCCACTCTGACATCTCGGGGAACGAGACTGCTGACAAGTATGCTAAAATTGCTACCTCTTCCGGCTCTCCCTTTTCCCTTCCCTTCCCTTTTTCCCTTCTAAAAAATTATTGTAAACAAAACATCTCCCTTCATTGGCAAACTTTTTTAAATTCTTATATTTCCCCCCGGACGCATGATCCTGCCCGCATTTCCTCCTTTCTCCCCCGGGTCAACCCTTCCCTTCAAATCACAAACAAATATCTTATTTATTTTCTAACTGGCCATGGCCCATTCATGGACTACTTATTCTATTTCAAACAAAAATCTACATCTAGCTGTACTTGCGGCGCATTTGGTGACGCCGATCACTTTGTTTTTGCTTGCCCCCATACTAAAAAATTTCATTTAATTAAACCCTCTCCCGCAAATTGTGCAGTCTGGTTCTCGAGAGTCAGCTCTAATAATTCTTCCGTTGAAAAATTAAAAAACTGTGTTCTCATTGCTAGAGACATCTCAAACCAAATTACCTGATCAGCTTGTGAGTTTGTCCCTTTATTCTTTTCCCTTTGGTCGGTCTCCCTGTGTTTTTTCTGGAGGTGTTACCTTTGGTGTATCGCTGTATTTGTTGTCTTGTATTTGCTGTACTTGTCTTGTGATGTTTTTGGTGGTTGTTTTAGTTGTTTACTCCTCGTTTTGTTTTCGGGAGTGTTCTTGTTACTCCACAGTTTTTACCTAAAGATGTAACATTTGTCACCAACATTTATTTTACTTTTTATGGTGCTGCTCACTTTAAAAAAAAAAAAAAAAAAAAAATTCACAGAAGTTCCAATGTTGTGAATCAGATATGTAAATCTCCTGTAAATATTATTATGATTTTCTAATTAACGTTGCTTTGGACCGTCGGACGAGGGCCAGTTGAAGTTGGCTTCCGCTAACTCCTTTCCCGGCCGTCCAAATAGATGCTCAAGTCCTTGGTGACGAGTTGGACGGTCTGGGTCTTCAACACCTTTCTGGTAGGTCGGACGGTCTGGGTCTCAAAAACAACACTTGTACTGGGTACAAGTGTATTGGATCTGGAAACTTGGCTTCTTACTTTCCATAGTTTGGAGCGACTCCATTCGGCCAGCGGATGACTCTTTATGCAATAATTCCTAAGAAGTCTGGGCACTAAGACTGGTCAGACAAAATCACTCTTCACTAATGAAACTTCGTTCAAGACAGATATTCCCTGGTCCGTGCTAAACGTACTTTTTGCCGAACTGGCGTCAATATAGGCTTTTACTTACTATTGTATGAGCTGTATGTCATGTAGTCTATTGCTAACACTTCGTTCTGATACAGGTTGGTCAATGCAATTTTTGGATTATTGCATACAGATTGCATACAGATTGATCTATGCATACATGAATACAGGTTTGTCTATGCTGCAAAATTTTGAAACTTCTGCAAATATACCCAGTCGGTATTCCATTACAAGACGACTCTAAATTTGAATATCCGGGAATACTCGTTGGAAGTCTTCCGTTGCTGCATTCAGACTAGATGGAACAGGTTCAATTTTTGTGTCTGTTGAACGTTTTGACAGTAGACTTGTTTAAGTACAATTCCTTTTCAATTTGACACATAATTGTTTCTTTTCGTCTGTTCTGGAAGATTTTCTAGTGTACCTGTAGTCTTAACTACTGTCTCGAGTTTAGAACAATGCAGACACTGGTCTAGAAAAGCAAACATGTGTATATCCAACAGCTCATCGTTTAATGAGAAATGGGTGCAATGATTTAATTTGTTGCCTCCTAGTTTTGGGGGGGGGGAATTGTCTTCAGTTATATATCTAAATACCGGCTACCGTCTATATACCGATTTTGTTGTCAACTATAGCTGAAGTAGATTATCATGCTTGATTAAAATGTTTTAGTTTTCATGTACTTTAGCACAGGCAACATATTCAAAATTCTATATATCTCCAAAACTATGACACGCTGCATTTTACTTAAACATAGGCGTAATTACTTCACATATTTTTAATATTATTTTATTGGGTAGTGGGAAATTCTAAATAACATTAAAATCTGGGATGTATTTTGGAATATGTATGTATGCAGGTGTCCATGTTTTAGAATTTCGCGGTTTTAATGAGTTTAATTTTTCCTGCAAAGTTCATTGAAAATGAAAGTAGATATTGCAAAGAAAGATACTGAAGTGATACTTAACCCGATTAAATAACTATAGGACGATATTTCTATGACGTTTATGGCACCAATGAAGTTCTTCTGGCAATGGAATTGTTTAATGAAACAAAAGAGGTTGCAGAAAAAATAAGTTTTTCTTCCACGTTTACTGCTAGGACTTCCTGCTCTTACGATAGAAACATTTTAATAGTTGACTATATAAGTTTAGACTTTTCAATATTCGTTTGTCCCGAGAGATTTTTAGTCAGATCTCACTGAACGGAGTAATTATTGAATTGCTTTTGCTTTTAAAATTGCTTTGCTTATAGACACTAAAGAGGAATTTTATGATGTACATTTTTACAAATGGATATTTTTGATAACAGAGCCAGATACAAAGAGCGAGATACAACCAATGAGATACGGAAGGCGTATCTATAACTCAGGCGAAATGATGTGGTAACAAGCCGTGGAAGTTCGACGAGATAACAGGCAGTATGCAGTCTATATTGAGAGATGGAGTATGCAGTCTATATTGAGAGATGGAGTGTGCAGTCTATATTGAGAGATGGAGTATGCAGTCTATATTGAGAGATGGAGTATGCAGTCTATATTGAGAGATGGAGTATGCAGTCTATATTGAGAGATGGAGTATGCAGTCTATATTGAGAGATGAAGTATGCAAAGATGGTGTGACAGACAATTGAGAGTGTTGTGCCTTACAATGAGTGAATTAAGAATGACCGTCAGTTAGCGTTGTGACTAGAATCGCTGTCCAACATGGTAAAGAGTGTGCTTCATAAAATTGAGGCAAACAGGGGTTCGTGAACAATGAGGTTCGTGGACAATTAGAGTTCAGAATGTACAGATTAGCCTTGCGTGTTTCAAGATCCATGACAAAAAGAGACATGTACCAATCTTCTTTTATAAAAGGTCAAATAGATAACTTTGGGCAAATATAGTAAGTCTGGTCTCACATGTACTGGGTTTTCTCCTTTATATATAAGTAATGTAAATTAATCGTAATTATAAGATGTTTAATAAATAATGTTTATTTCAAAATTCAAAATTGTGAAAGTCAAGTACTGGGTCTCCTCCTTAAGAATGTATATATAAGTAATGTAAGTTAATCGTAATTATAAGATGTTTAATAAATAATGTTTATTTTAAAATTCAAAAGTGTGGAAGTCAAGTACTGGGTCTCCTCCTTGAGAATGTTGAAGGCCCAGACCACACGACCAACCCAAGGGTTTATGGTAGCAAAGTGTGTGGCCGGGAAAGCTCCTTTATATATACATTCTCAAGGAGCTTTCCCGGCCACACACTTTGCTACCATAAACCCTTGGGTTGGTCGTGTGGTCTGGGCCTTCAACATTCTCAAGGAGGAGACCCAGTACTTGACTTCCACACTCTTGAATTTTAAAATAAACATTATTTATTAAACATCTTATAATTACGATTAACTTACATTACTTATATATACATTCTTAAGGAGGAGACCCAGTACTTGACTTTCACAATTTTGAATTTTGAAATAAACATTATATATTAAACATCTTATAATTACGATTAATTTACATTACTTATATATAAAGGAGAAAACCCAGTACATGTGAGACCAGACTTACTATATTTGCCCAAAATGTATATATAAGTAATGTAAGTTAATCTTAATTATAAGATGTTTAATAAATAATGTTTATTTTATAATTCAAAAGTGTGGAAGTCAAGTACTGGGTCTCCTCCTTAAGAATGTATATATAAGTACTGTAAGTTAATCGTAATTATAAGATGTTTAATAAATAATGTTCATTTTAAAATTCAAAATTGTGGAAGTCAAGTACTGGTTCACCTACTTACGAATGCATATATGAGTAATGTAATGTAATCATAATTATAAGATGTTTAATAAATAAAGTTTATTTTAAAATTTAAAAGTGTGGAAGTCAATTGTGTAGTATGTAAATTAATAATTATATTTTAGGAATTCGCACAAAGAATTTATGATAGGTTAATGCGGCAACGATGCAATGTACGGCTGTACGAATCACGGGCAATAATGATGATAATTGAGAATGATAATTCAACCCAAAGAGATATTTTTTTTTCATTTATAAAGAAGTTAAACTCCAACCAAATGTTTATTTTTCAAATGTGTACCACACAAACAAATTATACATACTAAAAACTAATTAACTCGTAAACTCGTGAAATTATCGTTCTTTTTAATATATAACATAATTATCTTAAAGTATTATTTTTTAATATATAAAATAATTTAATCTCCTTTGTTAATATATAAAATAATTTACCTATCACGGAAAATATCTGCCAAATATACAGTTTAGTGTGTAATTCGTATCATATCTGCCAAATATATACTTTAGTGTGTAATTCGTATCATAATTCCAATTAGGCAGATAAATAGAGGCGGGGTCCTCGTGATATGACCGAAGAGAAAGAGATTATGTGATTGTATCTTGTGGCCTTCATCATCTGACTATATCTCTATACATTGGGCGTGAAGCAAGTTATAACAACTATTAAGTATATTAATATGACGTAATTATGTGAGATCTTTTACAGAATATTCTCACATGCTATTTGTACTAACTTTGAAAGAGAGAGAAAGAGAGAGAGAGAGAGTGAGAGAGAGAAAGAGAGAGAAAGTGAGGGAGAAAGCGATAGAGAAAGTGAGGGAGAAAGCGAGAGAGAAAGAGATAGAGAGAAAGAGAGAGAGAAAGAGATATAGAGAAAGAGAGAGAGAAAGGGAAAGAAAGAGAGAGAGAAAGAGAAAGTAAGAAAGAAAGAGAGACAGAGAGACAGAGAAAGAGAGAGAAAGAGTCAGAGAAAGAGAGAGAGAAAGAGAGAGAAAGAGACAGAGAAAGAGAGAGAGATTTCGCGTGCGAGAGAGAGAGACGGGTATATTAATATGACGTTATTATATGAGATCTTTTACAGAATATTTTCACATGCTATTTGCACTAGCGTTGAAAGAGAGAGAGGGGAGAGAGAGAGTGACGAAGAGAGAGAGAGTGACGGAGAGAGAGTGACGGAGAGAGAGAGTGACGGAGCGAGAGAGTGACGGAGAGAGAGACGGAGAGAGATCAATGGAGAGGGAGAGGGGGAGAGAGAGCAACGAAGAGAGAGACGAAGATAGACATACGGAGAGAGAGAGACGGAGAGAGAGAGATTATTTCATGGATGCAGCCCTCATTAAAATAGTACATATTAGTACAAACCAGTGAATTTTACAGAATTGATCGGCATGATGTACTTGTCGCTAACTTGAAAATGTTTAAGGATTTCTATAAAAAAAGAAATTAAAAGAATAATTTAGTAATTAAATCTGATAAAAATACACATTATTTTTGTATTCAATGAGATCTAAGCAATTGAAATATGCTGACACAATAGAGAGTATTCCCAAAGTTAGGATGGTACTCAAAATGCAGATAACAGTATACATAGACCGGTTTCACCCTTGGCGTCATGGTAGATTTATACAATGCAATGAAGTGTGACTCTTCTTTTCTCTGCAATCCATAGTATATAAAGCTACTGTGACGAAGTACAATAAGAATCTCAGATGTAGATACATTTATCAGTTTCGAATATCACTGAATACGAATCAACCTTTTCCTAATGATTTCTGAAGAATGTAATGACTATATATCTCTGAAACAAATTAAACAACTCTGGATAAAATTCAATTTTATTTTATTATTTCAATCTATGTTCGTTAGAGGCTTATTGGTGTTCTGAGTAAACGAACCAGAGTGGGGGCCCTATATTTACCAAATATTTAATTTTTACGAAAGCATTTAATTACAAACATGTATTTTTTAGTCGACATAAAACCATGAATATATTACTTTCTTTATACATATAATGTATAAGGAAAGTATTGTGACGGGATTGAAAATTCGAATTCGAGTTTTCGACGGGAGAGCACGTTTCAAGCATTCCTGATCACGAATCAAACATTTTTGAGGTGGTGTATGTGTGTGTGTGTGTTTGTGTGTGTAAAAGTATGTGTGTGTGTGTGTGTGTGTGTTTGGGTGTGTAAAAGTATGTGTGTGTGTGTAAAAGTGTGTGTGTGTCAGTGAGTCTGTGGAGACGATATCTCACGAACAAATAGAGCGATTCTAATGAAATTTGGTGCAAAAATCATAATCCGTGAATACTGGAAGCCTATTGTTTTTAAGAGTAATCGAATTTTCAGAATACCCCCTAAATTTTTGAATAAAATTTTGAAAAAACATCAAAAAATCAAAACCTTTATTAAAGTTACGCCAATAGACATTTCTTATGTAATTTTTCTTAGAAAACGATTGACATAAACTTTAGAACGCTAGCACGAATCGTTCTCGATATATTGCACATTTTAAAAGTAAATTTATCAAAAAATCCCTTAAATTAAAAAAATATATTAACTGTTGAGAAACATGTTCGCTTTTCATATGTATAATATCATGCGATAAATTTAGTGACATCATTCTCGTGGATCATCTCTCGCTCGTTCCATTCATCAGAAAATATACTTTGCGTAATACTTTTTTATTTGAACGCCAATAGTTATTTATCTGCTATAATAATAACTTATAGCAGATTCCATCCTTCCATATCGTTTGGCGACATTTTGGTTGTCGCCAACTTGGCGACTTTTTAAAATGTTGCCAAATTAACGAAAATCTCGCCGAATGGATAAAAATTACAATAAATTAATGAAAATGACGACTGATTGACGAAAATTCAATATCTTGTAAAGAATATAATTATCTACTATAAGAAAAACCTACTTTTTAACACTTTACAACAAAGTTGAAAAGTGTTTATGACTTTGTTCATTCTGTCTGTCTGCCTGTCTGTCTGTCCGTTAGCACGATAACTGCCGTAAAAATGACTTAATCAAAAGGAAATTTTAGTATGTTGTTCAGACGGTCTGTAGGAGCTATGAGAATATAAATGAATAATATCACCCAATTAGTTTTGGATTGAACCCGGATTGAAAAAATGAAATACATTGAGCCCTATGGGATCTAATTTTTCAAACATTTTTTAAGCAGATTTAAAATTCACAAATTGCTTCGAAAATTTTAGGTAATAGTCAAATTGTTCCATAAAATATATAAAAAAAATTCAGCGAAATATATTCAGTAGTTTTTTAAATAAAAATTAAAATAATAATTAGACATCTTATACGAAACGATCACGTGCCCATGATATGAAACGATCACATGACCCACTTCAAAATGATATATGGCATTCATCTTGTTTCAAAATCGTGATCTTTTAAAGTTCTTTTTAATTCATATTGAGTGTTGTATCCGTCCTAAAACTACTTTATTTTTGCTTAAATTCTGTGGATGTACATACTAAAACAACACAATGACAATATATTTGAGTTTAAATTCTCATTCAAATTTGATTATTTCTACAACTAAGCCTATTTTTCACCTATGTAAAATGTAAACAGCAAAATATATAGAATGAGTTGTATTAGAATTACTGTATTTCTTTAACACAAAATAATTCAGTCCATGGAGTCTGCATGGCTGATATGAATGAAATATTAATTGATTTTATAAACAGAAGGACGATTTTTTTCGATGAAGTTTTAAGCATAGAGTTTATGAATTGTAGTTCCATGGTCTTAATTTTTAAATAAAATAAATTATTATAGTATTGTGATGAATGAAATGAATGAAATCCTGCTTTTATAGAGAGATCCAGGCGTGTTATTTTTTCTATGACGTCATTTGTATTTATTTCAGTTGTTTTCGACGAAGTTTTCAAATATAATAAATTATCGTAGTATTATGATAGTTTTAAATGTATTACCGTGGAATGTATTGTATTTTAGAGATGTTTAAACCAGGCAATTTATATTTCAATGCCGTCATTTGAATGAAGTTCATTTTTTTCAATGAAGGTTTAAGTTTTCAAATATAATAAATCAATGTAGTATTGTGATAAGTTTTAAAATATTACCGAGGAATGTATTGCATTTTCGACTTTTTTAAATAAAATTGCATTGAAGTTGGAAAGTGTTTCATAGTCAATGCTTTAAGCATGATTGATCTTTCTTGTTTATTGTAAAAGTAGTAAATTCATTGCATTATATAAGGAAATTCATGTGTTGCTCATATCAGATTATTTTTAAATGCTAGGATGTTAGATATATTATATGAAATTTTTTGTTTGAAAACGAAAGTAATTTAAAGTCGTCTTATTTATTTAACGCTGGTATTCACCCTTTTAATGTGAAACAGCTTAAGATACTGGGGTACAGAGTAAATTATGAAAGAAATTTGACAGGGACGACACAAAAATTATACAACGGAAGTACTATCATAATATTACGAATATGTAACATAAAGTCATTGTTATAATTTAAAGGTTTGGTTCGTTTCATCTTGGCGATGTATTTGGCAAAATGCAGCCAGATAATCTGTTGACGTTTATTGAGTTCTAGAAACGTCTTGGATTTTGTAAATTTTTTAAGAACTTCACGAACTATCCGATTTTTCCTGAATATTCCACAGAGGATGATATTTCAGCTCGTGCTCTTTGAGTTGAGTTTTTGGTGCAATACGAATAAAAGTATCTGCCTAACTCAATACATAACCCAATGTGTTGAAGGCCCAGACCATCAGCTGATCCCAGAGCTTACAGTAGGAATCTGAGTGGCCGAAGAACCCAATGTGTAATATTCTTCTGGTTATATATATTCTTTAATCTGAATTATAAAATAATTCTGGCAGAAAAGTATAAAAAATAATTTTAGATCAGAAAAACATCTGTGCATCGACATCATATCTAGTATTCTTTTATCGCTTTCACTGACCACGTGCTTGTTTGGTGAAGCGACTGCGAACATTACATACAGACGTTTCACTGCTGTTATCTTCGTCATTGGAGGTCTGATTCGGACAAAATAAACTGCATTTAATTAATCTATTAAAACTGTATAAGACAAAAAATATAAATAAATAAAAAATATAAAAATAAAATTAAAGTTAAATGAAAAACTAAGACATATTGGAAATTTCTCCTAGGTACAACGTTACACACACCGCATGAATCTTCCCCATTCGAATTATACGAAAAAATATATGTGTCACATCAATGTATAACGAGCAATAGATTTACTCTGTTGTAACAATGCAATGTATAAAGAGTAATATGGTAACATAGTTACGCTGTTGTAACAATGCAATGTATAATGAGTAACATAAAAAGAGATTTACTTTGTTGGAACAATGCAATATATAATGAGTAATATCGTAGCAGAGTTACTATGTTGTAACAATGAAATGCATAATGAGTAACAAAGTAACAGAGTTACTCTGTTGTAACAATGAAATGTATAACGAGTAATGTAGTAACAAAGTTACTATGTTGAAACAATGCAATTTATAATGAGTAACAGAGTTACTTCAATGCGACGCATAACGAGTAATATTGTGACATATTTGCATTGTTGTAACAATGCACGGTATGACGAGTAATAATGTAATATAGTTACTCTGTTATAACCACGCAATGTATAACAGAGTAACAGAGTTACTATTTTTCTCTTCAGAACATTTGGTGATTGCATGCAAGGAGAGTATCTTTATTACAGTGGTTATAGTATAATCGATTTAGGAAATAATATCATGTTACTTAAATATATATTATCCGTACGCTACGTTAGAGTTTTATCTATACATTAAATATATTTACGCATTTCATCCGCTTTAAGTCCAAATTTGTTGCTGGTCGTATTGTCTGAAGTCATAAAGTGTACTTTAAAAAGAACTGCAGTTTCTCGGGGATGCAATCTCTGCAAACTATACTTTATTTTGGCAATTCTTGGTATTTCTGCTGAGTACGAATTCAACGCTTCGCTGTTGTGAACAGAAAACATTTTTTTTAAATATATTATGGTTGCAAATATTGTTCTTCCTTTTCCTTTATACATTGTATATAAAATGTATAAGGAAATTGTGATGGAGAATTATTGTCGGACTAGTACGTTTTAAGCATATTTAAAATGAACATGTTGGGGGGGTCATGTGTATGTGTATGTTGTTGTTGAAACCCAGACCGTCCGACCTACCAGAAAGGTGTAAGGTAACTGTTTGGACGGTCGGGAAGTGCCACCCAATTTAGACCGGAACCCAGTGGGGGAGGCATCCACAGGGACCGTACCCTCCTTCCCCTACCACCAACCTCTCGGAAGGACTTTCGGACCCACATGTTTAACGTGATCGTACTCCGCATGAACACGGCGGCAGTTTTTGGCAGTGGCTGGAATCGAACCCGGGCCTACCGAGTGCAACTCCAGCGCGCTAACCAATGGGCTACCGCGCCCTATGTGTATGTGTATGTGTATGTGTACGTGTGTGTGAGAGTATGTTAATCGTATGCATGTGTGTGTGTGAGTGTGAGTGAGCGTGTTTGTTAGTGCATATGCATGTTAGTGAGCATATATGCTAGTACTTAGTAAGTATTTTAGTGTTATACCAGTATGTACATGTAGGCGCGTATCTGTGAGATTTTGGACTCGATATCTCACGAATAAATAAATTATTTCGATAGTGGTTTGGTACGATTGTTATAATCAGTGAATACTGGAATTGTGTTGAATTTAAACGCGATATAACACTTGTTTGTTTAAAAAAAATATTTGAAATAAGGACATTCAATAATGTAAAATTCGAAATTATTTTATACAGATTTTTTTCTTTTTTGATGAACGAATGACACAAATATTGCTTGAACCTTTGAGATAATGTATAGTTTTACATAACTTTATAAAAAGAGCACAAACTAAAAAAACAATAAATGTTGTCGTTCATTTTCCCTGAATAATATTATTCGATAAATCGTTTAACATCATTCTCGTAGATCTACACTGGTGACGAAAACAAATGCAAAATTAAATTAAACAAGTTTTCACAAAATATTTTTGTGAGAAAACGCTACAACTGTATTTGTAGACAATAAAAGCCATATGTAATTGAGATTAATTATGCATTTTATGTAAACCATAAAAAACTTAGATGATTAAAAAAAGGAGACAGTGATACTCTAAATAGAAAAATTATGGCATTATGTAATTTTGTTACAATTTTGCTTGTAATCGATTGGGCGTTTTACTTTCCCTGCAATACAAGGTAATGTATAGGTAAAGTATCAGAATTATGCCGAAAATCGTAACTCGAGTTTTCGACGGTTCTTCAGTTTTTTGGACCTCTAAATCACTAAAAAAAAACCTATTTTTAGTCCATGTCTGTATCCACTCTAACACAGAATCTAATTGACCGAATATCATAAACACATTTAGGTAAGTTCATTGTGGATAACCCTAGCGCTGATTAGATTTTGGTATGATTAGTTAAAAAAGAACCTGCCTTTTTGCAAAATGGCCCGAAAAAACTGTCAAAATCTAAAATAAATGATTACATATGCTCAAATATATTAATTTAATGCTTGTTTTATAAGTGATTTTTGACGAGAAAAATAATAAGACCAACTTCATTACTCTAGAACTAGCTGTTTTAGAGATATTTTAGCTTTTTCGCAATATGTCCAGTTACCAAATGAAAATGAAAATTGAATTAACAGTGCACATTCAGTGTAATTTAAATTATGGCTGCTATTTTATGCAATTAGACCCAATTTAAAGAATTGGTGATGAAATAGAGAGAACGTGAATATCAGTCTGCAGACATGTCATGTGCTGCCCACATCAGATATTTTTTATTGACATTATGTCCCATGGACAACAAATGAATAAATGCATACCTGATCCTGCGTTCGGTATATTAGAATCTGGCCTGACGCAGATTGAAACAGCCGAAAAGATTTGTACAAGCCAAGCCACACTCTCAATGCTTTCCCAAAAAGTACATATTTATAAAAAACGCTTGTAAACGTGTACAGAAATGTAGGTCTTCCATGTCGTTGTTGTCGAGACCCTGACCGTCTCAGTTGTTGTTGAGACCCAGACCGTCCAACCTACCAGAAAGGTGTAAGGCAACTATTTAGACGGCCGGGAAGTGCCACCCAATTTAGACTGGAACCCAGTCGGGAGGCATCCACAGGGACCGTACCCTCTTTCCTCTACTACCAACCTCTCGGAAGGACTTACGGACCCACATGTTTAACGTGATCGTACTCCGCGTGAATTCGGCGGCAGTTTTAGCAGTGGCGGGAATCAAACCCGGGCTTCCCGAGTGCAATTCCCGCGCGCTAATCACTGGGCTACCGCGTCCTTACCAGAAAGGTGTAAGGTAACTGTTTGGATGGCCGGGAAGTGCCACCCAATGTAGACCGGAACCCAGTGGGGGAGACATCCACAGTGACCGTACCCTCCTTCTCCTACCACAAACCTCTCGGAAGGCCTTACAGACCCACATGTTTAACGTGATCGTACTTCGCGTGAACACGGCGGCAGTTTTGGCAGTGGAAGGAATCGAACCCGGGCTTACCGAGTTCAATTTCCGCGCGCTAACCACTGGGCTACCGCGCCCGAGTCGGTCTTGCATGTTGTTGTTGTTGTTGTTGAGGCTGAGACCGTCCGACCTACCAGAAAGGTGTGAAAACCCCAGGCCGTTTGACTCATCCAGAGGACTTAGAGTAACTATTTGGACGACCGGTAAGGTACCAGAAAGGTGTAAAATAACTGTTTGGACGACCGGGCAGGTAAGTCTTGCATGTGTAACAACACACTCAAATGATCATTACGTCAGCATAATTGAACAATAACTAACTCTGCGCATAACTGAACGATTCCAGCTAGAGAACTTGCATCATTGTTATCTGTAACTGGTGTACGACTTCATTTGCGATTAACCATCTACAGAAGACTTTATCATCAAGGACTTTATGGAAGGCGCCTTACAGTAATGCTCTTATTCATCCCTTTTACCATGTAGGCCAGACTTCTATGGTAAGAGACCGTTACATGGGGCTTAACAATGAGGCATAACTGAACGATTTCAGCTAGAGAACTTGCACCATTGTTATCTGTAACTGGTGTACGACTTTATTTGCAATTAGCTATCTACAAAAGACTTTATCATCAAGAACTTTCTGCGAGGCTCCTTCAGTAATGTCCTTTTTCATCCCCCGTACCATGTAGGTCAGACTTCTATTGTAAGAGATCAGAGTGTGGAATATAAAACAGTTAAGTAATGTCCTTTTCTCTGATGAATCCAATTTCAGATTAAATAGTGACAATTAGGATATTGTCACCACCTGGAAAGAACATAGGATTCATTATAATCCCTTACATGGATGCACCAGTACAGAAGACGCTGTATAAAGGTATGAGGATACATTACACCAAAGGGCATAATGCTACTGTATATTTTTACTTTCGATGCAATACATGGCAATGTATAAGGAAAGTATTGGAATCATGCCGATAATCGCAACTCGAGTTTTCGACAGATCTACACCTTTTGGAACTTCTAGAATTCGAAAAAAACTGTTTTTAGCATGCCGTCTGTGTGTCTGTCTGTTTGTCTGTCTGTCTATCTGTGTGTTGGTTTGTCTGTCTGTGAAATGCATGTATCCATTCAAACTCAAAAACTAATGGACCGAAATTCATAAAATTTAGCGAGTCAGTTGTGCGCGACCCTGGTGTTGATTAGTTTTGGGTACAATTCGGGATAACAGAATCCGCCTTTTTTAGCAAAATGGCTCGCAAAAATTGACTGTATCCAGTCTAGTTGAAAAACTAATAAATCAAGTTTCACAAAATTTGGTACATCAGCACTTGTAGGTTACCTTGGTGCTGATTAGATTTTCGTACGATTCGGAAGAGTCAAGAAAGAATCATCACAAAAGTCGGCTGTCTACATTACATTTTTAATATTAAGGTGACACTACTCCTAAAGTGCGAAAATTTTTACATAAGCAACCGAATTTGAAACTTTAAAAAAAAAAACAATTTCAATTACCAGAATAAAATTTTTAACGTAGAGTAAACTAATATTAATTCTTAAAATAAAAATTAAAAAATAACTGTAATTTGAGAAATATTAAGTAAAATACAATTATAATTTATCTATGCTTTTTGTTGATAAAATCGTAATATTTTTTAGAGCGAATGATATCTTAAATTTATATGAATATAATCAAACGAGTTTGGGATTTTATTAATGATAACATTCGTAATATACTTGCATACTAGTATATTGCGAATATAGTTAATTATTTTAATATTTGATGGGGTAAATTAATGTATTTTTAATTAAATTTTTTTCAGAATTTTTAACAACATTTTTCTTTTAAAATGTTTATTTTATGCTACACATATGCATCTAGTACAATTATTGGTAAATATTGTCTTTACTAAGCGTACAAAATTTCACAAAAAGTATGTAGGTTACACATTTAGTGACCGGTAGCAATTAAGTTAGCGGGTATAGTGGGTGGAAATAACTAGGTTTACATAGTTTAAAGTATGTAGGTGGCACATTTAGTGACCGATAGCAATAAGGTTAGCGGGTATAGTGGGTGGAACTAACTAGATTTACATAGTTTAAAGTAAGTAGGTGGAAAATTTAGTGACCGGTAGCCATTGTGTTAGCGGTAATCGTGGGAGGGGGTATAACTAGGTTAACATAATTTAAAGTACGCCGCCAAATGACGTGGTTAATATCTAGTATCTGCAGAAAAAAAGAAATGGAAAATATTTGGAAAAACAAACATTTCATCATGTTGTTGATTGATATAGTAAACTGTTTGTATAGTTAACTATTTGTTCTATGAAAGTTAAAAAAATATATAGTTATACAAATTTAACTGAAATCTAAATACATTTTATTTCGATCTCCAACATTAATCGTAACAGCAAACATAGAAAATACACTTATAGATAAGTCACAATGAGTTATTTTCTATTGAAACTTAATCGTTAATCTTCTGTCAAATTTTGTTAATGCTGCTGTTTATCCACGGCAGTCAGCGGTATCTAGCTAATGGAGCAAGAAATGAAGTACTTACATGAAGTGAACACAATTATGGTACACAGGATTGTGATATATACTTTTCTGTTTCTCAGAGACAGGATGACAAGGAATGTTTAAGCGCCATATTTGGTCACTTTAAAACAAATGAAAATATTGCAATGCGACCAATACGAGTATGTACGACTACTAGATAACTCTCGTTATATACAGTAGCCACCGCTTTTTGCGTAAAACACATTCAGAAAACTTTGTTATGGAATAAATTTAATGAAAATATACGAAAACGTCGAAATAATTTTAAATTCTTCATTAACAACGAAGGTTTAGGAAAATCCATTAACATTGTTGCTAACATATAAAATGCCTTCAATGGAGGGTCTTTTGAGAACTAGAAAACCTTTCCATGCAGCCATTGCTATTAGGCAGGATTGTCATATTTGAGGACTCGTTGCAGGGTTATTAGATTTGGCGATTTATCGCAAATTTTTCAACTTTTGTAAGGTACTGGAATTTTCTCGAAATAATGAATATTCTTGGAGAAACCAACCCTGAAAGTTTCTACTCAGAGCATATAAAAGAAGCCGTCGCTCTGTTTAAGAGCAGTTGACAGGATATGAGCTACATTGAATTGTGATATACTTCAATATTTTGAGAATAATATCCGCTGTTTTGTGAAATTACTGGAACATTTAATTGCTGTTTTCCTGTACCTGGAAGTAGTCCAGTCATCTTTTGAGATATTATTATTGAGCTTTTTGTTGACTGTTGTTCATGTTTACGCTGTGCTTGTAAATAAATATGTTAGGTATTCAGAAATGTTGAGTCATTATTGTATGCCGAGAGTACACCCTGTAATGTATATGTAACCTGTGATTATGATTTTCTTCAGTTCATGTTATAATTTATGTTTAACTTTATATTAAACACATCTGACTGATTTCATTATGCAGAACAATCGATGAGCGAAGTATATGCAGTTTTACTATATGCAAATTTGGATATCTATCTGCCAACCAATTCCATCATGCTTACAAAAAATTATCAATGTTATTACTCATCAGTTTGTAATTCTATCGCTCATTCTCTCTTGTGAAGTTATACTGAATCTTTTGTTCTAAAATCAAAATATTTATATAATATCTAAAAATTAAAAATTAAAAAAAAATGCTCAAATTAGTTCCGTATTGAAAAGTTTATTGTTCGCACAACTAAATGTTTGTAAAAATTCACAACAAATGCACATTATGTTATTTAAATAAATGTTTTTGTAAAAAAAATTCAATATTAGATTTAAGGAGATTATTCAGATCCTCAATGTTAGATGCCTTTAACAAGAGTATAATAATGAATTAACTCATAATTTTGTACACTTTGTCTTTCAGATTCAAATATAAACTAAGAATACAAATTGCTCAAAATTTATCTCCACTAAAGTGTTTTACTTTAGTAACATATCATTTTTGTTCACTATTTATAAACACAGACTTGTTTTGAAATCTGCATAAAAAATCACATTTTATGTTCACACACCAGGTAAACATGTCTTGTTATTCACATGATCATAATTGAATTTTGTCCCAATAAGACACAGAATAAAATGTTGTACCACCATGCTTCACAGATAATATCATCTTGCTCTAAAATCTTGTGAGCTTCATTTTATATATCATGTAAAAATAAATGTAGAACAACGAGGATAATCAATCTAAAATATTTTACTGCATAATAATGCAGCCTTTATTCTTAGATTCAACTTCCTTAATATAGTAAATAAATTGTAGTTTCTTATACTAACAATATTTTCCCCATTTAAAAAGATTTATATGTTATACCGTTGGGCCTTTCTGTCACATAATATATACTTTTCTTTAGATATTATTCAAGATATTTTACAGAAAAATTAATTTTATAGAGATATTAATTCAATATATTTTATAGAGAAATTATGTAATTTTTGCAGAGAAATTAATTCAAGATATTTTGCAGAGAAATTAATTCAAGATATTTTGCAGAGAAATTAATTCAAGACATTTTACAGAGAAATTCATTCACGATATTTTACAGAGAAATTAATTCAAAATATGTTACTGAGAAATTCATTTTTACAGAGACATTCATTCAAGATATTTTACAGATAAATGACAAAAAAGAATATAAAATTTTACTGATATGTAGGATAGCCCTTAAGCTTTTAGAAAATAAAACACAAGATATTATTGTATGAAAATAAATTGTATTATATATATTGGTTTTCATCTTTAGCATCAATACATTTTTTCAATCAAATAAACCAATTTTTAAAACAGTTATGCCATTCAGATGATGGCATAGCAGAAACATGCGATTTATATGCTTTCTCTGGGCTGTTAAATCGTTGAGCACGGAATTTTATTTTTGATGGTTGGGAACAAGTAAAAATTATTGGATGATAAATTACGTGAATAAAGACAGTGACTCATTAAATCAATTTTTTCATGATTCATATAATTGATTGTTTGAAATGCCTTGTGTGCGCTTGCATTTTCATGATGAAGGTGATGCATCTTTCGCATTATTTTTACTTTCCCTGCGATACATGGTAATGTATAGGAAAAGTATTGGAATCGTATCGAAAATCGCAACTCGACTTTTGGGCGGATCTACACGTTTCGATACCCCTAGAACACGGAACATCTACTTTTAGCGTGACGTCTGTGTGTCTGTGTGTGCAATGTATGCATCCACTCTAACTCAAAAACTAATGAAACACATTTCATAACATTTCACAGACAATTCACTTGTGGGTGACCCTTGTGCTGAGTTAGATATTGGTACGATTCATGATAAAAGAAAACGTCTTTGTGAAATGACCTGCAAAAATCTCATGTATCCAGTCTAGCTAAAAACTAACTGACCAAATTTCACAAAAATTGGTAGATGACACTTTGGGGACACCCTGGTGCTGATTGGATTTTGGTATGATTTAGAAAAGAAGAACGTGCCCTTTTTTTACGAAATGGTCCGCAAAAATCGCCATAATGCAAAATTAAAGACGACGTATTCTCAAATGTATCAACAAAATGTTTCTTTTATACGTAATTTTTGACGAGGAAAATAATAAGCCCCACTCCATTACTCTAGGACTAAACGTTCTTGAGGAAATTTAGTGTTTTCGAATATTTGTAAAGTCGCTTTTGAAAAAATGTTCAATTAATAAATAGAAACAAAAACTGAATTAAAGATGCGAATTCAGTGATGTCTTGTGCACTTCAACTTAATGAATTATTAAAGAAATATAGAGAATGGAAAGTCATGCACTGCCCGCATCACATTTTTTCTGATTTAAGTGACTATTTCTGACAAACACATTGTCTTATACCAATCAACACATAAAGGTTCTACGATTCTCCAAAGCAATGGTTGTAACATAACCGGATTTAACAGAAAATGAAGCAATTATTTCATTTGAAACACTTCGATTTCGAAACACTTTTGAAGCATTTGGTTCATTTTGAAACAGTCAAACAGTAGATTGTTGTTTTGTTTCGGGTTCATAGGAATAAATCCACGTTTCATCACATGTTAACATATCGAAGACATGCTTTAAGGCACCAGAGTTGAATCATTTGAGTTATTCTTTCAAACGCGAAACACTTTTGCAGGATTTTGTTCATTTTGAAACAGCCAAACAGTAGATTATTGTCTTGTTTCAAGTTCACAGGAATAAATCTACATTTTGTCACATGTTACAATGTCGATGACATGTTTTGAGGTACCAGAGTTGAATACTTTGATATTTTTCTTTGCACTATTTCACACTAACATACTTTTGAGCTTGAGTTTAATTGTGTGTAATACAATACTCACATACATTTTTGACTTTTAAATGTTCAAGTAAATTTAAATGCACTCGGGTCATGGAAATGTTGAAATGTTCAAATATGCCTCAATTTTATCACATGGGACATGGCGATCTAAAGCAACCATTTGCTGTCCAGCATCTATACTTTTCGGCGTCAGAACTCTTCTTGATCGACATAATGAAATTGATCACTGGGTCTCTTATGCAAAAGATGGAATTATTTGAATCTTTTGTAAATTATTGCTTAGGATGATGCTTTATCACCAAAATTCAAATCCATTCTATCGACACAATCATTATTTTTCTTCGATCCAGATCATTCAACCTATCCGAAGATGTAAGATATATATTTGGACGGCCGGAAAGTGACACAATTTAGCTCGGAACCCAGTGGGAACAGCATTCACAGGGACCGAACCTACCTTCGCCTATCACTAACCTTTAGGAAGGATATACGGACCCACATATTTAACATATCTGCCCGTACTCCGCGTAGACTCGTGGACATTTTGGAGAGGAGCAGGAATCGAATTCGGGTCGCCGAATGAAATCTCCATGTGGTAACCGCTGGATTGTCCTACCCCAAGAAGTAACAAGCAATCACTTGTAGTTTCCTACAATTACAATGCAAAGATATCCGGCCGTCCAAATAGTTGCTCCAAGTCCTTTGGACGAGTCGGACGGTCTGGGTCTTCAACAATGCAAAGATATGGGTGTCAAAAGAGTTTATATTTACCTCTCTGCGCCAAATGCATATATCGTCCATCATTAAGCTATTGACAACTTGACAAAAGAAGCATATTAAGAGTTTTTGAAATATATTTAAAAAATCTAATGTGGGCAGCACATGACATTCTCTGCATTCAATTTTCTTTATTTCTTTAATAATTCATTAAATTGAGTTTAATTGCACAAAATAACACTAAATTTGCATTTTTAATTAAATTTTAATTTCAATTTGTTAATTGGACGCTTTCCGAAAAGCTGCGAAACAAAAATGCAAGACATCTCAAATATCATGAGAACGGTTAGGCCTAAAATAATGGAGTTGTTCTTATTATTTTCCTCATCAAGAATTACGCATAAAACAAGTATTTAATTGATGCATTTGAGCATTTGTAGTCTTCTTTATTAGATTTTTGGGGGTTTTGCGGGTCATTTCGTAAAAAAGGAAGATTGTTCTTTTCCGAATAGTACCAAAATCTAATCAGCACCAGAGTATCTCACAAGTAACTTATCAACCAGATTTTGTGAAATTTGGTCTATTAGTATTTTAGCTGGAGTGGATAAATGGAATATTTACTAGCCATTCCCCAAAAAAGGCGGGTTTGGTTTCTCCGAATCGTACCCAAAATTAATCAACACAAGGATCACACCCAAGTGATATATCTTCCAAATTTTATGAAATTTGGTCTATTAGTTTTTGATTTAGGGTGGATACATACATTGCATAGACAGACACACAGACAGACTGACAAACAGACACACACACACACACAGACTCACGTTAAAAATAGTATTTTCGCATCCTAGAGGTTTCAAAACGTGTAGATCCGTCGAAAACTCGAGTTGCGATTTTCGGCATGATTTCAATACATTTCCTATGTATACATTACCGTGTATTGCAGGGAAAGTAAAAGTCTGATGTGGGCAGCACATGACTTTCCCTGCAGACTTATATCCACTTTCTCTTCATTTCAATTAAATTTATTTCACTTTTAATTAAATTTTCGTTCTCATTTGGTAACTGCACTTATTTTTAAAGGTGGCATAGATACAATACGAAAAAACTAAAATATCTCGAGAACGGCTAGTCCTAGTGTAATGGGGTCGGTCTTATTCTTTTCATCGTTAAAAATTATGTGTACAACAAGCATTTAGTGGATATATTTGAGCATACGTAGTTTTTCATTTTATATTTTGATGATTTGTGCGGGCCATTTGCAAAAAAGGCAGGTTATTTTTTCCGAATCATACCGAAATATAATCAGCACCAGGGTGCCCCACAACCGACTTATCTACCGAATTTTTTGAAATTCAGGCCATTAGTTTTTAAGCTGGAGTGGATACAGGTAATTTTTGCGGGTCATTTTGCCCCAAAATGCGGTTCTTTTATCCTGAATCCTACCCAAAACTAATCAGCACCAGATTCGCTCACATGTGACTTACCTTCCAAGTTTTATGAAATTCGGTTAATTAGTTCACACACACAGACAGACAGACACACACACACACAGACGTCACGCTAAAAATTGTTTTATCGAATTCTAGAGGTCCCGAAACGTATAAATCAGTCGAAAACTCGAGTTCCCATTTTCGGTATGATTCCAATACTTTCCCTATACATTACCATGTATTGCAGGGAAAGTTAAAAGGAACAGGAAATCCAAAAACATATACATATTTACTTTTATATCGATAATGATTATGATATTACCTTCCCTGCAATGCATGGTAATGTATAGAGAAAATATTGGAATCATGCCGAAAATCGCAACTCGAGTTTTCGACGGATCTACACGTTTCGAGACCTCTAGAATACGAAAAAACTATTTTTTAATGTGGTGTCTGTCTGTGTGTATGTATCCACTCTAACTTAAAAACTAATGGACTGTACTTTGCAAAATTTGGCAGGTAAGTCACTTGTGTGTTACCCTGTTGCTGATTAGTTTTTTGTACGATTCGGGAAAAACAACCCGCCTCTTTTTGCGAAATAGTCCGCAAAAATTGCCTGTTATCCACTCTAACTGGAAATCTAATTGTCCAAATTTTACAAAATTTGGTACATAAGTCAGTTGTGGGACACCCTGGTGCTGATTAAAAGTGCAAATTTAGTGTTATTTTGTGCATTTAACCTCAATTTAATTTATTATTGAAGAAATAAAGAGAACGTGAATATGAATCTGTTGGGAAAGTCATATGCTGCACACATCAGATTTTTTCAAGACTATAATCAACATTTATAAATTGAATTCATTGCATAGAACAACCAAGCATAGAACATGAGACAATAAAATGCCATTAAAGGCATTTTCGTTAAAGGATATTAATCCCTTAACGCAATTAATTTATTTTGCAACATAATCGTTAATTTCCAGCCAAGTGCTTTAATGCTACTGTATTACTGATCTGTACTTTCTGTAATAAATACTATCTAGCCAATGTAGCAAGAAATGACGTAATAAAATCCAGCAAATCCAATTATGTTACATAAAATTATATTATTTTCACAATTTCTTCTTAAAGGGCGAAAAACCACAAACGTTTAAACGCCATATTTGGTTACATAGAAATTAACAAACATTATCCGTAACGATTTAAATATTATTTCTTATGTAATCAATTCATGTTATTGGTAATTGTTATTACTTTCCCTGGATTCATAGTATAATGCATAGAGCAAATATTGTTACGGGATCAAAAATTTGAATTCGAGTTTTTGAATGAAGATCATATTTCAAGCATGACAGAACTGCAATCGAACGTTTTTAAGATGGTGTCTGTGAATGGAACGTTTCGAATTAAATTCTGCACAATTATCTCAACTAGTGAAAACAGGAATCTTATTGATTTTAAAAGGTAACAAACATTATCCGTAACGATTTAGATATTATTTCTTACGTAATCAATTGATATTATTGGTAATTTTTATTACTTTCCCTGGAAACATAGTATAATGTATAGTTCAAGTATTGTTACGGGATCAAAAATTTGAATTCGAGTTTTTGAATGAAGATCATATTTCCAGCATGACAGAACTGGAATCGAACGTTTTTAAGATGATGGTGTGTGTGTGTATGTATGTTGTCCTTGAGTATATGAATGCGATATGAGAGGAACGAATAGAACATTTCGAATTAAGTTCGGCACAATTATATCAACTAGTGAATATATATATATATATATATATATATATATATATATATATATATATATATATATATAATATATATAAATATATAGAAATTGAAAAATCGGAAATAAAAATGTTTTAGTAACTTTTGCGCAAGGCAGCATGAGGGTACCAAACACTATATATATAGAAAAATTGAAATATAAAAAGTGAAAAAAACATGTAAAAAACATGTAAAAAAGGAAGGATGGCTCGGCAAAAAGCTTACATTATGGCGGTAAGGGGTTGTGACCTTACTCCCCAGTTCAACGAGCTCGTCAAAATCGCCGCGGCATTTTCACTCCTGGTCGCCAGCCCTGGCCCAAGCCAACCTCCGGAGTGACTTTGAAATCATCACGAGACCTGGATAGAGATGTGTACGAGAGCCATATCACCATAAATAAAGCCAACTGAATTGCCGACTCAAATGAAATGCAGTTCCAGCTGCAGTCCTGTGATCACAGTGCGGTCCTGTCATATGGAGGGTTCGATGATTTTGTCTCTAATTGAACTCAAAAAATACTTAAGTCTTATGCCATATGCAAAATTGTTTCTGTATAAATTATCAATATTTTTATAAAACAAGCATTTTTTAATAAATATCCAATTTCCTTTATGATTAAAAATATTGATAATTTATACAGAAACAATTTTGCATATGGTATAAGACTTAAGTATTTTTTGAGTTCAATTAGAGACAAAATCATCGAACTCTCCATATGACAGGACCGCACTGTGATCACAGGACCGCGGCTGGAACTGCATTTCATTTGAGTCGGCAATTCAGTTGGCTTTATTTATGGTGATATGGCTCTCGTACACATCTCTATCCAGGTCTCGTGATGATTTCAAAGTCACTCCGGAGGTTGGCTTGGGCCAGGGCTGGCGACCAGGAGTGAAAATGCCGCGGCGATTTTGACGAGCTCGTTGAACTGGGGAGTAAGGTCACAACCCCTTACCGCCATAATGTAAGCTTTTTGCCGAGCCATCCTTCCTTTTTTACATGTCTTTTACATGTTTTTTTCACTTTTTATATTTAAATTTTTCTATATATATATATATATATATATATATATATATATATATATATATATATATATATATATATATGTATATATATATATATATATATATATATATATATATATATATATGTATATATATGTATATATATATATATATATATATATATATATATATATATATATATATATATATATATATGTATATATATGTATATATATATATATATATATATATATATATATATATATATATATATATATATATATATATATATAGAGAGAGAGAGAGAGAGAGAGAGAGAGAGAGTTTATTCTAAAATTTGAAAAGAAAATAAGGAATTCTGGTATGAGAATGTCGAATACAGCCACACTCTGGTTAAGTTCTTTTTGAACTTAAAGTGTAACCTTCCCATTACATGTTCATTTCAAAGTCACCTGAAATATCAGAAATACTTCAGTCTGTTACTCTTCAGAGAATATTCGATTGTGCTTTTAAGAGCACTCAAAACTGAGCGGAAACAGCTGACTTATTATCTGCAAGTCTTTCATTTGAAGGGCTGAATTGGATTGTCTGGAAAAGCCTACCATAACAGTGAGAAATTTCAAGTACTTTTAGAGAGTCAAGGGAATTTAATTTACAGTTTTATTAAAATCCATTCTCTTTGTGCACAAATCAAAGCAATTAGTTGTTGCATAGATTAAATCGCCAAACAATAAGTATTTTTGATGTTTAAAATTTTGAAGTTGAAGTAGAGGACATTTATTTTGGGGAATTTGAAGCTTATTCAACTATTTCAACCTTTTGCTTACGGTTGGGAATCGTTAATCTCAAACGAAGAACCTCTCGAAAAGAGAAATATTTGACATACTCTATCGCAAACAGTCTGATTCCCTTTTGTAGGCATTCGCGTCCATGGACGCTAATGCCTGCAAAGGGTGATCGAACTGTTTGGGATATTGTATGTCAAATCATATTATATTGTATGTTAAATATTGTATGTCGAATCAAATCAATATTGTATGTTAAATCATATCCCAACTGAAACTGGAATCCAGGATTTCTGACTGGTCTCTTCTTTAATCTGCAGGTACATCTTCTTTCTTCTCACGGGTCTCTTAATTTGAAGTAGACGAAGTTTATCCTTCATTCTTTTGCTTCAGGTTTCAGATCACAGGGAAACTTCCGATCTTTAGGACCTCTTCATCTTTGTACATTTTCCCACTATATTAAAGAAAAATCCTGATAATTTTTTACACTGCAATACCAGTCGAAAGCAAAACATACAGTTCTGATATTCTATAATTAGACTAATATGAACCCGTAATTGTACAAGATGGGCTTTGAATTTTGTTTTAAGCCATGGTTAAATAAGTATTAATCAATATAATTTAGCATTGCCAGAGAAAGCAAGTATTTAAATGATCGAGCTTAAGGCTCCTAGATAGACAGGCTAACGCAACCGCCATTTTGGCTCCTACCAATCTATCAGTTAATGTCTGTTTGTGCTATTTCAATAAGTATTAAACAATAGAATTATATTATTATAATGTATATCAATATAATTATAATGTATTAATCAATATAATCAATATATTATATATCAATATATTTATAATGTATTAATCAATAAGTATTAATCAGTATAATTTAGCATTGCCAGAGAAAGCAAGTACTTAAATGGTTGAGCTTAAGGCTCTTAAATATACAGGCTGACGCAACAGCCACTTTGGCTCCTACCGATCTATCAGTTAATGCTTGTTTATGCTATTTCAATAGCACACGTATGTTACATAGATGATATTTGATACGCAATTTAGCTGTAAAATAGGTGCTTCTGCTTCAAAAAATGTAATAATAATTCATGAAATCAGTATAGAATGTTTTGCTTTTCTGGATATTCCTAGAAAATGAGAAAGAAATAACACTCTTTTTCCTATGTACAGCCATTGCCTTAACTGGGAGTCAAGATGGCAGCTGTTGCGCCAGCCTCTATATTTAGGAACTTTAGTTGAGCTATTTTTAACACTTTACAACAACATAGTTGAAAAGTGTTTATGACTTTGTTCATTCTGTCTCCTGTCTGTCCGTTAGCACGATAACTGCCGTAAAAATGACTTTATCAAAATGAAATTTTAGTATGTTGTTCAAACAGTTTGTGGGGCCTATGGGAATATAAATAAATAATTTCACCCAATTAGTTTTGGATTGAACCCGAGTTGAAAAAATGAAATACATTGAACCCTATGGGATCTAATTTTTCAAACATTTTTAAGCGAATTTAAAATTCACAAATTGTTTCGAAAGATTTAGGAAATATTCAAATTATCCCATGAAATATATAAAAAAATGTTCAGCAAATTATATATATATATATATTCCGTATTTTTAAAATAACAATTAAAATAATAAGTACACCCTTTATATGAAGAGATCACATGACCATTATATAAAGTAATCACGTGACTCACTTCAAAATAAAATATGTCATCCATCTTGTGTCAAAATCGTGATTTTTTAAAGTTCGTTTTAATTCATATTTAGTGTTGCATCCGTCCTAAAACCGCTTTATTCTTGCTTAAATTCTGTGCGCTTACATACTGAAACAACGCAATTACAATATAGTTGAGTTTAAATGAACATCCAAATTTGATTATTGCTACAACGAAGCCTAATTTTCATTTATGGAAAATGTAAACACCAAAAGATGTAGAATGAGTTGTATAAGAATTGCTGCATTTTTTTAACGCAAAATCATTTAGATCATGGAGTCAGAAATATAACTGATATGAATGAAACATTCATTGACACAGAGACGCAAACGATTCCTTTCGATGAAGTTTTAAGCTTGGATTTAAATTACTTCTACCTCCATGGTTTTAAGTTTGTAAATAAAATAAATTATTATAGTATTGTTTATGATGAACTGCTGCTTTTATATAGAGAGCCAGGCGTGTTATATTTCGATGGCTTCATTTGAATAAATTTCATGTGTTTTCTATGTAATTTTCAAATATAATCAATTATTGTAGTACTATGATAATTTTATGAATATTACCGAGGAATGTATCGCATTTTAGCGATGTTTAAACCAGGCAATGAATATTTCAATGCCGTCATTTGAATGAAGTTCATTTTTTTTCGGGAGAGGGGGGGTGAAGTTTTAAGTTTTCAAATATAATAAATTAATGTAGTATAGTGATAATTTTAAAAATGTTACCCAGGAAGGCATCGCATTTTAGAGATGTTTAAATAAAATTGCATTTCAGATGGAAAGTGTTTCATAATCAATGCTTTATGCATGATTGATCTTTCTTGTTCAGCTTTTCTGTGATTGGTGGGTTTCAAGAACGTCAAAGAGGGCGGAAAACGAAGATAAAGTACAGATATAAAGTACAGATAAAGTACAGATATTATATTCTAGAATAGACTACAACGTTAGTTAGTACACTTGAGCATGAATATAGACTTAAAAATACGTTACAGGAACATAGTCCTCTTAATCCTCCAGCAAGAACAGCACCAACAATATTACGTCATAATAGACTTTCACATGTAAAAACAAATTGTGATTATCGGTTGTACAACAGCTAAGATTTTAAAAGTGTTAGCTCCCCACCTTTATGATTATGATAATCGTAAATAGCATAACCGTGAACAAATATTACTTCGAACTACAGTTATTACTTTTATTACAGTTCACAGTTTCGACTGAATTCTTTATTATTATGTGAATAGAAAAGAATTATTATTCACTATTGTTAAATCATTAGATTTCTTAAAAAAAACCTGTTTTAAATTTAATTGTTCTTGTTTAAAATTTAATTAGACAGCAGTTTAATCAACTTTTATGTGTTACGTAATCATTATATTAAATGTATTATATAATTTATTCTCAATTCTCGCATTTAATTTTCAACAACCCAATTATTACAGTTTTAATAATTTAAAAATGGAAAAATCAACCACTCCAACTTTCTTTCTTTGCGTACACAAAATAATTTGTCTACACATTTCGTAAATATTCCATAATTTCGTAGATGCATCCCCGCATTGCTCTTTTAGAGGATGCTGACACTTTAACAATTGCCAAAGCATTCCAATCATCTTTTCACAATAGCTCGTCCGAGAAGGATGAAATGCTATTCGATAACTGTTGATATTACGATGAGTATTGTGATAGAATATACAGTGTCTAATTGCTTATAATGGGAAGTTTCACCGGACGACATAATCAACATGTAGAGGGTGTTTTGAGACTATTTCATGTTTTCAGACAACCTACATTAAAACTGTTTCAGAAAAGAGAAATAATTGCTTGATTTTACATTCCCTATAATTTAACATAATATATAGTCACTTTCCATATACAATAAAATAAATGCTTATAGTTACTCTCTCTATAATTCCCTATAAATGCTTATAGTTACTTTCTATATAATTCCCTATAAATGCTTATAGTTAACTTCCCCTATAATTCCCTATAAATATTACATTATAAAATAAATTCTTATAATTACTTTCCCTATAATTACCTATAAATGTGTATAGTTAATTTCCCTATAATTCCCTATAAATGCGTATAGTTACTTTCCCTATAATTCAATATAAATGCTTATAGTTACTTTCCCTATAATTCCCTATAAATACATTATAAAATAAATTCTTATAATTACTTTCCCTATAATTCCCTATAAATGCTTATAGTTACTTTCCCTATAATTCCCTATAAATCAATTATAAAACAAATTATTATAGTTACTTTCCTTATAATTCCCTACAGATACTTTATAAAATAAATGCTTATATTTATTTTTACCTATATAAACTAAATACTGGTAATGAATATATAATTTCCCAACAATACATGGTAATGTATAGTTTTTATTAATACAATACATGATAATGTATAGGGATGTATTGGAATCAGGTCGAAAAACGCAACTCAAGTTTCCGACGGATCTATTAGTTTTGAGTACCCTATAACACGAAAAATTACTTTTAGCGCGACGTCAGTGTATATGTATATCTGTGTATCTATCTGTCTGTGCAATCCACACTAACTTAAAACTAATTGACCAAATTTCATAAAATTTGATAAGTCACTTGTGAGTTAGCCTCGTGCTGATTAGATTTAGATATTTTTCGGGAAAATAAAACCTGCTTTTTTGAAAACTGTCCCACAAAATCCTTATGTATCCACTGTAGCTAAAAATCTAATTCACAAAATCTCACACAATTTGATAAATAATTCACTTGGGGCTGAAAAAATTCTGGTACGATTCAGGAGCGATAAAATCCGCATTATTTTACGAAATTATTCGCAAATATAGTCAGAGTATAAAATAAAAAAATTCGTGTGTTCAAACATATAAATTAAATACGTGTTTTGTGCGTAATTTTTTACGACGAAAATAATAAAATCCACCAAATTACTCTACAAATAACCGTTCTTTAGACGTGCCATTTATTTGCTTTCAATTTTTTGTTACTACGCCACTGAAAGTGCATCAAGTCGTTCAAGAAAACTAAATGTTGAAGTAAAACTGAAAATTCAGAGTAATTTTAAATTAGTATATATGTTGTTGTTTCTTCTTGTGTGAGTAGTTTAATGAAATATGGAGAAAAGGAAAATAATATAAATTTGATTCTGTAGGGAAAACCATGTTATCCCACAATAGACTTATTTCCATTTGTACCCTAGGGCTTCAAGTAGAAAATCCTCCTAAATAATTACTCCAACGTAAAATATTTATTGTAAGAAGAACATAAGTTAAAAGGTGTCGCATTAAAACAAGAAAAAAGCCTCTGTTAAAGTCAAACAAATTCCATCATTTTATTGTGAGGGCAGGAGCATTGCTCATTCTCTAGAAGACAAACCTACTGTCTGTATTGCAACGTATTCCAGGTGCTAAATGCAGTTTCAAAAGGTTAAGATTCCAATTTTTTGCCATTTTGTCCACCTCGTTTATTCTAAAAAGAGCCAAAATTATTTCAATCGTTGATATATCACGGATCACGATAATAAAATATCGATGGTCGGATACTTCAATATATCACTAAAACACGAGTGAGATCTATTTCTGATCTCACAAAAGGCTACCCACAAAATATCCTGGAATTCGGTGTAGCCGTTGAATCATTATTATGAGGCAAACACACACACAGACATGCAAAGTAGACACATTTACAATTTTATGTACCGGGTGGTCAGAATTAAAACACCCCTACTCTGAGCTCTCTATAGATCGAACTACTCAGTGTAAAGGCTCCAAAATTGTTGAACATACTATTCAAGACATGGGAAAAGGGATTACGCGAAAAAATAGTTCCAGAAATACCTATAGGTGGCGCTGTACAACAGAAAATATGCTAAAAAGACACAACATACACATTTGTAATACATTTTATTCGAACGTACCAAACATTCATATCACAAGAACCTTATCGATGCAGGGCATGCTGCTCAATATGGTTCCCTTCTTCAAGATGTAACATCTGCAGTCTGTGGATAGCTTGTTCAACTGCTATTCGTAATAGGTCGATTGAGATGCTTCTCACATGCAGAGTGATACTGTCTTTCAAATCTGCCAAGGTTACCAGACGTCCTCGACAAACAAGACTTTTTAAGAATGCCCACAGTCCAAAATCACAGGGATTCAGATCTGGAGAACGAGATGGCCAGGTTAGCGGAAACTCACGACTAATTACTCTACCATTAGTAAAATGTTGCCGAAGAAACAGCTGTACACAGAGTCCAATGTGTTGAAGACCCAGACCGTCCGGCTCGTCAACAAGGACTTGGGCATCTATTTGGACGGCCGGAGAGTACAATGTGTGGAGGAGCTTCATCTTGCATAAAGGTAATTGAATCAAGACATTGCTGCTGTTGTAGTTGGGGTACAACAAAATTTTCGAGCATGTTTTTGTACCTTTTCTGTTGTACAGCGCCACCTATCGGTGTTTCTGGAACTATTTTTTCTTTCGCGTAATCCCTTTCCCCATGTCTTGAATAAATAGTAGGTTCAACAATTTTGGAGCCTTTACACTGAGTAGTTCGATGTATAGAGAGCTCAGAGTAGGGGTGTTTTATATCTGACCACCTGTACATAAAGATAACCCGTCAAAGAACTAGATTTATAGAATATTAAATTATTTTTAGAATAATTTTCCAATAATATGCTAAATGAAAATATAGAAATATGGAAAATTACAAACTTTAATAATTAGTGAGGAGTAAGGTACCGATATAAAAAAATAATTCGCATTGCTTCATATTCAAATTTTAACGAAACATCAGAAATGCCTCAGCCGATTAATTTTCTCAGAATTTTCGAACATGCTTCTAAAAGCACTTTAAACGGAGAGAAAATCTTCAAAGTTGTTATCTACAAGAATATTTGAATGAACAGATTTTAAATATTTAGAAATTCATAAAAGTCTGGGATATGCCAAGAAATTGCGAGAACTTTCAGAATAGCGAGACATGTAAGTGAAGTCTAATTAAAATATTCTTTGTCTTCAAAATTAGAAAGGGAAAGTGATTCAGAATAGCGTGAGACAGATTAAATGCATTAGCGTGAAATAATCAATATTATTAACATTGCTAAAATAACAAAAAAAATTGATGTTTTTACTTTCCCTAAATATATACACAGTTTAATGAAAGTATCATAACAGGGTTGAAAATTCGAATCCGAGTTTTAAAGGAAGAGCACTTTTCCTGAATTTTTTAGGTTAGGTCAGTGTATATATATGTAATATTGGCTACAATAGTCTAAGGAAGAGACATTTCACGTTATTGAAATCTACGTTACTATATGACACTCGAAACAGATGTGGTTACATGCAAGAAAGATCAATCATGCTTAAAGCATTGATTATGAGACACTTTCCAACTACAATGCAATTTTATTTAAACATGTCTGTTTTAAACATGTGATTTTAAACATGTGATTTTGTGTTAAAGAAATAGAGCAATTCTAATGCAACTCATTCTACATATTTTGCTGTTTACATTTTACATATGTGAAAAATAGGCTTCGTTGTAGACATAATCAAATTTGGATGAGCTTTTAAAACTCAAATATATTGTAACTGAGTTGTTTTAGTATGTAGATGCACAGAATTTAAGCAAAAATAAAGTGGTTTTAGGATGGATACACCACTCAATATGAATTAAAAAGTACTTTAAAAATCACGATTTTGAGACAAGATGGATGCCATATATCATTTTGAAGTGGGTCACGTGATCTTTTCATATCATGGTCACGTGATCGCTTCATATAAGAGGTGTTATTATTATTTTAATTTTTATTTAAAAAACTACTGAATATATTTCGCTGATTTTTTTTTATACATTTTATGGAACAATTTAAATATTACCTAAAATTTTTGAAGCAATTTGTGGATTTTAAATCCGCTTAAAAAATGTTTGAAAAATTAGGTCCCATAGGGCTCAATGTATTCCATTTTTTCAACCCGGGTTCAATCCAAAACTAATTGGGTGATATTATTCATTTATATTCCCATAGGTCCTACAGACCGTCTGAACAACATACTAAAATTTCATTTTGATTCATTTTTACGGCAGTTATCGTGTTAACGGACAGACTGACAGACAGACAGAATGAACAAATGCATAAACACTTTTCAACTTTGTTGTAAAGTGTTAATAACGGCCGAGCTCCGGCGACCAGCTTGTCACATTGAAATTTCCAATCACAATGAAATAGTTTCAAAAGAGGAAGTAGACCTGAGAAGACGGTCCCTCACGCAGCGAGGTAATAATTATAACGTTCCCTCGAACGACGCTGTACCGGACATGGTTTGGAAAAAGAAAGGGGGGCTTTTCAATTTCAAGTGAGCATCAGGTGCTGTGATGAACGGAAGGGGTTGTTGTTGTTTTTTTGAGACCCAGACCGTCCGACCTACCAGAAAGGTGTAAAGTAACTGTTTGGACGGCCGGTAAGTGCCACCCAATTTACACCGGAACCCAGTGGGGGAGGCATCCACAGGGACCGTACCCTCCTTCCCCTACCACCAACCTCTCGGAAGGACTTACGGGCCCATATGTTTAAGGTGATCGTACTCCTCATGAACACGGTGTTAGTTGTGGCAGCGTGCATATGAACGGAAGGGGTTGACACTGCTGTTCCGAGAGGTCAATATTTATCACATGGTTCATGGGAAAATTCTCTTGAGAACTTTCAAAGCCTAAAAACATTAGATTCTTTAAATTTCAAAGGGGGGCTTGGCCAATAATAGAGCTGCAAGGCGTATCTTTTAATTGACTTGATCAATTATAGACTGGGGCGCCTGGTAGGGGGGAGAGAGAGAGATACAGAGCACTTTTTGAAATTTGAAGTTGGAAGATCGAGAACTTGCTTTGGTGATGTGGTAACGAAAGGTCGCAAGCGTGATGGAGTCAACAGCGGACCGCGGAGGCTGTTCTGAGAAGGCAAACGGAGGAGCTAGTTATCTTCGATGATGAAGGTAGGCGATCTTACGCATATTTTACACGATGGCCTGTGTGGCACTCTAGCTCTCTCTCTCACCCCATTTAGAATTACATAAGGTTAGAGAATTAAATACATTGATTAAAACACTGTGAGAGATATATTGTGTATAAAGTAGGAGTACTAAATGGTATTAGTAATGTTGTTTGTAAAGTAGGAAAGTTAAATATTATTAGTAATGATGTTTATAGAATAAATATTTTGTTATTGTTTTTAAATTAAGTCTCTTCATTTTAATTACTTGTACAATGCATCTTAATTTACTTCCTTATACGAAAGCGGCCTTCTTCGCGTCCTTACCGGACGTGTGGTTTTCCAAGTAACACAGCTAGCTATCTAGATATCTCAATGCCGTCTGCGTTGGTTCACACACGATGCATAGGTACATCCGAAGGGGAGGGATTTGAGGCATGTTGCACATGCTGCCTTCGCGTTCTTTTATGCTTTAGAAATGTGAGGGGGAAGCAGTTTCATATGAGAAAGTTTACCTAAAGGTTAAGATTAGTGACCATATATGGTATGGTAGAGGAAAAGCTGAAGTGCTGGCAAACTTTGTTAATATTAGTGGCGTGGGATAGAATTTAATATAGTTGCAATATGTGATGGACATGAAGTAGGAATTTGGAATATTAATTATGAAAGAAAAAGGCGTTTTATTGGGAAAGGATTAAAATTTCTGTATCATATATATATATATATATATATATGTACATGCATATATATATATATATATATATATATATATTCTTTTTTACGTTATGTAGGAGAAAAAGTCATTTAAGCTAGGGAAATATTACTTTACAGCATATAAAACAGGTACTACATAGGTATTAAATACCCCTCTGTCCTTGTTCCATAAATAATGTATACAATTGAAAATTGGATTTATTGTGTGAAAGCCTGGTAAAAATAAGTCTGTAATAACACCAAAAATTCAGGTTTTATAAATCATACATGTAATACAGGTACTAAAGGTATTATACTTATACTCCTTTTTCCTTGCATTAGCATACATGGTGTAAATGCAGGAATAGTGTAAATGAAGAAAATATTCAAACTGAAAAAACTTCATGAATCTAGGTCATTTTGGTTCCAAAAATTTTTGAGAACATAGATGAAAAAAATTATAAATGAAAAAGAATGAAAAATTATTAAAAGTGAAAAGTATTTCCGAAACCATGTACGTTTTCAAGGGCCATACTTGGTTAGATAATACTAAAATTCTACATTTCTGTGGCATAACTGTGCATTGTATTATAGAAATTATGCACTAGTTTTTTTAATAAGAGTTTGAAATTCCAATGATAGAATAGAGAAGTTGCAACTCAAAAATTCAAAAATACTACTTTAATACCTACATAATAAAAAGAAGTATTAAATAATGAATCATCAAGCAAATGGAAAAAAAGAAACTGATGTGGGCAACACATGGCTTTCCTTATATAATGCAATGAATTTGCTACTTCTACAGTAAAGAAATAGGTTTTTCCTATAGTAGATACTTATATTCTTTCTAAGATATTGAAATTTCGACGATTAGTCGTCATTTTCATTGATTTAGCGTCATTTTTATCCATTAGACGAAAGTTTCATTTAAAAAAGGCAACACATGACTTTCCTTATATAATGCAATGAATTTACTACTTTTACAGTAAAAAAATAGGTTTTTCCTATAGTAGATACTTATATTCTTTCTAAGATATTGAATTTTCGACGATTAGTCGTCATTTTCATTGATTTAGCGTCATTTTTATCCATTAGACGAAAGTTTCATTTAAAAAAGTCTCCAAGTTGGCGACATTCCACCAAATTAGTCGCCAAATTCTCGACAAGCAGTATGGACGGAGAAATAAGTTATTCTTATAGCAGATAAATGACTATTGGTGTTCAAATACAAAAGTACTCAAAGTATCTTTTCCTATGAATGGAACGAGCTAGATCCCCGAGAATGATGTCATCAAATTTATCGCATGATATTACATATGAAAAGGGAACATGTGTCTTAACAGTTAATATTTTTTTTAATTTATGGGATTATTTGATAAATTTGTTTGCAAAATGTGCAATATCTCGAGAACGGTTTATGCTAGTGTTCTAAAGTTTATGTCAATCGTTTTCTAAAGAAAAATTACATAAGAAATGTCTATTTCTGTGACTTTATTAAAGGTTTTAATTTTTGAATATTTTTTTAAATTTCACTCGAAAAATTAGGGGGGTTCTGAACATTTAATTACGTTTAGAAAAAATAGGCTTCCAGTATACACTGATTGTGATTTTTGTAACAAAATTCATTCGAATCGCTCTATTCGTTCGTGAGATATCGTCTCCACAGCCTCTTTGACACACACACACACACACAGATATCACCTCAAAAATGTTTGATTCGTGATTAGGGATACTTGAAACGTGCTTTCCCGTCGAAAACTCGAATTCGAATTTTCGACCCCGTCACAATACTTTCTTTATACATTATGTATATAAGGAAAGTGAAAATGCAAATTTAGAGTCATCAAGCAAATGCTATTCGACATAAATCAAAGTTCTGGAATCGATAATAGAAATAGAAATAAATTCCAAGCATTAATGATATACACGTGGACAAGGACTAGGTCTAAATAATTGAATTGCTCATTTCGAAAAAAACTCTTCGTCGGGTCCAAGTATTTATATATATGTATATTTTTTTTAAGAATTTTAATTGCTGGTATTTTAATACCACTGTCTTATCTTTTGTTGACTTATATAATCGATAAAGTGTTAGATAACGTACGAACAGGTGTTTTAAAATGAGTCTTTTCGCCCAAATATGCAATAAGACAAGTGTTACGTAATCCGTACATCGCTAGATGGCGTAGCGACTGGCAGTATTCAATGCGCAAGCGCCGGAAGCATTACAAGCTTTGAGATGTAATCATAGACGCCTGCATGTACGACGGCCCTTTCGTCACTCTGTAAAAATGGTGTAAATAAAAGTTGTTAAGTTTTCAGCTTTGAGAGTTTATACAGTCCACTTTAGAGTCACCTATAGTAGCTCGCCTGGAGTACGTAGGCGCAACAGTTTTATGGTCCGTCGAGCCGGAGGATAATAAATTGAAATCGAAATGAACCCCGTGGAACTAAACCGCACACGCGGTACTTTGAAAGCAAGAGTTACGAGAGTACAAGGCTTCCTCACTAGTTACGATTCGGATCGAGAGGAGGCGAAGTTTGTCTTAGATAATCAATTTACAAAGATTCGTTCTATTAAATCTACGATGGAAGAATTAGAAACGGGATACTGCACTTTACCTGACGATGTGGAGCTCGGGCATGCGCTCGAGCAGCTACAAGAACTGGAATCCTCACTGGATATTTTAGAGGTACGTGTAAACTATTTACTTTCGAAAGTTCCTGTCAAATCGGAAGCAAAAGTAAATAAATCAAATTCTTTGATTAAGCTGCCAGAGACACTATTGCCTAATTTTGCGGGCAGTTATGAAGATTGGAGTAATTTCAAAAAGCAGTTTAATAGTTTAATTACAGCAAATGAACATTTAAATGAGCAACAAAAACTTCATTATCTTCAAGCGTCGCTTAAAGGAGATTCGAAACAAGTACAAACAACAGATGAAACGTTTGAATCACTGGTCAAAGAATTGGAGCAACGATATGAAAATAAGCGATTTATTTCAGACACTCATATAAATGCAATTTTGAATTTAGAGAAAATCACTCATGAATCGGGAAAAGAACTGTACAAGTTCGTTGATATGATATTGAATCATCTACAAGGGCTAAAGCTTCTCAACCTTGAAATAAACAATATAACTGAGATAATGTTAATTAACGTCATTACTTCCAAGCTAGATTGGGAAACTCGTAAACAATACGAGATGTCGTTAAAAACAACAGAGTTCCCAGATTGGGAGGAATTTATACATTTTTTGCCAAAAGGAAGTAAAGTGTTAGAAAACATCCGACGTATTCCTTTTGCTACAAAATCAAAAGTTGAATTCTCTCCCAGACATAAAAGCTTAATGATAAAAACAAACATTAAAATTAACTGTCCAATATGTAAGGATAACCATCCAATTTATAAGTGCAAAATGTTTCACGGATTATCTGTGCCAGAGAGAACTAATGAAATTAAAAGGAAACGATTATGTTATAATTGCCTTGAACCTCATAAAGTAGCCCAATGCACAAATGAGAAAAAATGCAAATTCTGTGGGAAACGTCATCATTCCTTGATTCATATAGATAATTTTGTGAAACCAGAAAACCCAAAATCGAATCTTTCAACTTTTAGAGAGTCATTATACATTCCCAGACAAGCGGAGCTCATGGCCTCAACTGACGCTATTAAAAGTGAAACCGACGCTGGCACTTCCTTCGCGAGTAGAAATTGTTTGTATTCGAGCACTGGAAAGGGATATATATTATTATCGACTGCAGTAGTTTATATTCAAGATCAAAATGGTTCATTATGACCAATTCGCGTTCTTCTGGATGCAGGTTCACAAATATCCTTTATTTGTTGTGAAGTAGCTGATTTATTGGGATTAAAAAAGGAAGTAATAAGCGCACCCGTATCGGGGTTGAATGTCGCTATTTTGACAGTAAAAATAAAAGTTTCTGCGTTAATCTCTAACGAAAATGGAAGCTTTAAAAGAAATGTTGATTTACTCAATAGTTCCAAAAGTTACAGATTTAGTTCCTTCAAAACCTCTTGATATATCTTAGATCTCTTGATATATCTTGATATATCTCTGATCCCCATTTTCACAAACCAGGGAAAATTGACGCCTTGTTAGGAGCAGAACTGTTTTATAAGTTATTAGTGAGCAATCAGATTAAGTTAAAAAATGAATCGATAATTCTACAAAACTCAGAGATCGGGTGGATCGTGACGGGAACACTTAAAGATGTGGGAGACTTTACACAATTTTCATCGCCACTTCGCGCGAGATCCAGTGGAGATAGAATTAAGAAAATTTTGGGAACTGGAGTCAATAGGAATAAAAGATGATCCAAAATGCAATGATGAAGACAAAGCTTTACAGATATTCAAAGATTCAGTGAGCTTCAAGGAAGGTCGTTATGAGGTTTCCTTCCCCTGGAAGATAGATTGGAAACAGTTAAATGATAACTTGAGTGTCGCAAAAAGGAGATTTAAAAATCTTACAAAACGATTACAACGTGATAAAGCGTTACTTACGCAGTATCATGAAATTTTCATCAAAAAAGTGCTGGATATGTTGTGTTTGAAAGATAGAATAAAACCTGCTGTGTTTAAAAGAGATAAAGGAAGACATAATATTTAGTTTAAAGAAAATTAGTTTATTAAATTGTAACTTCAAATTAATTCAAATTAACAAATACAAAAACACTGCTCACAGGCAGGCAACTCAGGAAGAATTAACATTAGAATTTTAGGCATTAGAATGTTAGAATTTTATCAATTTAGTTAGAATTAAGGAATTAGCATAAAAACTTTACTCAAAACAATATATTTTAAATTCCATCAGAAAATCATTAACAAAAATATTAAATTTAAAGAATTTTAGAATTTACCCAATTTAGTTAGAATTAAGGAATTAGCATAATAACTTTACTCAAAACAATCTATTTTAAATTCCATCAGAAAATCATTAACAAAAATATTAAATTTAAAGAATTTTAGAATTTACCCAGGCTCTTATAAATTTATGAAGGTTTAGAAATTTGCTCTCAGAATGAAGTTTTAGAATTTTAAATTTACAGTATAAAATTTAAATCATACATTTAAAAAAAATATTGAAAAATCATATTCAGAATTATAGAAATTAAGAGTTTAAATAAAACATTTGTATTCACCCGGATGGGCCATCGGACAGGGGGGAAAGTTCCAATCATTAGAGCTGCACAGGTTGGAGACAAATTTTGTAGACTGGTTTACTGGAGATCAGGAGAGAATTCATCAACAGAGGCCTAACAACTACTTCTGGATAACTAGGATCTTTTTAAAACTCAGCCGTCATCGTCAGACGCTCCTTCCACGTAACTCACATAATGAATTTCAATACACACTTTTCCGGAGAGTTACTTCGTGAATTACACGATAAAAGCTCGAAAAATCATCATTTAAATTAAAACAACAATGTTAAAAAAATAACGCGAGGAACTTAACGTTCGATAGAAAATCTCGCGTGGAACATAAGTTCCATTCGAAAATCAACAACGCGCTTCTCGCGCTAACACACGACGAAGGATTTCAACAAAAAACTGAAATCGAAAAATTCTGCGCGCGTATTTATACGTGCGGGGAAAAGGGCGGAGTTTAGACAAACGGCAGCAATTAAAATTCGCTTACCGAAATTAGAATTGCCAAAAGAATACTCAAAATTCCGAGAACAGACGATTCGTAAAAACGCGAACCAATTAAAATAATTCACGAATTCCAAAGAGGCGCGAAAAACGCTTAGGTGGCGCATTAATCGCAGTAAAAAGCCCGCAAAACAGAATTGCGAAAATGGCCGCAACTGAAATTTTTGAATTGCAGTGAGACATGGAAATAACTTGAAACTGAAGAACAAACGGAATTTCTAACCAAAATGGGAAAATGGGACATCAAATTAAAGGGCATTTTAAGGGGCATCAAATAAATAAATAATTTTTAAAATTTACAAATCAAAAGTAATATTAATTTAGGGAATGGAAAATTTTTAATTAAGAATATTATAAAGAAAATTAATTTAGAAGATTAAAAATATTCTAATTAAAGAATAAATGATAAAGACAATAAATATTATTTAAATATTACCAAATTAAGAATATTGAGCCAGGGAAAAAGAAATAAAAGTAAATTTTCAAATCCCCAAATTACCTAAATTCTAAAGCAACCCAACAGATACAACTAAACCGGTTAACAAACCAGTGTTCTACCTACCGCATCAAGCAGATTTTAGGAAGGATAGTCTTACAACCAAAACCAGAATCGTTTTTGATGCAAGTTCACATGAGCTTGGGCACTTGTCTCTTAATGATTGTTTGTGGTCAGGTACGAACTTACATCCCAACATATTCAATTTACTAATTTATTTTCGGTTAAACGAAATTGCTTTTGTAGCTGACATCGAAAAGGCATTTCTACAGATTTCCCTAGCTGAAAAAGACAGAGACGCTGTTAGATTCCGGTTTACCAATGATAAATTGATTGAGAGTGACAACGTGGATATACAAATATATAGATTCAACAGAGTACTTTTTGGGGTGAATGCTAGCCCATTCTTGCTAGCCACCACGATCAAGGAACATATCAAAAAGTTTCGCGAGAACTATCCAATTACCACCCAAATCCTTGACACTTGTTTCTATGTAGACGACCTAGTAGCAGGCGAGGACAACGTCACTAAGTCATTTGAAGTTTCTCGTGAGGCAGAAATGATCATGGATTCTGCCGGAATGTCTTTAAGAAAATGGATCAGTAATGAACCATGCCTAATGCATAAGTGGGAAGAGGAAGGATACAGCATTCATCCCCTTCATTCATTAGACAGTTCTGGAACAAATTCGCATAAAGTCCTAGGAATGCCATGGAAGACTAAACAAGATTACCTTACGATGGACGTAAATAATTTATTAGAATTCTTAACTCAGAAAAAGTGTACCAAGCGTTTCCTGTTACAAACTGCGGGAAGAATATTTGATCCAATCGGACTTTTGACACCATACACTATCAGATAAAAGTGCCTGTTTCAGGTATTGTGGTTTAGGAAAATTCCATGGGATGTTGAACTTCCAATCGATATTAAGGAAAAATGGATACACTGGTATTTAGAAATATCACAACTATCTGAACTTCAGATCCCAAGGGTAATTCTCCATTCTTCGAACTTTTGTGAAGTTGAAATACATAGCTTCAGTGACGCCAGCTTAAAGGCATACGGTGCAGTAGTCTACTTAAGAGTCAAATACAAGGACCGTGTTGTTGTGAATCTTGTTGCCTCTAAAAGTCGAGTCGCACCTCTAAAGAAAACTTCCATACCGAGAATGGAGTTGTTCGGTGCTTTGCTTTCTACACGATTGACAAGTGAAGTCAAGAAAATTATAGATAGGAAAAAACAGTCAACTACATTCTTTTGGACAGATTCGCAGATCACATTATTCTGGATCAAGGGTTCAAGCAGAAAGTGGAAATCTTTTGTTGCCAATCGTGTAGACGAAATACAATCGCTAACGGACAAAAATTCCTGGTCCTATTGCTCTAGCAAGGACAATCCATCAGATCTAGTGACTAGAGGAATTAGTGCTTCGTCTCTTCTAACAAGTGCAATGTGGTGGCACGGACCTACCTTTTTAGTGCAAGCTGACTTTCCAAAAAGTGATGAGGAGACAATTGTTCCTGAAGGGAAGTATTCTAAAGAACTACAGAAACATTCAGATTGAAACAATGACTCTTTAATAACTTTGATTGATTCTAATCAAAAACCCATTTTATATTGCATTCTTAATGCCAGTAAAAATTATATAACAATTCTTATTTTGAGCTATGTATTTAGATTTATGAATAATTCAAGAAAGGCGGTTAAACTGAGAGGTCATCCTACGCTTAAAGAGACAGCTGCTGCAGAGATCTTCTTGATGAAATTGATCCAACAAAGTGAGTTTGTAGAAGAGATCAAGCAGATCGAAAAGGGTAAGCCTGTTCCAGGTAACAGCAGATTAAGTACTTTAAACTGTTTTTTTAGATGAAAACCATGTGTTAAGAGTAGGCGGTCGATTGTCGCATTCAGATTTAAGTGTCAATTCCAAATTTCCCATAATTTTACCAAGCAAAAGTTCATTTACCTCAATTATTTTGAAATATTTTCATTTAAAGTACTTGCATGTTGGTTCACAATCACTTTTGTATCATGTTTGACAAAAATTCTGTCCAATTAATGGAAGAAATCTTTGTCGGAAAGTAATACATGAATGTGCAATTTGCTTCAAGAACAAACCTGTTTTGGCTAATCAAATTATGGGCAATCTGCCAAGAGAACATGTCGTACCTACATACCCCTTTAACGTTACTGGGATCGATTTCTGTGGTCCATTTTTTCTAAAATTCAAAAACCAAAGAAAGGGTGTGCTCAACAAAATTTATGTTTCCATATTTGTTTGTCTGTGCACAAGAGCTATACACCTGGACTTTGTTACGGATCTAACTTCAAGTTCCTTCATTGCTAGTTTAAAAAGGTTCTTTGGTAGAAGAGGCAAATGTGCTAAAATAATTACGGACAATGCTAAAAATTTTGTAGGGGCTAGTACAGAATTAAAAAGATTATATCAACTGGTAAAATCACCAGATGAAACTTTGGCAAATTACTTCACTGATGAAGGTATAGACTGGAATTTTATTCCCCAAAAATCCCCGAATTTCGGTGGTCTCTGGGAGGCCGGAGTAAAGAGTTTTAAATTTCACTTAAAGCGCGTAATCAGTAACGCAAATCTCACCCTTGAAGAATTTCTAACAGTAATTTCAGAAATAGAAGGTGTACTGAATTCAAGACCCCTTACACCCTTATCTTCGGAATTTGACAATTTCGAAATCTTGACACCAGGTCATTTTTTAATATGTAGACCTATCACGTCTATTGCTGAACCTCAACTTATTGAGTTTAGCGAAAATAGACTTTTAAAATGGCAAAGAGTAACTAAGTTTACGCAAAGAATTTGGAAGTTATGGAAAGCGATTATCTGAATAATTTACAAGAGCGTAATAAATGGAAATTTAGTAAAGACAATGTAAAAGAAGGTACACTAGTATTAATTAAAGAGGAGAATCTACCGAGCACACAATGGATGACGGGTAGAATTACTCAAGTTTTGCATGGTGCAGACGGAAAAGTAAGAATAGTGAATTTGCGCCTGCCTAACGGTAGAATTTTGAAAATAAGTGTAAGAAATGTTTGTATTATTCCTGTTGAGTGATTATTTATTGCATATTCATATAAATTGTAGTGTATTATGAAATTCTTGTGTGCATTATATTGAAATTATGTAATTTCAATCGGCGGGGAGTGTTACGTAACCCGTACATCGCTAGATGGCGTAGCAACTGACAGTATTCAATGCGCAAGCGCCGGAAGCATTACAAGCTTTGAGATGTAATCACAGATGCCTGCATGTACGACGGCCCTTCCGTCACTCTGTAAAAATGATGTAAATAAAAGTTGTTAAGTTTTCAGCTTTGAGAGTTTATACAGTCCACTTTAGAGTCACCTATAGTAGCTCGCCTGGAGTACGTAGGCGCAACACAAGTATTTCGCTATACAATTTTTATGAGAAAATAAATATTCTTCCACATGCATTTCAGATTTTATTTACAAAATCTTTATCAGTTCTGAACTACTATTTGCATAATAATAAGAAACAGTGCTTAGTGTCGAGTGATTAAGTAACAGAAAATCAATGATTAAAATTTTGATGAAGCTCCTTTGTCGCAAATCACAAAGCAGAGTCCTTTTAAGTCATGTTCGTCACATACTTTTTGAACACAAAGCAATGGTATACACAGCTTGAGCATTCTATTTTACAATTGCCTTGATCTTAGGGAATCAAACGTGAAACCCGGTATTCGCAGATTGAATTTCAAATATAAACATTTATCGATAATTATTCAATTGTGATGGACTGTAATCTATAATATAAATGAGTACTAATAAAATAAAATAACTTCGTTTAAGCAACATGCAACACAAAACTAATTATGTCAAACGGTTTCGGAGGCAGGAAAAAGTCTTCATTGTCAGGACACACAAGAAGCGCAACCTTAATCCGTTAGAACAAGATCGGTGATTGATGTTATTACATTAAATGTGATCGAAGGTGGGAATGGGTCTTTCCAACGTTTAAGAAAGGGAAATGAAGTAAAACACAGAGGAGGAAGTAACAAGGAGTAGTACACTACCAGAGCAGAAAATGAACGTTTGGCAAACTATTAAAGTCACTTCTTTAGTGTTTTCAATCATTGTTGGTTTTTACTTCATTTGTGCTATTTTTCCGCTTAATAATTGTATCCTATCTCTTCCTCAGTGGCTTTAATTATCTATTTTTACTTCGCTTTCCGTTTTCAACCCTGTTCTCCAGCTTCAATCAATTTTGTTGTTCAAACATCAGTCGCCGATCTAGCCCGCACGAGTGAAGGTTTAACTTCCTGGGTGTCATGAAGGCTGTTTCTTGTCTTCTTAGCCAGTCGAAACCAACAATTTTGTGTTCTATGCGCTACTTTTATCATAGTTATTACTTTCCTTATATACATATAATGCATAAGGAATGTATTGTGACGGGGTCGAGAATTCGAATTCGAGTTTTCGACGGGAGAGCACATTTCAAGCATCTCTGATTACGAATCGAGCATTTTTGAGATGATGTCTGTGGAGACTATATCTCACGAACAAATGGAGCGATTCGAATGAAATTTGATACAAAAATCACCATCCGCGAATACATACTGGAAGCCTTTTGTTTTTAAATACAATCGAATGATCAGAAACCCCTAAATTTCCGAGCGAAATATTGAAAAATTCATCAAAAAATGAAAATCTTTAATGAAGTTACGTATATAGGCATTTCTTATGTAACTTTTCCTTAGAAAACGATTGGCATAAACTTAAAATGCTAGTATGAACCGTTCTCAAGATATTGCAGATTTTCAAATAAATTTAGAAAGAAATCCCATAAATTAAAAAAAATATTAACTGTTGAGAAACATGTTTACTTTTCATGTGTAATATCATACGATAAATTTTGGTGACATCCTTCTCGTGGACCTATCTCGTTCCATTCACGAGAAAAGATACTTTGTTTAATACTTTACTTTTGTATTTGAACAACAATATGCTATAAGAATAACTTATTTTTCCATTCACAACGCTTGGTGAGATTTTGGCAACGAGTTTGGTGGAAAGTCGACAACTTTGCGACTTTTTTTTTGCGACTTGTTGCCAAAGAAAATATCACAAAATGGATAAAAATGACGCTAAATCAATGAAAATGACGACTAATTGACAACATGTCAATATCTTGTAAAGAATATAAGTATCCACTATAAGAATAACCTATTTTCTTTAACTGTAAAAGTAGAAAATTCATTGCATTATATAAGAAAAGTCATGTGATGCTTACATCAGATTTTTTTTTATTTTATTATTTTAGCAGCAATTTGAGTTGTACGTATGAATATTTTTAATTTCTGTTCAAAACAATGCTTAAAATGTTATTCGCTGTGAAACAATGCACAGTTGCATAATTTGGTAAATTTTCTCAACTGTCTTACGAATTGGAGAAAATTTTTCACTCAATGGGGAAAATATTATTGAGTAATTCTGTTTCTCGTTATAAATTGATGTGAAATATCATTTCATTGGCCTATTTTGAATGGAAAAAGGTTGATATGTGTATTATGCGTGACGATAGTACAAGATACTTAAGAAAACATTTCAATAATTTTCCGTTTTTTGAAAAAATATACACTATTTTGAGAAATAGACAGTATCGATGGATAGATAATTGTTCATTTAGTCCTAATGGACCACAAATTATGAAGTCATAGATCATAAAAAGATTGTATGTATGGTTTGGAGTTACTACACAGTGCGGAGTTGCGGTTGGCGCAAGCAAATAGCTCGTACTGGTGTATAGAACATATGTTGATGCACAGATGTCGAATATCTAAAGTATACATTTTTTTTACTTTTCTATCAGAATTGTTTTATACTGTTCAAAGAACATGAGTTCGCGATAGCCCTGTGGTTAAGGTGAAATTATCGCACGCGGGGACCCGAATTCGCCTCTCAAGACTAGGACCATGTATTTGTGGAGTATAGGCCTTATAAATCAGTCTTCTATTTCAGATTTTGCAGTTTTTCCACCATCTAGATATATTTTTCGAATCGCATTGATGCTTAATCCGCATCAGAAAAATTCACAGATGACATATCTTCCAAATTTTAGGAAATTCCATCGAATAGTTTTTTAACGACATTGAAAAACATTGTCAGCTTTTCAAAATCCAAAAACTTTTATATCTCTATCAAAGTCCATCCTAAAGTAACGAAGTTAGAGGTATTCGTTTTGGCATTAAATATTGCGTGTAATAAAACATGCAATTATTACATTTCAGAGTACTTACTTGGTTTTGTATTTCATGTTTTGAATATTTTTGGGATCTATTTTGCAAATATGTCTTATTCCTTTTCCCGAATCGTACAAAATTCTAACCAGAACCAAGGTAACCCAAAAATGACTTATATGTCAAATTTTGTGAAATTTGTCTAACAGTTTTTCATCTAAAGTGGATACATGCATTGCACAAACATAGAGACAGACAGACACACAGACGTCTAAAAATTATGTTTTCTTGTTTCTGAGAGCCTGAAACGTGTAGAACTGTCGGAAATTCGATTTCAGATTTTCGACATGATTTAAATACTTTCTCCCACTTAACCATGTATTATAAAGAAAGTACTATACATACTATATTTTCACACATACACATACAAACACATATACAAACATACACGCATACAGACGCATACGCAGACTTAGGCACATTTTCACACATACAGACATACAATTTTTCAAAACTATTTAAAATGGAAGCAAGATCTCTAATTCTTATATTTCCGGTAAATAATAACTTTTTTTTACAATTGTCTAAGAAAATAAGAAATATTATTTTATTTTCAGAAACAAACAACCAATTATTTCTCAAATTCGTGTTCACAAATGTTCTGTATCATCTTTCTCTTTTTTTATTGAATTTGAATCATACAAGTCTGTTATAAAACAGTCAATATTCTTTAACATGGTCTTTTATAACATTTTGTTATAAATTGTCTCACACTTCAAATTGGGTCTCAGTTAAGTGGGGGGTAATTAAACGTTCTATCAGATAATAATCTTTTAGTGGATTAGTTTACCACCTGCGACTGCTCAATACTGAAGAATGTACTAAAGCACTTACCGCAAATCCTGTTTAATAGGAAATATTTTGAAGGATATAAATTGTGGCTGTTAATAGAAGATGGTTTACTTACTCAGATAATTTACAGAAAAATGTCCAATATCTAGAGAACGGTTCATGTTAGAGTTCCAAAGTTTATTTCTATCGTTTTCTAATAAAAAAATACATAAGAAATGACTGATTACTTAAATTTATTAAAGGTTTCCACTGTTTCAAAATTTCACCTGAAAAATTAGGGGTGATCTGAACATTCAATTGCGTCTAAAACAATAATCTTCCAGTATTTGCGGATTGTAACTTTTATACCCAGTTTTGCTGCAATCGCTCAATTTGTTCGTGAGATATCGTTTCCGCAATGTCACTGACACAAACACACACACATACACACACAAACACATCATCTCAAAAACGTTTGATTCGTGTTCAGAAATGCTTGAAACGTGTTCTCCAGTCGAAAACTCGAATTCGAAATTTCGACAACGTCACAATACTTTCCTTATACGTTGTACTATGTATATAAGGAAAGTAATAAAATAGTTTCATATTATATTGTTTCATGTTATATTGTAAACAGTTTTGCACATGTTTCAGTTAATAATTAGACAATTTTTTGCCAATATTAAAATGTTTCCCTGTTATAACTGAATAAAATCTGATGTGGGCAGCACATGACTTTCTTTATATAATGGAATGAATTTATTACTTTCGCAGTAAAAAAATAGGTTATTCTTATAGTAGATACTTATATTCTTTCCAAGATATTGAATTGTCGTCAATTAGTCGTAATTTTCATTGATTTAGCGCCATTTTTATCCATTTGGCGGGATTTTCGTTAATTTGGCAACATTTGAAAAGTTGACAAGTAGGCGACATTCCGCCAAATTCGTTGCCAAAATCTCGTCTAGCGGTATGGACGAAGAAATAAGTTATTCTTATAGCTGAAAAATGACTATTTGCGTTCAAATACAAAAGTATTACACAAAGTATATTTTCTCGTGAATGGAAAGAGATTGATCCACGAAAATGGTGTCACCAAATTCATCGCCTGATAATGCATATGAAAAGTGAACATGTTTCTCAAGAGTTAATATTTTTTTTTATTTAAGGGATTTTTTGATAAATTTATTTGAAAAATGGGCAACGTCTCGAGAACGGTTCATGCTAGCGTTCTAATGTTTATGTGAATAAATCTTAAGGAAAAATTACATATGAAATGTCTATTAATTATAGGTTGTATTAATGGTTGTGATTTTTCGATTTGTTTCAAAATCTCACTCGAAAATTTAGGAGGTTCTGAACATTTGCTTGTGTTTTAAAACGATAGGCTTCCAGTATTCACGAATTGTCATTTGTATACCAAATCTCCTTTGAATCACTCCATTCTTTCGTGAGATATTGTCTCCACAGACACATTGAGACACACGCAACACACACACACACACATAGACACACATACACATTCCTCGACCCACACACGCACACAGGCACATACACACACATACTTTCACACACACACACACACACACATACTTTCACACACACACACACACATACTTTCACACACACACACACACATACTTTCACACACACACATTCATCCACCCACACACACACAGACACACAAACAAACACACACACATACACACCACCTTAAAAATGTTCGATTCGTGATCAGAGATGCTTGAAAGGTGCTCTCAAGTCGAAAACGCGAATTCGAATTTTCGATCCCGTCACAATACTTTCCTTATACATTATACTATGTATATAAATAAAGTAATCACCGCATCTATCTTTTTCCCAGAGTAAAAATCGTGCTTTTTAAAGCTCTTTTAAATTTATATTTTGCGTCCTAAAACCGCTTTATTTTCGCATAATTTCTGTGCATCTATATTCTACACCAACGAAATTACCATATTTTTGAGTTTAAATGATCATCAAACTTTGATTATTTCTCCAATGAAGCCTAATTTTAATAGATCCAGAACGTAGAGAAGTGATTATAAAGATTCGTTGTATAAGAATTGCTAAACATTTTTTACTGAAAATTATTTTACTCTGGAGTCTGAAATAAAAGTGTACGAATGAAATATTCACTGCTTTTACATAGAGAGCCAAACGATTTATATTTCGGTGACATCATTTGAATAAAGTTCATTTTTTTAGATGAAGTTTTGAAGTAAAATAATTTATCTTAGTTCTATGATAATTAAAAAAATATGACCACTGAATGTATCTCAGTTTATATTTCATTTGGAATGTGTCTCATAATCAAAGTTTTATGCATGATTGATCTTTCTTGTTATAATTTAAATTGATTTACTAATATAAAACGAATATCTTGCATCATATATATAAGAATGCTACCACTTCTTTAAATTTAAAGTATTTTATTTCTTTTATATAAAATTGCATTTAAAAGGTATTATTGTTTCATTTAAAATGAAGATTTTGATATTTACCCTTTGCGTCCTGTGTCGACAGAGTCCATTTCATTGAAAATCATTATTACTTTCCTTATATACATAATGTATAAGGAAAGTATTGTGACGGGGTCGAAAATTCGAATTCGAGTTTTCGACGGGAGAGCACGTTTCAAGCATCCCTGATCACGAATCAAACATTTTTGAAGTGATGTCTGTGTGCGTGTGTGTGTGTGTGTATGAAAGTATGTGTGTGTGTGTGTGTGTGTGTGTGTGTGTGTCAGTGGGTCTGTGGAGACGATAACTGACGAAAATGAATTTTCGAGTGAAATTTTGAAAAAATCGTCAAAAAATCAAAACCGCTAATAAAGTTACGCAAATAGACATTTCTTATGTAATTTTTCATTGGACAACGATTAACATAAAATTTAGAACGCTAACATGAACCGTTCTCGAGATATTTAACATTTTTCAAAAAAATTATCAAAAAGTCATATAAAATAAAAAAAATATATTTCCTATTGAGAAACATGTTCACTTTTCATATGTAATACCATGCGATAAATTGGGTGACATCATTCTCGTGGATCTAGCTCGTTCCATTCATGAGAAAATATACTTAGAGTAATACTTTTGTATTTGAACGCCAATATTTATCTGTTATAAGAATAACTTATTTCTCCGTCAGTAAAGCTTGGCGAGATTTTCGCGACGAATTTGGCAGAATGTCGCCAACTTGGCGACTTTTTGAAATGTTGCCAAATTAACGAAAATCTCGCCAAATGGATTGAAATGACGCTAAATCAATGAAAATGACGACTAATTGTCGAAAATTCAATATCTTGGAAAGAATATAAATATCTACTATAAGAAAAACCTATTTTTTTTACTGTAAAAGTAGTAAATTCTTTGCATTATATAAGGGAAGTCATGTGTTGCCCACATCAGATTTTTTCCTATCAAATCGGTTGAATCCCGACATTGACAGTGATGTAGCAGTTCCAGTCAGATATCGGGCAAGACTCGACATTGAAAATTATTAGTTCCGTGTCAGATTTTTATAAACATCGAAAGTTAATAGTTCGAAGGGGATGTTGGCTGAGTCTGGATATTAAAAATTATTAGTTCAGGTCAGATGCTGGATGACCCCCGATATTTAATGTTATTAGTTTCAGTCAAATGTCAGATGCGTCCTGATATTGAAAGTTATTAGCTTTAGTCAGATTGCGGGTGAGCCTCGACATTGAAAGTTATCAGGTTCAGTTATGTGTTGAGTCAGCACCGATATTGAAAGTTATTGGCTCCAGTAAGACGTCGGATGAGCGACGATATTGACGTTTATTACTTCCTGTCAGTTAACGGGTGAGCTCCGAAAATGAAAGTTATTACTTCAAGTCAGATGTAAGTTGAGTCCGGTATTGCATGTTATTAATTCCACTCAGACGTCGAGTGTGCCCCGATATTGATAGCTTTTAGTTCTAAAGAGATATCGGAGGAGTCCTGATATTGAAAGTTATAAGTTTCAATCATATGAAGGGTAATCCCCAAAACTGAAAGTCACTAGAACTAGTCAGATGTCTGATGTTAGCAGTTCCAGTTGATATTGAAAGTTAGCAGTTCCAGTCAGATTGGGTGAACCCCATCATTGAAAGCTGTTCCTGTCAGATATCGGGTGAGCACCAACATTGAAAATCATTTGCTCCAAGAAGATGTCGAATGCGCCACGTCGTTGAACCTTAATAGCTCCAGTCAGATGTCTGATGAGTTCCGACATTGGAAATTATTAGTTCCAAGAAGTTGTTGGGTAACCCTTGGCACTGAACATTATTAGTTCCAGTTAGATTTTTATGTGAGTACCGACATTGAAAGTTATTAGTTCCAATCAGATATGAGGGAGCACCAACATTGAAACTTATTAGTTTTAGTCCGAAGTGTTGTTGTTGTTGTTGAGGCCCAGACCGTCTGACCTACCAGAAAGCTGTAAGGTAACTTTGTCCGAAGTGTGGTGCATCTCGACAATGAAAATTATTGGTTTCAGTCAAATATTGGTTGAGGCTTGATATCGCTTTTTCACGATAATTACTTCATTATCGTGCTGGAAACGCCATTCATGGTGTAAATACAGTACTTATAAAATATTTTATGTCTACAATGGCGTCTAGGAAAATGAAATGATTACGACATTGTGAAATTACCGATGTCTAATTTGATTCGGAATGTGATAACCCGATAAATAATAGTGTAATTGTTGATTTTGAATATGATAAAATCAGCAAACCAGCAAAAAAGTAAAATAAAACAATCCAGTTTTGTTGATATGTGTGTTTTCCGTTATCCCACAAATGTGAATAAGCACTGATCAGGTAGCTTGTGGAAATTAAATTTATTTCGAAAGGATAAATGTTTGTTTAAAGATCTCCTAAATGCATTTTAAACACCGTGGATTTGCGATAGAAGTTGTTTTTGCTTTCTTCCTAGAAAGAATGTGAGCCATTTTTATATAGTCGTTATGCCATTAGACGTTGAATTCCGGGAGGCTTTCGAAAGTGAATTGAATATCTTGCAAAGGACTGGATTGTTGAATGTGTGTGAAATGTTAGAAAGTGCTTGAAAGCGTTTCTATGTTAAATTAACATGTTAGTTGGGGTGGGGAGGTCTGTGATATCTTATTTTGTGAGAGGAGGTTTGATGCGTTTTTAAGGTCGTTGTAATTTAGTGGGCTTGAGTGTTAAATTAATATGCTATATGAGGCGGGAGGTTGTGATTTTCCTATTTTACTTTCCTTATATACATATTATAATGTATAAGGAAAGTACTGTGCCTGGGTCGAAAATTCTATTTCGAGTTTTAAACCTGAGAGAACGTTTCAAGCATCTCTGGACAAGAATCAAATATTTCTGAGGATGTCTGTGTGTGTGTGCGTATGAGTTTGTGTGTGTGTGTGTGCATCAGGGAGTTTGTGAAGACGATATCTCTCGAACGAATGAAGCTATTAGAATAAAATCTGGTACAAAAATTTCAATTAGTGAATATTAGAAGCCTATTGATTTTAAATGTAATCAAATATTCAAATCAATAAAATGTTCAAATTTTATTTTTAAATGAAATTTGAAAAAAAAATCATCAAAAATCCAAAACATTTAATAAAGGTACATAAGTAATCATTTCTTATGTAAATTTTTATTAGAAAACGATTGACATAAACTTTAGAAAGCTAGCATGAGCTCTCTCAAGATATTGCACATTTTTCAAATAAATTATTAAATAATCACATAACATATATTTGTTATCATCATTCTCGTAAATCTAGCTTGTTCAATTTGAGAGAAGGTACTTTGGATAATAGTTTTGAATTTGGATGTCATTACTCGTTTATCTACTATCAGAATAATTTATTTCTCCGTCTCTGATATTATTTAGTCAATTTTATATACTTCCATCTCTCCTATAAAAATGAATTTGCCATTTTCTCAAGAATTGGGAAGCTTTAGTCATTTAATATCTTACTTTGTTTTCATGTATTTAAATTTAAAATTAATGTATTTAAGGCACACATGCACTCAAACACGAACTATCAAAATTGTAATGCTAGAATTCTTGAATAAAGCATAATTTCAGTTGACCACAATTATACATCTTTATGCCGAATTTTCAATTTGTTGCTTGAATGGGTGAGAATTCATCGAGAGGGTTGTGGACGGGAATATATTACCCCTTAATTCGACTGTGAATTTTATCTATGAAAATAAATATAAAAAATCTGATGTGGGCAGTACATCGACTTTTACTGCAGACTTATATCTACGTTATCTTTTTTAATTAAATTTAATTCACTTTTAATTCAATTACCGTTCTCATTTGGTAACTGTACTTATTTTCAAAGGTGGCTTGGAGAAAATAGGAAAAACTAAAATATCTCGGGAACGGCTAGTCCTAGTGCAATGGGGTTGGCCTTATTCCTTTCACTGTTAAAAATTACGTATGAAATAAGAATTTAATGGGTATATTTCAGCATACATAGTTTTTTATTTTAGACTAGACGCCTTTGGCGACCAGCCTGTTCGCTACCCTTGAAAATTCTGACCTTGGCAAATTCTAACCGTGGCACACTCGCTGGCGCGACCTACCAGTAAAGTGTAAGGTAACTGTTTGGAGGGCCAGGAAGTGCCACCCAATTTAGACAGGAACTCAGTGGGGGAGGCATCCACAGGGACCGTACCCTCCTTCCCCTACCACCAACCTCTCGGAAGGACTTACGGTCCCGCATGTTTAACGTGATCGTACTCCGCCTGAACACGGCGGCAGTTTTGGCAATGGCGGGAATCGAACCCGGACCTACCTAGTGCAAATCCCGCGCGCTAACCACTGGGCTACCGCGCCCTCCGCGACAATCTCCATAACCTTCTTTTTATTCACCCAATTTAGACCGGAACCCAGTGGGAAAGTCATCCACAGGGTCCGTACCCTCCTTCCTCTACCACCAACCTCTCGGAAGGACTTACGGACCCACATGTTTAACGTGATCGTACTCCGCGTGAACACGGCAGCAGTTTTGTCAGTGGAGGGAATCGAACCCGGGCCTACCGAGTGAAATTCCCGCACGCTAACCACTGGGCTACCGCGCCCTCCGCGACAATCTCCATAACTTTCTTTTTATTCACCCAATTTGGACCAGGACCCAGTGGGGGAGGCATCCACAGAGACCGTACCCTCCTTTCCCTGCCACCAACCTCTCGGAAGGAATTATCGACCCATATGTTTAAGGTGATCGTACTCCGCATCAGTGGCGGGAATCGAACCCAGGCCTACCGAGTGCAATTCTCGCGCGCTAACTTCCCGCGCGCTAATTTAATTTTATAATGACCATATGCTAGGCTCTTAATTCCACCATCCTCGTTCCATCGTTCTATCATTTAAAATAGCCATAAAATTAAAATATCATTTAAAATATCTATAAATTAAAATATCCATTTAAAATCAAAAAATCATCCATATCGTTCCACCAATCCATAAATATAATAATTTCAAATACATCACCACAATTCAAACCACCATAATTCAATCATTTAAATTATTTAAAATATCCATTTAAAATATCATATAAATATAATAATTTCGCCCGATGTATACAACACTTATGCTCGTAATTCATTTAAAACCGAAAGCGCGGTCTCCATGGAGACGGGGAAGAAACTACTGCGGATGGGTGGAAAATGCCGTTGAAGAACTGAACCGGTAGCCGACAAATTTAAAATCATGGCGTCTTTAAAATTGCGATCCTGAAGGCAATTTTCATTATTTCTGGACCAAATTAGACTTGTAAGAATGCCAGATATTTCAGCTTTCTAAAAATGCAAATTATTAGTCGAAATTATGAGTACTTTTCACTATGCGAGAATTTAAAAACCAAAAATCGTTTTTTTTGAGCCAAAAGTGACTTTTGTTTTAAAATCTTTAAAAAATAGTAGAAATCGAAATTGAGAGTTGAAATTAATATATTTTTACTCGAAATTCTCTGCTCTTTCCGATGGTGTGATTTGTTTTTTTCTACAACGTCTGCATCGTGGAGAAAAAAGGGCAAAAATGTCAAAAAACGGTCGAAATCGCATAAAACATTAAATAACAAAAAAAATAATTCAAATTTTAAAAATCGGTTTTCACGTGTCCCCTTCTCACCCCCCAGGGTCTCCGATTGCAAAATTTCGTAGCTCTCCGAAGCGCGGTCGCGAAACGTATAGTGTATAAGACAGACAGACACACAGACACACACACAGACATTGCCTTTTATTATTTAAGATTTTGACTATTTTTGAGGGTCATATTGAAAACAAAAGCAGGTTATTTTTTTCCGATTCGTACCAAAATCTAATTAGCACCAGGGTAAACCACAAAACACTAATCTTCTGAATTTTGTGAAATTCTTTCCATTAGTCTTTTAGCTGGAGTGGATACAGACTTTTGCGGGCCATTTTGCAAGAAAAGGCGGGTTCCTTTATCCCGAATCATACCCAAAACTAATCAGCACCAGATTTGTCCACAAGTGATTTACCTACCAAATTTTATGAAATTCAGTAAATAAGTTTTTTAGTTAGAGTGGATACAAAATCTACACAGACACACAGATAGACACACAGACACACACACAGACGTCACGCTAAAAATGTTTTTTTCGTATTCTAGAGGTCTCGAAACGTGTAGATCCGTCGAAAACTCGAATTGCGATTTTCGACATGTTTCCAATACTTCCCCTGCAATACATTACCTTGTATTGCAGGGAAAGTAAAAATCTGATGTGGGCAGCACATGACTTTTCCTGCAGACTTATATCCACGTTCTCTTTATTTGAATTAAATTTTTTTCCCTTTTAATTCAATTTTCGTTCTCATTCGGTAACAAGACTTACTTTCAAATGTGGCGTAGAGAAAAAACGAAAAACTAAAATATTTCGAGAACGGCTAGTCCTAGTGTAATGGGGTTGATCTTATTCATTTCTTCGCTAAAAATTACGTATTAAGCAAGCATTTAATGGATATATTTGAACAAACGTAGTTCTTTAGTTTAGGTTTTAACGATTTTTGCGGGCCATTTTGCAAAAAAAGGCAGGTTATTATTTTCCGAAACGTAACAAAATCTAATCAGCACCAGGGTCACCCACAAATGACTCATCTGCCGAATTTTGTGAAATTCGGTCCATTAGTTTTTCAGTTAGAGTGGATACAAGCTTTTGCGGGCCGTTTCGCAAAAATAGGCGGGTTCTTGTATCCTGAACCATACCCAAAACTAATCAGCACCAGACTCGCCCACAAGTGGCTTACCTACCAAATTTTGTGAAATTCGATCCATTAGTTTTTTAGTTAGAGTGGATACAAAATCTGCACAGACTGACACACAGACACACACACAGTCGTTACGCTAAAAATGGTTTTTTCGCATTATAGAGGTCTCGAAACGTGTAGATCCATCGAAAACTCGAGTTGCGATTTTCGACATGATTCCAATACTTTCCCTATACATTACCATGTATTATTGCAGGGAAAGTAAAAATCTGATGTGGGCAGCACATGACTTTCCCTGCTGACTTATATTAATGTTCTCTATATTTTAATTAAATTTATTTCACTTTTAATTCAATTTCCGTTCTTATTCGGTAACCGGGCTTATTTTCAAAGGTGGCGTAGGGAAAGTACGAAAAACTAAAATATCTCGAGAACGGCTATGATTCGTGGGTCCCCACACGTCAGGTATTGACGCTACATGGGCCGATCTCGTAAAGTGGAGTAAATAAAGAAATACATAATACCAGTAATTAAAAATGAAGAGGCTTAATTTTAAACAATAACAAAGAATTTATTTCATTAAGATAAAACCTTATTTAATATTTGATAAAGTCAACAATTCCACAATGAATGTTAAATAATTCCAGCACTCGTAATAACTCATTTAAATTTACAATCATACAACAATACCATTATAATTAACACACCGTGTCAGTCCTACTTTACCTATAGGATAAAATGTCTCCCATACAATTTTTCAATTCATATTCTGAAAAATCTCCTTTATCAATATCTGTCTCTACGTGTGACATACATTTCACACGTGCGTAATTAAATTCTATAACACCTTTTATCACTCCTAACATTATTCTTCATTAATAGAGAGCGAGAGAGAGAGCATACTGAACAATTGACCTTCGTGCAAAATACATGTAAAGAAATTGCCTACCTCGTACATTTGCCGTCGACTGGAACTTGTCATCGGCATGAGGAACCGGACTTCTCCGATGGGCTGCCTGTCTTATCGTCGCTCTCGTGCGACCACCTTTTAGCACTCCAAAAATTCAACTCCTCTCTCGATTTTCAAATTTTAAAAGTTTAAGTCTCTCTTCATCTCTCCCCTCTCTCTTAGGCCCCCAGACTCTCATTGGTTCCGTAAATATGTAACTCCGCCTTCCGGCTATCTAACTGGCCGAAGCCCCCCTTGAAATATCAGATATTTGAGTATTGTCTTTTTCGTGCAGAAAGTTCACACGGACATTTTCCCATGTCCATCTGGAAATTAATTGACCTCTCGGGTCAAGAGGTTCAACCCCTTCCGTCTGATAAAGTACCAAGTGCTGACGTGAATACGAGAAGCACCCTTTTTCACTCTCGAACTACGTCCGGTCCAGCTGTGTTAAAGGGAACGTTATATGAATTGTCTCGCTGTATGAGGGACCATCTTCTTAGATCCACTTCCACTTTCAAAATAGCAATGTTATATTGGGAATTGAAAATTACAATATAACAGGCTAGTCCTAGTGTAATGGGGTTGGTCTTATTCTTTTCGTCGTTAAAAATTACGTATTAAATCATTATTTAATGGATATATTTGAGTATACCTAGTTCTTTAGTTTAGATTTTGACGATTTTTGCGGGCCATTTTGCTAAAAAAGGCAGGTTATTTTTTTCAGAATCGTGCCAAAATCTAATCAGCACCAGGGTGACCTATACGTGGCTTATCTACCGAATTTTGTGAAATTCGGTCCATTAGTTTTTCAGCTAGAGTGGATACAAGCTTTTGCGGGCCATTTCGCAAAAAAAAGTCGGGTTCTTTTATTCCGAATCGTACCCAAAACTAATCAGCACCAGCCCCGCCCACAAGTGACTTACCTACAAAATTTTGTGAAATTCGGTCCATTAGTTTTTTAGTTAGAGTGGATACAAAATCTGCACAGACAGACACACACACAGACAGACACACAGACAGACACACAGACGTCACGCTAAAAATGGTTTTTTCGTATTCTAGAGGTCTCGAAGCGTGTAGATCCGTTGAAAACTCGAGTTGCGATTTTCGGCATGATTCCAATACTTTCCCTATACATTACCATGCATTGCAGGGAAAGTAAAAATGAAAAATATTACAGGAGTCCTAACGTACCTTCCTCTGGATATACTTTGTATTCCCAACCAACCACGAGCGCCGCGGCATGTGTTTACATGTATGTGTCCCCTTGTACGTATCGCTTTCATTTCTCCACCACCCTTTTTCTCCCTAATTGTTCGCATTTTTGCGCCACGACACATGTCACGGCGTTCTACCTCCAGTTTAGGACATATTCGATTCAGAGTTGGGCCCCGGGTTCCATCCTCTAGAGCAGTATTTCCCTGAAAATCTGTATTCAATTCAAACAAAGATAAACAATGGAAATTGTTCATAACGGATCAGGTTCAAATACGGCGTCAAACTTCTAATTCATGTCATCAGATCAATAGATTCCTACCAATCCAACTGATAAATCCAAGTGACTGTATTATATATATTCCATTACTACCATTCAGTTAATAGAAACCACATGAAATTCGATCGATTCGACGTCACGATATGATTTATAGAATCAATTGATTGTCATTTGAATTTTCTTTGGTTAAGTTAATCGAAATCAGTCGCCCCAAATGAACTCAATAGAAATCCACCCACACTATTCGAATCCAACCGACATGGAATAATTCTATAATTATTTTCTTTCGATATGAGCAAAGCAGTCGGAGATTAGCACGATTTTAGAACCTGTTATACAATAATGCTTTCTATCTTATAAATAGCTATTATGGCGCTTATAAAATATACTGGTAGTTAAGTAAATATATTTTTAAATTCAGCGTTTACATTTTTCTGCATAAATCAAAAATGAAAATGGATATTGGGATTTATGAACCATTGTTTAACGGTTTATTCTTTATAAATATATGAAAATTCATTTTGAACCCATTTTATCAAACTATCTCATATCAATGCAATCGTTCTAATGCAAGGAAATAATTATATACTTATCAAGAACAAAAACTATTTCTTTATGATTCGAATCTTCCAAAATCAAATTCGTATATGAAATTGCAGGACTTAACCCTCAACTGCAGGACTTAAATCATAAATGCAGGACTTAAATCCTCAACATGTTATAAATATATCAGTGGATTTGTTCCAAAAAACGAAAGATTTAAATTAGAAGAATGAGAAAAAAGTAGTTGCTACGCTTAATGTAGTAAGATGTTTTTCGTTTATAATACTATACTATCTAACATAGAAAATGCAATACAATGGAGCTTTGGCCATATAATTATGCAAATAGTGAGACAAACGCAGTTCGTCAATGTATGCAAATGAAGTGAAATGCAAGTAAGTCATTGATTAGAGCGCGGGATAAAAAGGACAGAAACGGCAGATGAGCCAAAATTGTTACCACCTGTCTCCTACTGAAACCCATTTAAGATGCATGTTGGTAAATATATGTCTGGCTGATGCCGTCAAAGTATGTTTTAGTATTTGGGCGATCGTGCGATGACAATCATTTTAGGCCAACGTACGGATGGTTGGTCGTACAGGCGCATCGCCGCTGAAACACGCGTAAATGCGCCCACTGTGCAAAGGATTTGGAAAAGATGGATTCAAGAAAGACATGAAAATCGCCGTAGTAGTACATCCAGACGTATGGCAGCACGCGTTGATCGGCGCATCCGACGGCAGGCGGTGGCACCTCCTTAGGCATGCTACATAATTTGCAGGATACATTGGATGTTCCAATATCATCGATAACAGTTTCTCGACGATTGGCCGAAAGCGGCTTGCACTCAAACCGTCCTTTACGAAGATTGTCATTGACTACAGACAGTGATATGAGAGAATTCAATGGTGTTAGGCTCGGGCTTCTTGGACGACTGAATGGGACAGGGTAGTGTTCAGCGACGAGTCTCGGTACTGTTTGTCGAATGGTAGTCACCGTATCAGAGTTTGCAGGCGATGTGGAAATATATTCAATACTGATGGGATCTTTGAAGGTCATATTGCTCGACAATACGGCATCATGGTTTGGGGTGCCATCAGCTTCGATAGCCGGTTACCTCTGGTTCGTATCAAAGACACAATGACGATATGCGGATGCGATGATTTTGCCGGTTGCACTGTCCTAACTTCAGAGGTTGCAAAATGCTGCAGACTAATCTTGCAAGTTATTCAGGTGCTTCCTTGGCCTACAGATCTCTCACCCATCTAACATGTATGGAATGTAAACGGCCGTCTTTTATCTGCCATGTTTCCGTCTCAAACATAAGACGACCTGTGAAGGATGGTTAAAGGCATATGGTCATATATCCCTTAAAAACAATCCGCACTCTCATTGCAACTGTTTCTCGAAGGGTTTTTTCTTGTATCGCCGTAAGAGGTGGTCCTTCTGCCTACTGATCACTCTGTCTATTCCATTAAGGTATTGCATTATCCTTCTGTAATTAACATCAGTTATTTATATTATCTATCCCTGTCTGTGGGTCCTTTATCATCACACCTTATTCTTTTTTTTCATGGTGTTGTATTTCTCTGTCGGATAGTGTATTTTGTGAGAAGCACATATAAGTGTTTCTGCGAAGTATTCAAACCTCTCAAGATAAACTAGGTATTATATTGTTAATAGTTTTATTGATATTTGAGGTGATAATTTGAGTATATTGTAGACAGGGATATTTAAAATATCTTAGTTGTATATTTTTGACAAGTATAATGTAGAGTACTTCAGACCTTCAACCAATTTCTGTTGACAATTTTGATTTCAATAAATCGGGCTTGCTTAAATGAATTGCAAACTGTATTTTTTAATTGAACGGCAGATGGTGATAGAAAATTAGATTTCAGTTTTTTAACTGGTATTTAAATAAATTAATTTATAAAAACAGCTTCTTTTCATTCACACATAAATCGACATTTTTCAAACAATACATAACAACCATGCTTAAAGCATTGATTATGAAACACTTTCCAACTTCAATGCAATTTTATTTAAAAAAGTCGAAAATGCAATACATTCCTCGGTAATATTTTAAAACTTATCACAATACTACATTGATTTATTATATTTGAAAACTTAAACCTTCATTGAAAAAAAAGAACTTCATTCAAATGACGGCATTGAAATATAAATTGCCTGGATTAAATATCTCTGAAATGCAGTACATTCCACGGTAATATTTTTAAAACTATCATAATACTACGATAATTTATTATATTTGAAAACTTCATCGAAAACAACTGAAATAAATTCAAATGACGTCATAAAAAAAATAACACGCCTGGATCTCTCTATAAAAGCAGGATTTCATTCATAACTTTCTCCATTTCATTCATCACAATACTATAATAATTTATTTTATTTAAAAATTAAGACCATGGAGCTACAATTCATAAACTTTATGCTTAAAACTTCATCGAAAAAAATCGTCCTTCTGTTTATAAAATCAAATAATATTTCATTCATATCAGCCATGCAGACCCCATGGACTGAATTATTTTGTGTTAAAAAAATACAGTAATTCTAATACAACTCATTCTACATATTTTGCTGTTTACATTTTACATAGGTGAAAAATAGGCTTAGTTGTAGAAATAATCAAATTTGAATGAGAATTTAAACTCAAATATATTGTCATTGTGTTATTTTAGTATGTAGATGCACAGAATTTAAGCAAAAATAAAGTAGTTTTAGGACGGATTCAACACTCAATATGAATTAAAAAGAATAAAAAATCACGATTTTGAAACAAGATGGATGCCATATATCATTTTGAAGTGGGTCATGTGATCGTTTCATATCATGGTCACGTGATCGTTTCATATAAGATGTGTAATAATTATTTTAATTTTTATTTAAAAAACTACTGAATATATTTCGCTGAATTTTTTTTTATATATTTTATGGAACAATTTGACTATTACCTAAAATTTTTGAAGCAATTTGTGAATTTTAAATCCGCTTAAAAAATGTTTGAAAAATTAGGTTCTATAGGGCTCAATGTATTTCATTTTTTCAACCCGGGTTCAATCCAAAACTAATTGGGCGATATTCATTTATATTCCCATAGGTCCTACAGACCGTCTGAACAACATACTAAAATTTCATTTTGATTAAGTCATTTTTACTCCAGTTATCGCGCTAACGGCCAGACAGACAGACAGACAGACAGAATGAGCAAATTCATAAACACTTTTCAACTTTGTTGTAAAGTGTTAATAAAAGAGATGTTAAAATATTAATGTTGTTTGTATGCTGAAAAAGCTGTTCAATTTGAACTAAGAAACATATTTGTTATTTCAAAATCATGCTCACAGTTCTGCCATATAAAATACCATTTCTGTGTAATGATATATGTACTATTAGTTGTATCACGCAAAGAATTGGTAATCCACAAATGGTAATCAGCGTTTTCGAATCATGCCAAGAACTGAAATTGTTACCTAGTTCTAATCATACAAATGGCAAATTACTCTATTCAGTTCCAACCATACAAATGATTAAATTTATATCTAGTTCCTGTCATGCAAATGGCTGAAAATTCTATCTAATTCTAAGTAAGCAAGATATAAAAAATTCGATCTTGCTCTAATCATGTAAATAACTAAATTTTTTCTCCAGTTTAAATTCTGTCTTATAGTGAATATATATATATATATATATATATTAATTTTTTTTATCAAATGGCCAGGCACTTGACTCATCATCATTCGCCTTTTTGTCAGCGGCCAGAACATGGATCATTTAGCCATCTTAGGATGTTGCCCCAGGTGCACCAGAGGGGGGCGGAACACACTGCCCCCACAACACAAACATCCATGCCTTACGTGCGACTCGAACCCACAACGCGGCGGTCGAGCGATTGCTGTGGAAACGCTCGCCTTGACCACTCGACAACCACGGCGGTCTTATAGTGAATATATCCACACATAGAATTTCATGACTATACAAGTAAACGCATGCAAACGCGCAACCTTATAAAAGCATTCGAAATGGTTTCAGAAGGTCTTAAAATGGACTTATCTGTGAAATTCTCCAATATTAAAATTTTCATGGAAACATGCACACACAAAAAAAAGAGACACAAGCACATGCGCAGACATACACTCTTTTGAAAGTGTGTAGAAGCTCAAAACCCCCTGGAAAAGTTTTCTGGAATATGCAACTTTCTATATTATTATATCATAAAAGAGTAGAAATCGTCAGACTACTTTAAAACACATCCGCAACACCTTCCATAAAAACATGCCAGTCACGTAAGCTAGAATTTCGTTACGGGAATAATTTGTTTTGCCAAAAATAGCATTGAGGAGTTTATTGACGTTTTTACAAGAAGATCACGTCAAGGAAATAAACAAAAAACAAACACCTAGTATAAGCGCTCTGAAATGTGATTAAACTTTCAATACATTTTGAAACGTCGTATTATAACTTTAGACATTGCTGGTATCCGTGTAATTTGTGAAACTACCCAGTGTTTAGAAAACTTTTCTTGAATGGCAGCGATGCTAGGGGGTAAATTGCGTCTGTTAGTCATCCTCAAATAACTTTTGAAATGCTTTACACGCAGAATAATAATATTATCTTTGAGTATTTTATTAGATACACTGTTACAAATAGACACGGAAATATGGACAACTTAGATGAGATTATGTTATATGTTAAAATGAGTAACTATTTTTATTTTCCCTATAAACATAGTATATTGTAAAGAGAAAGTACTGTGAATGGGCCGAATTCGAGTTTTTGACTGAAGTGTAAGTTTGAAACTTCCCTGAAATTATATCGAACGTTTTTGAAGTGATGTCTCTTGTGTTCGCGTGTGTGCGCGCGCTCGTGTATATATATATATATATATATATATATATATATATATATATATATATATATATATATATATATATATATATATATATATATATATATATATATATTATAAATGTATGTGTGTGTGTGTTTGTGTGTATGTTTGTGTGTGTGTGTGCGATATCTCACGAACTATGAAATATTTAACAATATAACAAAAGGAAATATGTCTTTGTCGGTTTGTCCGACCGTTCGTTTGTTGGCCGCGTAGCGGAAAATCTAAATAGCCCATAGATATGAAATTTGGTACAATAATACTTAAGGTCAGATCTAAGAGATACATTGGAACGATTTTTTTTTAAATTCAAATTCAAGTTAAGTTGCTGAATCTCTGGTATGATTGCAACTAAATATGAACTTTTGTCATTTGGATGATTAGAACTAGATATAGTTTAAAATTATTTGAATGATTAGAGATAGAGAGAAATATTAATCATTTGTACAAATGATTACAAATGATTAGAGCTAGATATAATTTAAAGTCAATTGCCTGATTAAAGCTAGATAGAATTTTTAGTCATTTACGTATTTAGAACTAAATAGAATTTCTAACCATGTGCTTGATTTTAACTAGACAGAAATTTTTGTTGTTGGCATAAGTAGAACTAGGTAGAATTTTTAAACATGAGCACAAAAAGAACTAAATAGAACTTTTAGTCATTTTCATGATTAGAATTAATTAGAATTTTAAGTCATTTGCTTGATTAGGATTCAATTAACAGATATTTTAGTTTTTGATAGTATTATTTTCTGTGGATAACAATAATAATTACCTGAATGAGGGTGATATGTGGGACATATACAAACTAAGATAATGATGTACAGAATCTATATAAATAAAATGGAAAATCTGTCTGACTCTCTGTCTCTCTGTTTGTCTGTCCCATCATCACGGGAGAACGGCTGAACCGAATTGGATGAAATTTTGTGGGTAGGCTGGAAATAGTCCGACTTAAAATTTAGTCTCTATTTGGAGTTTGTACGATCAGTGGTTCTCGAGATATTAGCAACAAACGAAATTTTCGCTTGTCTCATCATTACAGAAGAACTGCTAAACCGAATTTGACAAAATTTTGTGGATAGCCTTGAAATAGCCCCCATAAATTTAGCCCAAATTTCAAATATCTAAGACCGGGGGTTGTCGAGATATGAATGAAAAACAAGACTTTTTCCTAGGAGTTCTACTCTCTAACTCCGTGGTTTATTCAAACGAAAAGCGTGAAAATCGTGTGAAAGTGAATTAAAACTTTATCTCTGAGTTTGATGGGAGATTTTTTGCGCCAATTAGTCACTTTCTGAAAACATGAATTGTTTGAAACATGATTTATATGGGAAATCTATCTCCATGGTTTATAATTCACAAGATTTAACTGAACAATGAAAAGTAAAAAAAAAACAATATGGTTAGTTAATTTCGCAGTTTATGAGAAATATTCTATCTTATATCATGTTGCTCAGAAACGCAATTAAATTAAATCAGTCTGTTAATTTTAATTATTATTTTTTCGATTTGAATAATAAATACATAAATATAAAAATATATTTTAGGAAAAAAGGTTTTTGATTTTTCTTATAGCATTTTTGACTGGATAATATAAATTACGGTCTTCAGGTTTAAACGTTATCGTTATTGATATTCGGGGATTATTGATTCAGGGATTATTGATATTTTCATGTTATTATGCAATTGTTTTATTACGACAAAATTTGTTTAAACTCATATATTGTACGTTGTATGAATAATCTTCTACAAATACACTGGTATATCTTCTAGTCTACGAAAATATAAATAGTACAGGTATATTGGCATCTGTTTTGATATATATTTGCATATATTGAAATTAATTACGACCTTCTGATATAAAGAGTACGGAGATTATTGATATTTTCAATTTATTACGTCATCTCTTTTATTTTGGCAAATATTTTTGAGACTCATATTGTAATATGGGTAATCTTCTACTAACACACTGGCATATTTTCTGATCTGTAACAATATAAATAGTACGGGGTTGCATATATTGATTCAATTCCTTTCTTTTGTAAATTTGCTTACAAAGGGGACCAGGATGTTTTATTCTTCAGATCTGCCTGTGAAGATAATTTTGCATAGTGAGAACAGATAGTCTTATACTTCTCTTTAGGAGCAATAAATTTAATATTTTAACAGAATTTGCACATGATTGCGAAATATAAGTTTCTTTATATTATATGCTCTGTACGAAGAATGGGTGTACTGCTAGTGTTTATATAAATTAGCAAAATCAACAAATCTGCTAATCAGCAAATCAATAAATCAGCAAATCATCCAATTTATGGGAGTGGCAGAGATCTGCTGCACTTTTAAAAATTTATGAATATGTCCTCATGTTTTAAATCAAACAAAACCACATATAAATATAAAATGTGTTTTGTATTCTGATTGATTTATGATACACAAATGTAGCTAAATTAACAGGATTGTAATTTTTTCAGAAAATGTTGTTAGGGTATTTTATTCCAAATATTTAATTTATACTATTATATGAACCACTTATTGGTCAACAGAAAATTTCCAAAGCATACATTTTGACTAAAAAACGTTAAAGGACATCTTACACCCGTTGCGTTACGAAGTTTGCGGGTTCCTCTGAATGAAGAGGTTACCTTTGAATGATTCGCATGCCTTGTCAATCCTTCTTGGTGTTGGTTAAGGCATTTAATAGAACCTGGTGGGTTTGCCAGATTAAGTAAACCGATTAGCTGCAGAATATTTTTGACATACAGGAAAGCAGTCAGATTGACTTGCAAAGAGAAACAGAGAGAATTTTACCTTCAATACACGGCAATTTTAGGGAAAGTATTAGGTCTGAGTGATAAAAATCAGAACTTGAGTTTTCCACTTAGAGTGTACACGTTTCGAGCACACTCTACAGCACGAAAAATATTTTTTTAATGTGACGTCTGTTTCCAAGCATGTGTATGTATACGTGTGTGTGCGTGCGTGTCTGTGTGTGTATTCTATATATATGCACATTCTAAATTAACTTCAAATTTTAGCTTCATTGATAACTCTGAACACGCCTTTTTACTGCCATGGAATTAAAATTAATTTTAATTACATGAATCCCATTTACGTAAGTCTAATTAGCAATAATGAATTAATTTGGACAATTAATATTTATAGGGAGAAATTATTTAATTATTATACTTCGCGAAAATAATATTTTAATTTCTGTTGACTTCCAGTCTTTAAAGCACCTTTGATGATAATTATAATCTATTAAACTATCACAATTTAGTATTACACTAAATGGTTCGAGCACTATAATTACAAGAAATTACTGGTAATTGGTTCAATTCTATGAATTAGAAAACTAATGTATTTACTGTTTTAAACTGTAAATTAATCCACAAATACTTGATATTATAAATTACTGTATTTATTTGTTTAAATAAATATTTGTCCAATTATACCTATAGCTGTATGTGGCTTTGTTTCGATGTTTGTTGCATTTAATATCTACGTAGAGACTTTTAAATATGTTACTTTCTCTGCAATGCATTGTAATGTATAAGGAAAGTACAGGAATCATGTCGAAAATCGCAACTCGAGTTTTCGACAGATCTACACGTTTTGGAACCTCTAGAACACGAAAATACTATTTTTAGTGTGACGACTGTGTGTTTGTCTGTCTCTCTGTGTGTCTGTAGGTCTGTGTGTCTGTCTATCTGTCTGTGTGTCTGTCTGTCTGTCTGTCTGTCTGTCTGTGCAATGTATGTATCCACTCTAACTCAAAAACTAATGTATCGAATTTCATAAAATTTGGTAGGTAAGTCACTTGGGTGTGAGCCTGGTGCTGATCAGTTTTTGGTACGATTCGGAGAAAAGAACCTGCCTATGTTTGCTAAGTGGCCAGCAAAAATTTCATGTATCCACTCTAGCTGAAATTCTAATTGACCAAATTTCACAAAATTCGGTAGATACGTTATTTGTGGGATACTCTTCTGCTGGTTAGATTTTGGTACAATTCAGAAAAGAAATACCTGCCTCTTTTATGAAATGGCCCGCAAAAATCATAAAATCTAAAAAAAGACTACATATGTTCAAATGCATCAATACAATGCTTATTTTATACGTAATTTTTGACGAGGAATATAATAAGAACAACCCCATTACTCCGTTCTCGATATACTTGAGATTTTTTGCATTTTTCTTATGCCGCCTTTAGAAAAATATCCAATTACCAGATACAAACAGAAATTGAATTAATAATGCAAATTTAGTGTTATTTTGTGCAATTAAACTCAATTGAGTAAATTATTAAACAAATAAAGAAAAGTTGAATTTGAGTCTGCAGGGACTGTGATGTGCTGCTCACATCAGATTTTTTGTTTTTGCAATTGGTACGAGAATGTAATGTGTAATCGGGCTGTAATATTATTACTTAATATACGCAATAATATATAGAATATATAGCAGCCCATTATTTAGTGTTCATAACATAATTTCTGCTTATTCTCTTCTACTAAACGCTTAATAATGTATGTATTGAAGTGATTATTGAATTTAATAATTTTAAAATTTTCGATTGATATAAATGTAACAAACATCTTTCAATGAGAAGTTGTGAAGTCCTAAACAAATGTTTATTCAGGACTACTAAAAATATCTATATATAAGGGTTCCTGAAATGGCCTTAAATACCTCACTAACTCTGTAAGAAAAATCCATGAGTGTACCGTAGAGTGGTAATTTTTTTAGTGTGTAAATCTTAAGTTCTAATTCAAACCAAAAATTGACTTGGCCGAAAAAATCTAAATGTACAATTCAATGTTAAAAACATTGAGCCGTGGATATTGTGCAATATTTTTTCGACATGATTCCAATAATTTTCCTACATATTACCGTGCATTGTAATAAACATACAGGCAATTTATAGTCTTCTATTTCTTTTACTCATCCTACTTATTCAGGCAAAATTTCTATATGATTTTGACAACATTTCCAGGTACTTTCACAAACAAGAAATCACAACAAAAAAGCACAAAACAAACACGCTAAAAGTTTTAAATTTTTAGGTCAAAGCCTTTTCTTATTAAAGTGAAATTCATAAAAGTGTCATACATTATTTAGAAAAACGTAGCAAATGCTTCGTAAAGAATGACAATGCAAAAATGATATGTGTTTATAATATCTTTTAAAATATAAATGATTCTTTAGTTTGAATTATTATCCTTCATTAATAGTGATCATGAATTGAATAGTTTCGTACATTGGAATCGTGGCCGCATCAGCCACCATTACCGAGTTCCAAAAATATAAACATCAATTAAAACACAACTCATTAAATTCCACATTTTAACTTTCAAAATAAATGTTACTTATGCAAACATATTATTGTTAAGATTAAAATTACATTAATTTTAATAAACGCTTAAGGAGAAGAGAATGCGCATGTGAGACCAGTCTTAGAATGTTAACCCAAAATCATTAATTGATCTAATGTATACCCAGATTGGCACATACCTCTGTTTATCGAGCTGTTGCCCAGCATGCTTGGAATATTGGCCGTTTATTTCTGACATTTGGAGTCAGTTTTCTCATTTCTAACACATTATCAAACTTTAAAATATCCACTCCCACTACACTGCTTAAAAACAGGACTCTCTGAACTTTTGGATAATCATTTTTGTTGACTATTTCAACGCTTCCGCTAGAATTCCATGACTGCTATCTATCTCTCTCGCAACATCTCCCAACCCGGTCTGGACACTCATCCTTGTGAAATGTATTCTTGGAAATTCATTGCCTGCATATTTCCACACTCTCGCTTCTGGACATTCATTGATATGAAACACACTCTTCGCTGATAATTGCCTGCATATCCACACTACCGCACCACGGTTGCTTGTATAACACCATTCGGACATTCATTGCCTGAATATATATAGAAGTGCCTTGTTGCCACATCACTTTGCCTGAGGTCCAGATTCGCCCTCCGTATCTCTCACCGGTTTCTTCTCAGTGTGATGCAGCAACAATCCGTCATTGCCTACTTCATTATCCAATGTTGTTTTGTTTAAATCTTGGCCTCTAAGATATATTTGCCCTAACCACAACTGAAATTCATGTGTAGTGAATTTATTAGGGTCATGACCCTCCGGGCTAATACTGTCGTAAAATGACGCCTACAAGTCTGTGTCTTGCTTCGTTGTAAATATTTGTAATTATTAAAGCAGTATAATTCCATCTTGGTCTCATTATATCCAAATATCTTGTAAACCTCAAAATCTCAGAAAACATATGTGAACGGGTGGCGCCTTTGCCCAGAGTAAGGCATTTTTAATAGTCTGTTATTTTCTACTAATAGAAATTCACGTAGTTTTATTTAAGATGATATCGTAAGTTTCCTCTATTCCTAAAAAACAATTTGTAAGGTATATATAGTAACCGAGCATAAAATTTAACGTGCGTTTTCCAATGTAATAACACAAAATTGTTGTGCAAAGCTGCCAACTAAACTGTCAATTATTTCACTAGAAACGATTATTCTTATAATATTAAGATGTCACAAATGAAATACATATGCGATAAAAATAATGAGAATAAAAAACATATATCATCAAAATTATAAGAATAAAAACACATATATAACAAGAATGATCAATCATGCTTAAAGCATTGATTATGAAACACTTTCCAACTTCAATGCAATTTTATTTAAACAAGTCTAAAATGCAATACATTTCTCAGTAATATTTTAAAACTTATCATAATACTACATTAATGTATTATATTTGAAAAATTAAACCTTTATCGAAAAAAATGAACTTCATTCAAATGACGGGATTGAAATATAAATTACCTGGTTTAAACATCTCTAAAATGCGATACATTCCTCGGTAATATTTTTAAAAGTATCATAATACTACGATAATTTATTGTATTTGAAAACGTCTTCGAAAACAACTGAAACTCATTCAAATGACGTCATAGAAAAAATAACACGCCTGGATCTCTCTATAAAAACAGCATTTCATTCATAACATTTTCCCATTTATTTCATTCATCAGAATACTATAATAATTTATTTTATTTATAAATTAAGACCTTGGAGCTACAAGTAATTAAACTCTATGCTTAAAATTTCATCGAAAAAAATCGTCCTTCTCTTTGTAAAATAAATGAATATTTCATTCATATGAGCTATGCAGACTCCATGGGCTAAACAATTTTGTGTTAAAGAAATACAGCAATTCTAATACAACTCATTCTACATATTTTGCTGTTTACATTTTACATCAGTGAAAAATAGGCTTCGTTGTAGAAATCAAATTTGGATGATCATTTAAACTCAAATATAATGTAATTGCGTTGTTTCAGTATGTAGATGCACAGAATTTAAGCAAAAATAAAGTGGTTTTAGGACGGATACAACACTAAATATGAATTAAAAAGAACTTAAAAAATCACGATTTTGAGACAAGATGGATGCCATATATCCTTTAGAAGTGGGTCATGTGATCTTTTCCTAGCATGGTCACGTGATCGCTACATATAAGATGTGTAATTATTATTTTAATTTTTATTTATAAAACTACTGAATACATTTCGCTGAATTTTTTTTTATATATTTTATGGAATAATTTGAATATTATCTAAAATTTTCGAAGCAATTTGTGAATTTTAAATCCGCTTAAAAAATATTTGAAGAATTAGGTCCCATAAGGCTCAATGTATTACATTTTTTCAACCCGGGTTCAATCCAAAACTAATTAGGTGATGTTATTCATTTATATTCCCATAGGTCCTACAGACCGTCTGAACAACATACTAAAATTTCATTTTGATTAAGTCATTTTTACGGCAGTTATCGTGGTAACGAACAGAGAGACAAACAGACAGACAGAATGAACAAAGTCATAAACAATTTGCAACTTTGTTGTAAAGTGTTAACAAGGACAATATTAATAAAAAATACGAAAAATGAAAGATAAAAGAAAAAAAGATATAAAATCATGATAAGAATTACGAGAGTAAATGTAATAATATAACATCAATCCCATACATTCTCAGACTGATAAAAGTACGAAACAGATAAATTATATCCTGTGTTTTCCATTCAAAATATTTTTGTGGATTCACTTTAATTGAAATAATGAAAATAATATTTAAGTGTATTATTTTCAATTGTTTCGTTTCATAAATATTTTTATAAAAATTTTCCCTATTGTATTACATGAAACTATTACAACATTATATTCTATAAATCTATTACACCATTATATTGTATAAAAATATTACACCATTTTAATCTATCTTCTGTCAAACTATTAGCCCATAATATTCTATAAAACGTTTACACATTTTTTTCTAGAAAACTGTTACACCAATTCATGCTACAAAACTATTGTACCAATGTATTCTATGGGACTATTACACCATTATATCCTGCAAAACAATTCCATCATTATATTTACAAACTATGCACCATTTTTATATAGAATAAAGTAATTAGAATGTTGTTAAATAAGTGATTAAGTCTTGCATTAATCATCTCTTTGAAAGTAGGGATTACGTTCAATTTTAAAATTAAGGTAATTAAGATCAGTTTCAAAATAAAGAGAATTGAGATAGATATCTACATGAAGGGTATTATGGTGAATCTTTAAATAAATGATATTAAAATTATTCTCTTCGATAAGATAGTACGTCCCACTCAACATAAAAATCCAGATCATATCCAGATTACATCCCATTGATCTAAAATATGACTACACATAAAGAGATACATCCAATAGATATTCACAAGTAGCGTAAATTGGAAAATCCAATATTTACGTCTATTTTATGTCCAAAAATTACATGTACTGGATCATGAACACAATATTGGTCTATTTTTCGTCCATAATCGATGAAAGATTGGATGTTTTGGACGATTTAACCAATAGTATATCCACCATGGACGAGAAGTGGACCAATTACATTTTCGTCATCTAACTTAGTACACAAATTACATGTTCTGGATGAGCCAGATTTAACTTCCCCTGCACATTCATAGACGACGCAATATAGACGAAGAACACATCCATGTTACATCCATATTAAATAAACAAGAGAGATCAATCATGCTTAAACATCATGCTTATTATGAAACACTTTCCAACTTCAATGCGATTTTATTTAAACATGTCTAAAATGCAATGCATTCCTCGGTAATATTTTAAAACTCATCACAATACTACATTAATTTATTAAATTTGAAAACTTCATCGAAAACAACCGATATTCATTCAAATGACGTCATAGAAAGAACACGTCTGGCTCTCTCTATAAAAACAGCATTTAATTCCTAAATAATTTCCCATTCATGTCATTCATCACAATACTATAATAATTTATTTTATTTAAAAATTAAGACCATTGAGCTACAAGTAATTAAACTATATGCGCAAAACTTCATCGAAAAAAATCGTCCTGCTCTTTGTAAAATCAATGAATATTTCATCCATATCAGCTATGCAGACTCCTTGAACAAAATGATTTTGTGTTAAAGAAATACAGCAATTTTAATACAACTCATTCTATATATTTTACAGTTTACATTTTACATAGGTGAAAAATAGGCTTCGTTGTAGAAATAATCAAATTTGGATGAGCATTTAAGCTCAAATATATTGTCATTACGTCGTTTCAGTATGTAGATGCACAGAATTTAAGCAAAATTCAGAGATCAAGGCTGTCAGTGCTTTTCAGAAGTGTGGGATTTTTCCTGTTGATCCTAGAGTGTTTACGGATAAATACTTCTCACCTTGTGTAGTAATTGATATACAGCTTGATAAGGAAACACAATCACCCACAGTAACAGACACACACATCAATGAAGCCTCATCATCAGGAGCAACATATGTAGTTCCATTTACTTCTGGCACCCGGTATGTCAGGGCCGATTCGAGTACATTGCTTTATCAAAACTCTTCACATTCTGACTCGGATTATGAACCTGATGCATCATCTAGAACAGTAGCAACACCAGTCTCCCCAGCAGAAACCAGACCACTCCCAAAAAGGAAGAACACCCAACAAGGAAGGAAAAAAGAAAAAAAGTCCCAAATAATTACAAATTCATCTTTTAAGAATAATCTACAAGTCAAAGCTGATGAGAAGAAGAAGACATCCAAGGAAGTTCTTCCCACTGAAACTATAAGGTCAGTTCAGCTCAAACAATCTTTTGCTAAATGCGACGCTCAGGCTGATCTAAAAAAGAAGAAAACTTAAGTTGAGAGTACAATACTTTGCGAAGGATGTGAAGAGGTGTACACCGATCTTCCATTCGAGGACTGGATCATGTGTAAGAAATGCGAAGAATGGTGGAATGAAACATACTCTTGTTACGAAGGCAGTGGCTATTTCATTTGTGACAATTGTTAAAAAATTTGCAAGGAATATGAAGCAATTGTTCATGTTGTTAAAAGTAAATTTAGTTTCCCGTGTAATTTTCCATATATTTTTTATTACATTGTGTTCAATGGAGCCTATGTAGGTCTTTCTAAATCTCTCAGTACATACGAACTTTTACCCCACTGTAAACGCACGTTTGCCCCACAGGTGAGTTTTTGATATTGATTGAATAAAAGTTTATTAAATGAAATGTATTCAACATACAATTATAAACGTTATTGAATTCAAAAGAAAGAGTTTGAAGATATTAAGGTATAAATATTGCAATTTTGAGTCTTTTTGCAACGGATATAAATATGAAAAACTTAAATACTAAGAACGTGCTCTTGCCCAACTCTAGTCTAATATTTTTGGTTGCTAAGCTATCGATTTGTTTGAATATCGCCCCCAAATTGTTCTAATTCAGGCTGAAACATAAAATAACTATAAACTAATACAAAATTTTAAAAATATTACCGAGATGCATTTACTTTGGTCTTGAAGAATATGTGTAACAAATTTCACTGCCGCACGATGCTTGGATTTCCCATTACAAACGCACACAGTCAGACAAAGACAGACAGACACACGGACATGTTCTTTATCGCATAAGATTTAATTTAGTTTTCAGAGATATTTAAATACCTCCAACTTGGCGACTTTTTCGAAAAGTAACGAATATGATGATATTGCGCCATATTTTGCGCCAAGAAGATATACAGAGCTATTGGAGTTTATCATGTATTTTAAATTTACTGACCTGAGACAGAATTTTAGTTGAAAATATTCTGTGAATTGTACGAAGTGAAAAGTATTCAAATGTATAATATATTTCTGTAAGTTTCCTGTAAGTTTTAAATATATTTTCAATATCGTACATATACACTAAGCCTATATGAAATTTGAAATAAAGCTTTGAAACTAATATCCATTCAATATTTTGAAACTAGATGCTTGTTCTAAAAGATAGTCATGTAATTATAATGTGAACGTCTTCTGCGAGTGCTCTTAGGCTTCTATTATAAATATTCCATATCTAGAAATTTATTTTGAATGACAAATGCAGAATTTTAAAGCACGCTCGTCTAATGTTGTTGCATCCATTTCTATTCATATACCCCGAGGACAATGATAGGTAGTTTGCGTTAACTAGTTAGGACTAAATACTATGATTTACTTTTACTATTGTGGAAGTCAGATTATTAAGAACCAGTTTCATAAGATTCATCTGATACTATAAGCATATTTTTAACCTTACAGGTATATGTATATAGCGCTCTCAATTCAGATAACAACATCAATGGATTTCGGGGAATAGCCCACTCCAAAAAGGACCGCAAGAAAATGGCTTCACGCCTAATTTTTACCTAGACCAATGCATCACGTTACAACTCTTTGTAACCTGGGTAAAGCGATAGAACTCCAGCGGATGAAATGTTTGGAAACAACATAATGCTTTGAGAATTATATCTAGGTGTCTTTAGTGTCAGTAAAGTCCCATCGGTTATTATTTAACAAAAGAAGAATAACAGAACTGTGTTTACTACTGTGCAGGGATTAACAATAGTGTTTAACAACAGTTTTTACATTCTTAGATTATTTTTAAATTAAATTTCCGTAGTTATGAGTAGAAATAATGAGACTGTTTTCCTACTTGTTGAACATGATTCAGTATATATGGAAACAAAAATAAATGGAAAGGTAAAATAAATTTGAACACGTTGGAATTTGGAATATTCCTTATTTTTTAGTTATAATTTACATTCCATTTATAATTTATCTATTAAGTATAGAGAACAAATAGCTAATATTTAATTCAATGCGATTCTTTCACCATTGAAATACATATAATTTTGGGGATAATACATTAATTCATTGGGACATATATCTCCCCCGCGCCACTTTACTTATTGTCTAATAGGAATTTTCGTTTCTATGAGATGAAGGTTAAACCTTTTCTTTTGTCTCAATAATTTACATTTACATTCAACATATTTAAATGGTTCCTTCTTGAATTTTGGATCACACAAATAGCTAAAACTTTGTGCCTCTGTTTCATATCGTGAAACAGCGCCATCTTCTGAAATTCCATGTCAGCACTTTACTTCGTTAAGGGAGTCATGACTAAGTGTTTGCTCTGTTTATGTATTTTTTTAAATGGATTTTCACGTCTATAGATGAAATGTTCTACTGATTCTACCTCGTCGATCTATGGTTAATACTACATAATTTTGTACAACAGTTAAGTCAAAAATGAAATAAAACGAGAGAGGATGAGAGAGTAAAAACTATGAAAAGAAATGAAAACTAAAGAGCAAAAAATATAAATTATAAGAAAACAAGTTTCTTTGTATCCTCTTCCAGACAACGTTGCCCATGGAAAAGATGAAAATAAATGTTAATCACACACGGAATTGAAACAAAATTGAGGGTGTATTTATTCAACACAACCTTTTAATTATACAAATTGCTGACTGCGTACATCACTTTCATTTATTTTGGTAAAGAATTTTCAAGCAAATATATTGTGTTTAGCTAATAAACTCTTTTAGCCGATTGTTGAAACAGGAAAAGTGTAGAATGGGAATATCTTCTAATACAATTTTAGTATTTTCATTTAGTATAATACAAACGGGATCAGGATGTTTTGTTTTTCAGATCTCCAAATTCAGAGCTACGAATTTGGCAGAAAATCGGTAACTTTGCAACTGTCTATAAACGTTGTTATATTAACGGAGATGTCACCAAATTGATAAAAACGACGCAAATCAGTGAAATTAAATTTGTTTTTTTAGAAGAAAGTAATGAAATGATATTTCGGTAGCATTTGTCTGTCAGTACGTCCGTCTTACTTAGTAACTCATTTAGCGAAGTTTTAAAATGTCACCAAATTGATAAAAATGTTTGTAAATCCATAAAAATATCATGAAATTGATAAAATTGCACTTACTAAATAACATTGATTGTTTTTGTTAGGAGATATTATTGTGATGATGTTTCGTCAATTTGTTGCCAAGTGGCACCATCAGTTCTGCAGTCCCACTTGGCGAAAAATTTGGCGATTTTTTAAATCGTCTCTAAATTGATGAAAATGTCGCCAAACCAGACGATATTTTTAGAGATTATTCAGACGATATTTTTCCACCAATTTATTTGAAGCAAATGATACCATGTCGCTTGGCAACGGATTTATATCCAATGTGTTTTTGCAGCAAACGATTTTTATTAAATATTTTCCGATTTGAATAATAAAGATTATAAATTAAGTGTCATTGACATTGCATTTTTGACTGGACAATATCAATTACGGTCTTCAGGATTAAATATTATTATTATCGATATTTTCGGGGATTATCCATGCAAGAATTATTGATATTTTCAAGTTATTATGGCAAAAATTGTTGAAACTCATATATTGCACGTTGTACGAGTAAACTTCTACAATGCCAATATACCTATACTACTCTATATTAGTAGTATAGGTATATTGGCATATATTTTGATATATATTGGCATATATTGGTATCAATTACGGTCTTCTGGTGTAAAGATTATGAGAATTATTGATATTTTCATTTATTACGTCATCTGCTTTGGCTAAGATTTTTGAGACTCATATTGTAATACGGGTAATTTTTTACAAACACACGGGAATATATCTTCTAATCTGCGACAATATAAGTAATATGGGTATATATATTGTCATATAATTTCAGCGCTTTCCTTTTGGCATATATTAGAATTAATTACTGCCTTCCGGTTTAAAGATTGCAGGATTATTGATATTTTCAATTTACACATGTAATCTACTAATACAGCTTGTATATCTTCTAATATTCGGGTATATAAGTAGTAGGGGTCCCATACAATTTCAATGCTTTTGTTTTGCATATATTAAATCAATTTGATATTTTTTATAAATTTGCTCAAAAAAGGTACCAAGATGTTTTATTCTTCAGATTTGCCCGTGAAGATACTTTTGTACGGCGAGAACAGATATTTTTAATCTTACGTTTAGGAGCATTAAATTAAATATTTTAACAGGATATTTTGATTAAAAATGTCATTTAGTATACTATAGAAATTTGCGCATGATTGTGAATTTTAAGTTTCTTTATATTATAAACATTGTACGAAGAACGGGTATGCTGCTATTACTATATAAATCTTATCATTATCCAAAATTGATATTATGCAAAATCATCGACACTTTCATATGAAGCGGGATTTCCTTTCGACGGTTTGCATAATGATACACTTTGCCAATATATGAGCCCCTAGCGATCATACCGCTCAAGGAAACGGAAAGAAATTTTGGATGCAGGTAATCTAAGGTATGCGCTCAAGAATGATGTGAAAAAACAACAATCCTGCTTTCACAGTTAGGATTACAGTGACACAGTTTCGGAATTTTCATATGGCAACACCCACTTTTTTTATTGGAATGTAATCTTCACAGTGAAAAACCATAAAAATGTGAAAAACCAGCTTTGACGGCTGCAATTCTAAATGATATTTCTCTTCAAAAATTCTATTGCAATATTTGATTTGATTCGCTTAAATTTTACTATAAGAATGCTTGTTCTCTCTATGCAAAATAATCGGCACAAGATCGAAATATAAAATATCCTTGTCAAGTTTGTAAACAAACTAAAAATTATTAAAAGGTGTTAACATACACCAAAATGAAGACTATAAAACAATAGAAGCCGCTTCAATCATTTCTACCTCAAAAATTAACATCGACAAAATTTATCTTAAAACTCCATCGAGGAAGACAACGCTAGTTACACAAAACGAACTTTATTCAAATAATATCATCCACTGTATAATTTACGAAACATCTGCGATGCTTTTGCTGTTACTATTACGTCACAATTATAATATTTAATTACAATATAAACTACATCGTTTTCTTATCTCATGGTAAATTAGTTCTTCGAAATTGTTGCAACTATGACAAACCATTTTATTTTATAAATCCACTGCCGCTCTATGTAAAATCAATTAATATTTCATTCATATTACTTGTATTCCAGACCCCAGAGCTAATTAATTTTGCGTGGAAAATTTTAAGCAATTCTCATACAATCCACTTTATAATAGCTTGATTGGTTTACATTCTGTATGCTATAGTTTAGCATTAAAATTAAGTTTCTGTATAGAAATAAAGAATTTTTAGTGATCATTTAAAATAACAAATATTGTAGTTGCATCAGCACAGAATTTACATATATAGATAATGCGCAAAATTCAGCATTAAATATAAATTTAAACTATCGCTAAACATAACAGAGCTGAAAAATGTAAGCCATATTTTATTTTGCAATGAGTTAGTTATTTGATCTCTTCATACAATATGGGTGTAATTATTATTTCAATTTTTATTTAAAAAACTATCCAACATGTTTTTCTGGAATTTTTTTACACACTTTATGTAATAATTTGAAAATTTCTTGAAATTTTCGAAGCAATTTGTGAATTTTAACTTCGCTTAAATTTTTTTTGAAAAATGAGGTGTCATTGGGTTCAGTGTATTTCATTTTTTCAACCCGTGTTAAATCCGATTAATTGGGTGATATAATTAATTTACATTCCCATATGTCTCACAGACAGTCTCAACAATATACTAAAATTTCATTTTGATAAAGTCATTTTTATAAGCGTTATCGTGCGAAAGGATAGACAGACAGAATGACCAAAGTCAAAAACAATTTGCAACTATGTTGGAAAGTGTTAAAAATGACTAATTATTTGGAGCAGAATTCACAGTTTGAATCTCACTGTCCAACGCAAATACTATACTTCTCCTACATCGTTGTAATTAGAAAAGGGATATCTCTTTCGATTACTGTTCCATTTCAATTAAAAATATTCCCATCTTGAAATGTCATGTTATGCGTCAGACGCTCTCATGTATAAAACATTGTTATACAACATATATTGGGCCCATGATGTACATATACCCTTAAGGCTACAAACGAAAGGTATATTAGGTGGAACTAAATTCTCGAAACTTGCAAAAGTCTCTGGATTTAAGAATTCATTTTCATGAGAGTCATCTAAAGTTATTATTTAAATTCCAATTGAAAACGTATATATTTATAGGAAAAGTTTTCTAGATAGTTGATGGGGTTACTTTATATAAAATATTTGATGTTAGGCCATATTACTTTCCTTATATACATGCATATACTGTATAAGGAATGTATTGTGGCGGTGCGAAAATTCTAATTCTAGTTTTCGACGGGAGAGCACATTTCAAGCATCCCTGAACACGAATCAGTCATTTTTGAGATGACGTGTGTGTGTGTGTGTGTGTGTGTGCACGCGCGCGTGTATGTGTGCATGTGTGTGTGTGTGTGTGTGTGTGTGTGTGTGTGTGTGTGTGTCAGTGAGTCTGTGGAGACGACAACTGGCGTAAGAATAGGCCAATTGGAACAAAATGTGGGACAAAAATTACAATTCATGAATATTGGAAGCCTATTCTTTTTATACACAATCACATGTTCAGAAACCCCTAAATTTTCGAGTGAAATTTTGAAAAATCATTAAAAAATTAAAACCTTTACTAAAGTTAAGTAAATAGTCATTTCTTATGTAATTTTTAATTACAAAACTAATGAAATAAATTTTAGAACGCTAACATGAACCGTTCTCGAGATACTGGAGATATTTCTGTAAATTATCTTGGTAAAAAATATTACCTATTGTTGAAATATATTGACTTTCCATATGTAATACCATGCGATAAATTTGGAGACATCCTTCTCGTGGATCTAGCTAGTTCCATTCATGAGGAAAGATACTTTAGGAAAAGGAGGAAAGATACTTTTGCATTCGGACCCCAATAGTGAGTTATCTGCTACCTGAATCATTTATTTTTCCGTCCATAACGCTTGGCAACAAATTTTGCGGAATGTCGCCTACTTGGCGACTTTTTAAATGTTGCCGAATTAACGAAAATGTCGCCAAATTGATAAAAATGACGCTAAATCAATGAAAATGACGACTAGATGATGAAATAATTATTAAATTATTTTAATATATGGACTCTATCGCTTAATGATGATGCTATCAATATTGATGATAGTTTAGAGTTGCGCGAAGTATAAGTTAATTGAGTATTTTGAAATAGTTTTACATGTTGTTATTCTAAAAATTGTGCAATGTACAATTCAGCGATAAAAACGCAGCACCGTGGATCTTATACATTATTTTTTTACTGTAAAAGAAGTGAATTCATTGCATTATATAAGGAAAGTCATATGCGGCCCACAGCAGATTTTTTTTGTTAAGGATTTATATCTTGTTATTCGTATATATGCGAAACATATATGTATGGATTTTATTCATTTATTCTTCCCAATTCCTTTTTCCACCAAAACATTGAACATTTTGTTTAATCATTTTATTGATTAAATTATTTTTCTAGTTCTCTCTGAAGGATAACTTGGCTGACATTTTCTATGTAAATTTAACTTTTCCTCATTCTCCTTAGCATTTTACTTATTCTAGTTATAAATGGAACTTTTTGATGGTAGGTTCACACATGGATGAAATCGTACTTTGTGCCCAAATCTGTAATTTCATCTCTTTTTGTGCTGTAGTTTTATGGAACGTTACATTGCTTGTAGGGAATTTTTAATAGCACATTTGTTTTTGTTTAAGAATATCACATGTTTTGTGGTGAATAATTTTTTGTTATGATGTAAGTGAGATTCGTGCTTTCGTACTTGGACTGTAGTTTACGCCTGGTTTTAATTTTTGGGAATGTAACATTTTTTCAGTGTGGGTTTCACATCCATTGGTCGTTACTAATTCCCCTGTGGTGAGGGAGCGCCTAAGCACCAACATCCATTGTAACTGTAGCGATGTTCAATTCAAAATTTGGTCGGGAAGTAACCAAGCCTGCGACTAGGCAATTTTCCTTTTACAGGGCCTAACACAGTCCTTAAAATATTTTCATTAGATTTAACTTCTCTATGCCTCTGTACTGCACATTTTGCAGGTCTCTACCACTTAATGTAGCTGCATTTAAAGGGGATTTTCCCTAAATTATAGGTAGATAGCAAAATACTTCTAGTGCTCTAAAACCGATGCAAGTGAACAAAATTCGAATTTACTTTTGAAAGGCACACGCTTGGATTGGAAGAAAAAATAAAAAATTATCATCCAAAAAAATTAACCTGGTTTGGACTGTAGGTCTGTCAACAGAAAACGTGCCAACAACAAGAACAAACAGAATAATAATTATTCAAAAATACATTTTTCAGCAGCATTTTTCGCTTCTTGTATCCTACTGATTCGAATATTTTATTTTTATTTTAATCTCTAGTCTTGCCTCATGATAGTGCTGAAAATATCATTCTTCCAGCTTTAATTGGTGCTGAAAACCCCCTTATCGTGGATTGAAGCAAATATACATAGCATCGCTCGCCCATTACATAGTTCCAGTTGTATTCATTGGCGCCTCTCGCACATTACATAGCGCGGTGGTATGACTTGAAGAAACTGATAAGTGCATGCTTTTGGATAAAAATTAAATTGTTATTCCATTTTCTACCAATTGAACTACACTTTATGAATAGCAAGTCTGATCGTTGTACTTTTTAATATTAATTTGTATGTTGTCGGAAAAAAATGCAATGGTGCGTTCAGCCTGAGATTTCGTCTTATGTAATTATTGCAAATTACTAAGTTTAAAGCTAAGTATTACTAATTAACAAATTACTAACTTAAAAGATAACGATAAGTGATATTTGAGTTATGTAATGGGTTAAATCCCTCTTCCCTAATTGTTACGCGTCTTTACTTAAGAGTTTTGTATTTATACGTTTATCAATTTATGTTCTATTGTTTTAACTAATGTTAATAATTTCTGAATTTCAAATGATATACTAACTATTCAAAATTGTTTTTTTCATTTTTTTCATGCTGAAACAGCATAGTATTGTACCACTAGCTTATTTGGCCACGCCCATGAAATACCACACTATTATTTTGACACTTGTGGAGTTGGTTTTCCTTTTGTATTGCAATAATGTTTATTTGCAATAAATATGAAAGAGACATGGTTCCAAGCATTTCAATAGATGGGTTTACTTCACCTCTCTATATCAGCAAACCAAAGAAAAACACAGAAATTGAAATAACATTTCGGTATGGACTTCGTATATGGGTTTTGGCATTGTATATTCCGCCATATCAAATCTGAATTCTAATTTTACTTTATACATGTTCTAACAGATCATTAGTAATTTTTTTAGACATTGGATATTTAGATAGTTGTTACTTTCCTTGCAATACATCGTAATGTATAGGGAGAGCCTTGGAATCATGCCGAAAATCTCAACTCGAGTTTTCGACGAATCTACACGTTTCAAGACTTCCAGAATACTAAAAAAACTATTTTTAGCGTGACGTCTGTGTGTGTGTCTGTCTGTCTGTGTCTCTTTCTGTCTGTATCTGCAGATTTTGTATCCACTCTAACTAGAAAACTGATTGCCTGAATTTCATAAAATTTGGTAGATAAGTCACTTGTGGACGAATCTGGTGCTGATTAGTTTTGAGTACGATTCGGGATAAAAGAACCCGCCTTTTCTTGCGAAATGGCCTCCAAAAACCTTGATCCACTCTAGCTGAAAAACTAATGGACCGGATTTCACAAAAATCGTTACATAAGTCGCTTGTGTGTTACTCTGGTGCTGATTAGATTTTAGTACTCTTCAGAAAAAATAACCTGCCATTTTTTGTGAAATGACCAGCAAAAATCTTCAAAATGTAAAGTAAACGCAACGTATGTTGAAATATATCCATTAAATGCTTGTTTTATATGAAGAAAAGAATTTTAATGAAGAAAAGTATTTTAATGAAGTATTTTAATGAAGAAAAGAATAAGACCAACACCATTCCGCTAGGACTAGCCGTTCTCGAGATATTTTATTTTTTTCGTATTTTCCCTACATCATCTTTGAAAATAAGTCCAGTTACCAAACGAGAACGAAAATTGAATTTAAAGTGAATTAAATTTAACTGAAATGAAGAGTACGTGAGTATAAGTCTGCAGGGAAAGTCATGTGCTGCCCACATCAGATTTTTAGTTATGTAATAATGGAGTTATGTAATAATGGACATTCTATGGCTCTAAAGATTCTAAAAAATTAAAAGTGAATAATTTTTGCATACGGTTTATATCTTTCAATAATATTTTTAAAGTATTTGTTTAATAAAAAAATATTCCGACTGAAAGATGTCGTAAAAAATTTATCCTCTATCATCCAGAAAGCAGCGCCAAGGAAGGTGCAACAATTCTGTTTAAACAGAGCAACTTACCCAGACATTCCTAGATACAGCAAAATATGTTGGATTCTTTTACACGACGATTTAGCTGTGCCTAAAATGATAGATATTGAATTATAATTTGGAAGGATTGTAAAATCTCTCTTTTTAACAAATGAGTTTACATCAAGTGAAGTAACCAGAGAAAAGTACAAAAATTGAAATCACTTATAGGTGTGGATATCGTATAGGGCCTAATTTTGTCATATACAATTTGAATTCTAGTTTTATTACTTTCCTTCTATACATAATGTATAACGAAAGTATTCTGACGGGGTGCAAAATTCGAATTCGAGTTTTCTATGCGAGAACGCGTTTCAAGCATCCCTGATCAAGAATCAAACATTTTTTAGGTGATGTCTCTCTCTCTCTGTGTGTGTGTGTGTATGTGTGTGTCAGTGAGTCTTTGGAGACAATATTTCACAAACAAATGAAGCGATTCGAATGAAATTTGGTACAAAAGTCACAATCCGTGAATACTAGAAGCCTATTGTTTTTAAACGTAAACGAATGTTCAGAACCCCACTAAATTAATAATAAAGTTACGCAAATATACATTTCTTATGTAATTTTACCTTAGAAAACGATTGACATAAACTTTACAACGCTAGCATGAACAGTTCTCGAGATATTTCACATTTTTGAAATAAATTTATCAAAAAATCCCATAAATTGAAAAAAAATATTAACTGTTAAAAAAACATGATCACTTTTCATATGTAATATCATGCGATAAATTTGGTGACTTCATTCTCGTGGATATAACTCGTTCCATTCACGAGAAAAGATACTTTGAGTAATTCTTTTGTATTTGAACACCAATAGTCATTTATCTGCTGTAAGAATAACTTATTTCTTCGGCCATAACGATTGACGAGATTTTGGCAAAGAATTTGTCATAATGTCGCCAACTTCGCGACAATTTTAAATGCAGCCAAATTAACGAAAATCTCGCCAAATGGATAAAAATGACGCTAAATCAATGAAAATGACGACTAATTGGAGAAAATTCAATATCTTGGAAAGAATATGAATATCTACTGTAAGAATAACATTTTTCTTAACTGTAAAAGTAGTAAATTCATTGCATTATATAAGGAAAGCCATGCGCTGCCCACATCAGATTTTTTTTTTCATGTCCCGACAAATCATTAGTAATTTTTTTCGACGTCGGTCATTTCGGAAATTCTTAGTTATGTAATAATAGATAACATTGGATTACATTATTCTACCGCTATACAGATTATGAGCTTACTAAAATTAAAAAAGTGAATTTCTTTTTTTTTATTGCGTAAGTGTTATATATTTCAATAATATTTCTAAAGTGCTCATTTGATGAAAAATTATATCGTTCTGCCGGTATTCCGAATTTCGACGATTAATATCCAGAAAGCTGCGACAAACAAGGTGCAATTCATCGTCTGGAAACAATCCTAATTAGAGTAAAATGTGTTGAACGCATTGGCATAAGGATTTCCTGTTTAGAGTAGCATAACATTTTTTAGAAATTTATAGCTAGTTTGTAAGGATCTTTAAATCCCTCTTTTAACAAATGGATTTATTTCAAAGTCACTATTTCAGTAGGTGCTAAAATAATCAAAGGAAAGTTCAAATATTGAAATAACTTATCGGTGTGGACTTCTAAAAGAGACGAATTTTACCATACCCAAACTGATATTTTTTTTTATATTATCCATCACCAGACAGACCATTATTAATTTTTTTGTCTTCAGTAATTTAGACTGGATCCGGAAAAGTGACCCTTCGCATTTCGCCTCCCTCATTTCGCCTCTTACATTTCGCCCCCAGTAGATAATGAATAGGCTACAAAAATGTAAATAATAGTTTTATTAATTCTAATATTTCTCGCTTTAATATTATAAATGCACATTATTATTGTTTAAAATTCAAAGTTGCATGCCATGCTTCTAAGGTAATCAATAAAATTACGATTTTGAAAATAGTGTACTATTCTTTTGATACTAGCAGGAATTGCAGCATACTTCTTGTTTCTTTGGTAAAAATCTACTCATTTTGCACAGGGGCGAAATGTGCCCGGGGCAAAATGTGCTAGGGCAAAATGTGGGAGGCGAAATGTAGATGACGAAATACGAGGGAAACTTTTCCGCAAATCTATGCATATCTTAATTATCTAAAAATGCATAACATTATTGTCCCGCTCTACGAAGTATACAATTGCGAAAAATTAAAAATTAAAAGTTTTTGTTTATATCATTCAGTAATATTATTAAAGTACTTATTAAATAAAATATGATTTTGTTTCAATCACAATCAGGAGTTACCTCCATTTATCACTCGGCGACCTGCCGCGAGTAAGGTGCAGCCATTCCGTTTTAGCAGATCATGCATCTTTGTGGCAAAATGTGTTTGACTCTTTAAGTTTGCAGACAAAAATCATAATTATTGGGAGATGCACAGCATTTCTGTTTGTTCATGAATATAGTATACAGAAAGTATTGTTTTCACGAAAATTTTCGAATTCGAGAATTTGAGACCTATATATTATTTAGAACCTACTGAACACGTTTTGACTATTCACAGAGTGATGTCCATCCGTCTGTTCATACGTCTGTGTTCGGTTTCTTGTGTACATACATGATAAATGGCACAAATATTAATGCATTTCCACGAATTTTTTTATTCAGCTTTGCTCACAAAAATCTGGATACAATTTTTTGAAATTTGGACAAAAACTTCGAATTTTAAAAAAAAATTTAACGTAGCAGAACAGGAAAAAATTGGCATAATTTTGCATAATAGGAGTTATTTATGGATTAATGAACCAAAAACTTCATAGTTTCAATCACTGCAATGTAAAATAACAGCGCTAATATTATTGTGCTTCTAACACCATTAGCCCCCTCGTAGGGTAAGTTACCCCCGGACAGGGGTGGATGGGAACTTTGTAAAAATATAAAAATAAAGACAACCAAAGTTGTAAAATTAAAATGTCTTGAAGACCTCCATCAATGACGTACCTCCATCAATGACGTATATAAAAATTTGCACAATCCAAACGCTTTCTGACATTATTATAATAATGTCCGAAAGGGTTTTATGTACGTCACTGATGGAGGATTTTCTTTATTAAATACATTTTAATTGGCCAACTTTGGTTGTCTTTATTTTTATAGATTTTGCTGAATTGACGTGTTTTCCATGCAATTTTATTTTCACAATCGTTATCAATAGAACAGCTTTTTAAAATGAAGCATAACATGCTATAATTGAGATCATTTGGATCTACAATATAGATTTTCAAAATTTTCTTTGTAATATTTGCAAGAAGAAAAAGCTACTTAAAATTGGATTCTAGTGTGAGAAAGCCGAGTGAACACACTTCAATTAATATTTTGTCATTCAATCAGCATGGATGATTTTCTCCTTTAGAAATATGACTATAATTGATATATTTGCATAAAATATCATTATCTTGCAAACGACCATAACATAAAAGCTGACGCAATTTTTTCAAATACACATTAGCTGATATTTAAGTAGTCTGAGATAATCACATTTCTCAAAGACTGCAACTTAGTTACAAAGTCAAAAACTTTTTAAGTCGACACACAATAATTTTACATAATCAGGAAACACAAGAACATATCTGATACCCCTGAGATGAAAAATAATTAAATCACGTAGCAGGAAAATTTTAAGAAACACAATCCACTATTTTTTTTTCGAATACTTTAGTATCACCTGAAACAAATATTGACGAAACATCTAAAGTTTAATCACAATTTTAGCCATCGGAAGCGGCTATTACGGCTTCCATCAATAGCTAAATCGTGCAGCTGATGTTAAAATGTCAATAAACTCCTCAATGTCATTTCTAAATTCAGAACCTAAAGCAAAAGTTGCAAAACAATTTTCGTGACTGTGATAAAAATATTTTTATTTCTTTTTCAATGTATAGTTCTTTTTGAATGGCGCGCCAACATGTTTGTTATATTACTTACTAAAAATAGTATAGGCATTAAGAATTTATCAGAATGATGTTCAGTATTGGAGTTCAATTATTTTACATCTTTCAGGTATTCGGGGACGCGGTTCCTCAGTGGTTAGCGCTCGGGAATTGCACTCGGTAGGCCCGGGTTCGATTCCCGCCACTGTCAAAACTGCCGCCGTGTTCTCACGTTCGATCACATTAAACATGCGGATCCGTAAGTCCTCCGAGAGGTTGGTGGTAGGGAAAGGACGGTACTGTCCCTGTGGATGCCTCTCCCACTGGGTTCCGGTCTAAATTGGGTGGCACTTCCCGGCCGCACTTCAACAACTAAATTGTAGCGTCATTGGTTTCAGGTTGTAAAAGTCATCACAGTATGCCAAGAGTACGTCAACGTACCGCATACGTCCAGTTGTCGTCAACGAAACGACAACAAATTATTGTTTTACGTGAGGCTGGAATGAGCCTTTGAAGGATCGCTGAACTATTGAGTCCTGATGTGAGCAAAGTTCGACGGTGTGTGCTACGGTTCGTGAGAGACAACGAAACGTCATGTAGATCAGGTAGTGGAACTCCCATGTGTACCACACGACGTGAAGATCGTATGCTTCTGAGAAGAGTTGCGCGGGAGCCGTTTACCACAACAACCGTGTTACGATGACATTTATCCCACACTACAGGTAACGTGATTTTGACGCAAACAATTCGAAACCGTTTGCATGATGCTGTACTCACAGGTAGACAACCATTTCGACACCTACCATTTCAACGACTACACCGGTTACGTCGCCTCCAGTGGTGTCAAATGAGATGCAATTGATCGACAGAATGGTGAAACATTCTGTTCACGGATGAATCACGATTCTGTTTTGGCTTGCCAGATGGTCGTGCTCACGTAGGGCGGCGCTTTCAACAACGCCACCAGGAAGCTTTTTCTATCAGTCGCCACATAGCCCTCTTAAGTGGTACCATAGTTTGGGGTGCTATAACATTTGGCGGACGAACACCTTTGGACCACGTTTCTGCAGTATCATGGCACAAAGATATGGCTCTGACATTGTGAGACCTTGGTACATCCATATCTGTCAACCAGACGTGTACTGGTTGACAGATATGGCTGTACCACAGGTTTGCAACCAACCAGGCCTGGACCCATGGCTTTTACAGCAGGATAATGCCAGATCACATACTGCAAGGGTAACTATGAATAGTCTAAAAGGTTTTGATATCCTGCCTTGGCCAGCATATTCTCCGGAATTATCACCAATTGAGCATATCTGGAACATCATGGGTCGCCGATTAAGACAACTCCCAATTCCAGAAAGCCATGTTCAGGTGCAAGACTAATTGTATGCAGTGTGGAATGCCATCTCTCAGCATACCATTGACCATCTCATTGGCGGGATGCCTCGTCGTATTCAATCCTGCATACCCGCTCGCGGTGGGCCTATCCCATATTGATCTAATGTCAATAAAGTTCCATGCTTTCATTTTCCAAGTATGCTCTTTTGATTATTTGCACATGTCCATGTTACAATTATTTTCTGTAAATTTCATAAGGATACATCAATTTCTTCATGGTGTTGTGATTTCAGTTCTGAGCAGTGTAGATAGTTATAAAAGCCGGACGAGAAGCGATGAAAGCTATACAAGACGCATATGCAAGACGCTATGAGAGCCGGACAAGAAGCAATGGAAGAAAATATTGAAGTCGGACAGGACGAGAGGAAAGAAGAGAGGGACGCGATGGAAGACGAGATGAAAGGTGGACGAGATCAAAGGTGGGCGAGATGAAAGAAGGACGAGATGAAAGATGAAAGAATTCTGGAAATCGAAGAATGGTTGCCAGATTTGGCAATGTATCGCCAATTTCGCGACGTTCGTCGACTTCCCGAATATTCGAGAAGACAACTAATGATTTTTCTACGTGATACAAGAGATTTCCAGAAGTTTCTGTGTTTTGAGAATAGTAGTGATTGTTTTGTGAAATGGCTTTCGTCATTGTTTTGAGGATCATATAATATTATTTTGTGAAATTAGTGGAACATTTAATTGCTGTTTTACTATATATTGTTCCTGTTTATGCTGCGCTTGTAAATAAACGTGTTAGATATCCAGAAATTTGGACCCATTCTTGTATCCTGCGTGCACAAGCACGGTTCCGGAGAATAAATCGTAACCATACATTTTATCAATTTGTATTTGTAAAAACATTATCATTTATCACTTAATACATTCCCACCCCCGTTATCACTGCTAGGAAATGATTACGAAAACGATATCGTTTATTTAATGCTACACAATACCATATTATTCTTCTTTGGCAGACAAGGATAAAGTTAGCTTCGGATTCAGTATGCAAGCATCGATTAGAAGCAGTGTGGCATTGCATTTCAATAATGCTGTACAATAAATCACAAAATCTAAGGCATTTTTTATGCCAGTCACATTTCTAAAACATACTTATTTGATTTATTTCATGCTTGATCTATCACTAATAATGCTCTTTATTTGATATTTTGATATGGATTTTGAAATAAAAACAAGATGTAAGAGAAAATTCTAATATTGAAAAAGTTATTTTTTGTAACAGGGGGTTTATTGTAAAAGGGTCAGTTGAATTGTGAAGAATTGTTAGTAAAGTATATTGCAGAAAATATGTTAAAACTGCAGTTATAAGTTTCTTTGTTTCAAAAATTATATCCTGGATATGTACTTGCAATTAAAAATTGTTTTGAAATAAGGTACAACATTCAATGAACACACTTTGCAGGTGATATATCAGTGGAAACACAAAGCCTAATTTTTACAAGTGCCATGTAGTGTAAAATATTATAATGTTTGTCATTATTTGTGAAATATTTCTTAAAATTTCTCACGATTTTTTACACTATCCAACATAGTTTCAAAGTGTTTATGACTTTATTCGTTCTGTCTGTCTGTCTGTCCGTTCGCGAGATAACTGCTGCAAAAATGACGTTATCAACATGGAATTTTAGTACGTTGTTGAGATGGCCTGTGGGACATACGGGAATGTAAAAGAATATTATCAGCCTATTAGTTTTAGATTTAACTCAGGTTGAAAAAATCATATACATTGAACCCTATGGGACCTAATTTTTAAACATATTTTAAGCGGAGTTAAAATTAACAAAAAAATTGAGAATTTTAGGAAGTATTCAAATGATCACGTTAAATTAAAAAAAATCATCAAAATATTTTAAGTAGTTTTTTAAATAAAAATTAAAACAATAATTACATCCTTATGATATGAAAAGATTACGTGAGTCATTGGAAAATAAAATATGGCATTTATTTTTGTTCGCTAATTGAAAAACATGATTTTTAAGAATCGCTTATATGTATATTTAGCATTGTATCTTTTTTTTCACAATATCTGTGTATCAAAATTATGTGCTTACGCAATTACAATATTTTTTATTTTAAATGACCACTAAATTCATTTCTACAACGAAGTCTACCTTGATCATAAGCAGAATGAACTAAACAAATCAAGTGATTGTAGGATGAGTTGTACAAGAATTGCTGAATTTTTTAAGGCAAACTACTTCTATGACTTCGCAAAACTACTTCTAAAATGGAGATTTGGGCTTCACTGTCACGTCAATGTGACATTGTAGTAACGCAATTTGACCGCCACGTTGTGAGTTCGAGCCCCACGTAAGGCATGGATGTTTGTGTTGAAGGCGCAATGTGATCCGCCCCTCTCTGGTGCGCCTGGGGCAACGTCAATGGACGGCTAAATGGTTCACACTCTGGCCGCTGTAATAGAGACGAATGACGAAGGTCAAAGTGCCTGGCCATTAATTTAAAAAAAAAAAGTAACGCAATTTGATGTTAAAATTTCACTTCGCAGAAACATCAGTCTGTGACGTCACAAAAGTACCTTGGAAATGACAAAAATAACTTCGCTGTGACGTGAATGTCACATTGCTGAAACGTACCTTGACTTAACAGCAATGTTACGAAATCACGGTACAGAGCCATTAAAATGTGACGTTACAAAAAGGTTAAAATGCGACGTCACAAACGACCATGAAAATGACTTCTCTGTGACGTCGATGTGAAATTGCCGAGACGTACTGTGACGTAATGTGACATCCCAAATTCACAGTGTGACGTCACAAATTACTCTTAGAATGACAAAAATTACTTCGCTGTGGCGTGAATATCACATTGCAGGAATGTTACGGAATCACGTTCCAAAGGCATTACAATGTGACGTCACACACAAGTTAATATGCGACGTCACAAACGACCATGAAAATGACTAAAATGACCTGGCTGTGACGTTAATGTGAAATTGTCGAGACGTACTGTGACGTCCTGTGATATCCCAAATTCACAGTGTGACGTCACAAAAGTACTCTTAGAATAACAAAAATAACTTCGCTGTGACGTGAATGTCACATAGCAGAAATGTAACGTGACGTAACAGCGAAGTTACGAAATCACGGTCTAACGACCTTACAATGTGACGTCACAAACATGTTAATATGCGACGTCACAAACGACCATGAAAATGACCAAAATGACGTCGCTGTGACTTCAATGTGAAATTGCCAAGACGTACTGTGACGTCCCAAAGTCACAGTGTGACGCAAATCTGTGAAAAAAAATGCTGTTAGGGAAGGATACATCAATTTCATAATGGTGTTGCGATTTGAGTTGTTAGCAGTATAGATAGTTATAAAAGCCGGACGAGAAGCGATGAAAGCCATACAAGACCCTATGCAAGACGCTATGAGAACCGGACAAGAAGCAATGGAAGAAAATATCGGAAGTCGGACAGGACGAGATGAAATAATCTATGAAAGCCGGACAAGAAGCAATGGAGGAAAAGATTGAAGTCAGACAGGACGAGAGGAAAGAAGAGAGGGACGCGATGAAAGACGAGATGAAAGGGGGACGAGATGGAAGAAGGACGAGATGAAAGAAGATAAAATAATTCTGGAGATCGAAGAAGGGTTTACAGATTTGGCAATTTATCGCCAATTTCGCGACGTTCGTCGACTTCCCGAATATTCGAGAAGCACCTTAAAATAATGATTTTTCTACGTGATACGAGAGATTTCTAGAAGTTTCTATGTCGAGTTTATGAAAGGAATCATAAATCAGTCGGAGAACATTTGACGTGATATAAGCCACATTGAGCTGTGATTTTTGTCAGTGTTTTGAGAATAGTAGTGATTGTTTTGTGAAATGGCTTTCGTCATTGTTTTGAGGATCATATAATATTATTTTGTGAAATTAGTGGAGCATTTAGTTGCTGTTTTACTATATAGTGTTCCTGTTTATGCTGCGCTTGTAAATAAACGTGTTAGATATCCAGATATTTGGACCCATTCTTGTATCCTGCGTGCACAAGCACGGTTCCGGAGGATAAATCGTAACCATATATTTTATCAATTTGTATTTGTAAAAACATTATCATTTATCACTTAATACATTCCCACCCCCGTTATCACTGCAAGGAAATGATTACGAAAACGATATCTTTTATTTAATGCTACACAATACCATATTATTCTTCTTTGGCAGACAAGGATAAAGTTAGCTTCGGATTCAGTATGCAAGTATCGATTAGAAGCAGTGTGGCATTGCATTTCAATAATGCTGTACAATAAATCACAAAATCTAAGGCATTTTTTATGCCAGTCACATTTCTAAAACATACGTATTTGATTTATTGCATGCTTGATCTATCACTAATAATGCTCTTTATTTGATATTTTGGATATGGATTTTGAAATAAAAACAAGATGTAAGAGAAAATTCTAATATTGAAAAGTTATTTTTTGTGACAGGGGGTTTATTGTGAAAGGGCCGGTTGAAATGTTAAATAGGTAGTAAAGTATGTTGTAGAAAATATTTTAAAATTGCTTTTATAAGTTTTTTTGTTTCAAAAATTGTATCCTGGACATGTACTTGCAATTAAAAATCGTCTTGAAATAAGATGCAACATTCAATGAACACACTTTGTTGGTGGTAAATCAGTGAAAATACAAAGTCTAATTTTTACAAGTGCCATGTAGTGTAATATATTATAACGTTTCTCATTATTTGTGAAGTATTTCTTAAAATTTTTCACGGCTTTTACCACTGTCCAACATAGTTTCAAACTGATTATGACATTGTTTTTCTGTGTGTCTGTCTGTCCGTTAGCAATATAACTGCTGTAGAAATGGCGTTATCAAAATGGAAATTTAGTATGTTGTTGAGACAGTCTGTGGGACATACGGAAAAGTAAAAGAATATTATCAGCCTATTAGTTTTGGACTTAACTCCAGTTGAAAAAATGATATACATTGAACCCTAAGGGACCTAATTATTTAAATATATTTTAAGTGGAGTTAAAATTCACAAAAAAATTGAGAATTCAAATGATCACGTTAAAAATGAAAAAAAATTTCATCAAAATATGTTAAGTAGTTTTTTAAATAAAAATTGAAACAATAATTACACCCCTATTATATGAGAGCTGCAGTATGCTTTCGGGTCTGCCATGTGGTCTGGGTTTTGAACCCCTATTATATGAAGAGATCACGTGAGTCATTGGAAAATAAAATATGACATCCATTTTTTTTTTCGCTAATTGAATATCGTGATTTTCAAGAAACGCTTATATTTATATTTAGCATTGTATCTTTATTTTTTCAAAATATTTGTGTATCTAAATTATGTGCTTACGCAATTACAATATTTTTTTATTTAAATGACCACTAAACTTATCTCTACAACGAAGCCTAACTTGATCATACGACGTTTGACTTAAACGTATGCCTTGAACGAATGACGTAAACAAATCAAGTGATTATAGGATGAGTTGTATAAGAATTGCTGAATTTTTTTATGGCAAAATTATTTTGATCTGAAGTCTGGAATATAAGTGATATGAATGAAATATTCATTGATTTTACACAGAGAAGCAGACAATTTTATAATAATGGTTATGATGAAGTTTTAAGTTTCCAAATAAAATACATTTTTGTAGTAGTGTGTTAATTTAAAAACTATCACCGCTGAATGTATAGCATTTTAGAGATGTTTAATAAAATTGTATGTCAGTTGGAAAGTGTTTCCTAATCAATGCTTTATGCGTGATTAATCTTTCTTGTTTTTAGTACGCGCAGTATTCAGAATATGAAACTAATCAAACCATGCTGAATCCAAATCTGAAATCCGTTTTTAAAATTAACACTTGGAGCCAACTTCAAAAGGTTTACCCTCAAAGTACTATTTTTCCATTTATTATTTCTGGTTACAACATAATGCAATTGTAGCGTTACTACAACATAATGCAATTGTAGCATTGCCACAACATAATGCAATTGCAGCGTTGCCACAACATAATGCAATTGAAGCGTTGCCGCAACATAATAATTGCAGCGTTGCCAAAACATAATCGAATTACAGCGTTGCCACAACATAATGCAATTGCATTGTCAGCAGATTTTATCGTCTGAAATAAAAGGAAGACTGTATTCAGCTCATGGAGTTAAAGATGAGACCACCTCCATGAATCAGCTGCATAGGAAAGTTAATATTAAGAGACCATTCAGAATACGACTATTTAAACCATGGAGTTAGAGATATTTGCTTTCTGTTTCCTCTTCAAAATCACGATTTAAGCAATGCGATTAATGCAGATTTCATTTATAGATAGATAGGTTGTAGCTAAATTGTATGACACATAAAGTTCGAGAGGGTTAGTCCCTTTTTATTAACATTTTACAGCATAGTTGAAAAGTCTTTATGACTTTGTTCATTCTGTCTGTCTGTCTGCCCGTTAGCATGATAACTGCCGTAAAAATGACTTTATCAAAATGAAATTTTAGTATGTTGTTCAGACAGTCTGTGGGACCCATGATAATATAAATGAATACTATCACCCAAATAGTTTTGGATTGAAACCGGGTTGAAAAAATGAATTACACTGAATCCTATGGGACCTAATTTTTCAAACATTTTTTAAGCGGATTTAATTTCACAAATTGCTTCGAAAGTTTTAGGAAATATTCAAATTATCCCATGAAATATATAAACAAATTTCAGCAAAATATATTCAGTAGTATTTTAAATGAAAAGTAAAATAATAAAATTACACCTTTCATATGAAGAGATCACGTGACCATTATATGAAGAGATCACGTGACCATTATATGAAGAGATCACGTGATCCACTTCAAAATGCAATATGGCATCCAACTTGTGTCAAAATCATGATTTTTAAAGTTCGATTTAATTCATACTTAGTGCTGTATCCATCTTAAAACTGCTTTATTTTTGCTTAAATTCTGTGCATCTACATACTGAAACAACGCTATTACAATATATTTGAGTTTAAATGAACATCCAATTTTGTTTATTTCCACAACGGAGCTTAATTTTAACTTATGGATAATGTAAATACCAAAAGATGTAGAATGAGTTGTACAGGAATTGCTGCTTTTCTTTAACGCAAAATTATTTAGCTCATGGGGTCTGCAAAATAGCTGATTTGAATGAAATATTCATTAATTTTGCACAGAGAAGCAGACAATTTTTTCGATGAAATTTTAAGCATAGAGTTTTATTACTTATACCTCCATGGTCTTAAGTTTTAAATAAAATAAATTATTATTGTATTGTGATGAATGAAATGAATGGAAAAATTTGGATGAATGAAATGCTGCTTTTATAGAGAGAGCCAGGCGATTTATATTTCGATGTAGTTATTTGAATAAAGTTCATTAGTTTTCGATGAAGTTCTCAAATATAATAAATTATTGTAGTATTATCATAATTTTAAAAATATTACCGAAAAATGTATCGCATTTTAGTGATATTTAAATAAAAGTGCATTGAAGTTGGAAAGTGTTTCAAAATCAATGCTTTATGCATGATTGATTCTTCTTGTTTTACATGGTATTATCAGAAATTTAAAATTTGAGATAACAAATTTGAGGTACTAAACTCGATAAATTGGTTTGCTTGGAGTCTAGCGGAGTGTAAATTAATTGTTTTCTGGAAAAGGGTTGGTATAGTATGTAGAATACCATCCGGTTACGCTGGTTGGTGAGCGCAGTTCCCTGGTATTAGTAAAACAAGTGACACACGTTTTTGTCATTGCATTCAGAACAGACGGCAAAACATACAGTTCTGAAAATTTACATAGAGACTAATATGAGCTCGTCGATGTACGAGATGGTCTTAGAATTTTGATTTAGTCTTTAGGGTATTGCGCATTAATTAAATTTCGTCTTTCCAGTATTAGGAAATATTTCGTGAGTCCACCTTATTTTCAACTTCTCCGTGATTGGCCTCCGGCAAACACGTCACAACTACGTCAAAAACGGTAGATTTCACCTTAGTTAGTACACTTGGAGCAATGTGGATAATTATATGCCTTATTATTGATTCTTATGCACAAACTGATAATTTCGTGACTTGCAGAAAGGAACAATTTCGATTAAAATGTAATTTTTATTGCACAGTACCTATCTTATTATTGTAAATATGTAACCGAATATTAGACACTTTGCTTGTACGCTTGTCTACTATGTAGACGGATGAAATAGCTTGATAATCATAATCCTAGCTTTTACGACAGCGTAGCGAACAAGGACCAGAGTTCCAACCGGCGGCGGGGCGAGACAGACTTTACCGATTAATGAGAAGCAGCGAATAAGGGTCGTCGTTTCCGAGTTTTTGGGTTGTCAAGCGTCAGTTAGCTGGGTACCGGGCTTTTGCTACGGCTGCTATACGGATGGGGAGAAAGCGTTAATGAAGCGAGTTCCGGGAGTTGACGAGTGTTAGAGAGAAGAGAGCGAAGCCCTCTCGTATCTCACGCATGCAATAATTATTATATTCAGGCTTTTTTCAATAGGTATTGATTATTTTCAAGCTTTCAATTAACAAAAAAAAATATATAAAGACTCCAATGTATAGTTATTTAATTATGGATAATTTTTAAGCATAATATTTTCATAGCCTGCTCTTCATTTTGTTATATACCTGGACGATTTAGTTTTAGAGCATGGCCCATCCTTTACCCGTTTTGATTTAGTAATGTGAATATAAAGCAGATCATTCATGAACGTTTTCAATATATACATAAAATACCAGTGATGATTATTAAGTATATGCTATATGCATAGTTTTTTGCCATCATATTTTCATCCTGAGGACATTACCATTTATCTTTCAACACATAGCTTTTTTCCTTCTTTTTTACTTCTTGGAAAAGGAACCTGGAAACTTTTTTCCCTTTTCGCCAGTAGATTATTGTTCTATTCTTCTCTTTTGACAGACGCAGGTGAAAGGACGTATGGTTTAGGTATGCATTTATTGATTGAAAGCAGTTTGTTCAATATGCTTCAATAAAATACGCAATAAATCATAAATTCGCATAGAATTTTGATGCTAATCTTTTGGACAGAATATCGAGTTTTGATTTATTGCAGGGTTGATTAATCAATTATTTGGTATTTTCTTTGATATCGCTCATGGATTATGAAGTAAAATGTATGGAAAACTTATTTGAGTATCAAAAAGTTTTAGAATGATATTCACTAATGTAACAAAATACATGCCATATATCCTTATTGGGAGTTTATGATTTGGTTTACAGAAATACTAGCAGACATACCTGGCGTTGCTTGTGAATTGAAATATGGGCAATATTTAATATTATTCCAAATGATATTATTCTGAAAATAATTATATTTAAACATTTGATTTATATGTCTTGAAAAGGAGTATAGTGTTTTCTTTTCTCGCTCTATAAAGTCAACGGTACAAACAGATCTGAATAATAAAACTCCTTGGACCAGTTTGTACTGCTTGAAAAGTATGACAATATAAAGAGTGTCAGCTATACTTTTGCTATTTTTATCCTGTCACATAAGTCAGTTAAATACGATAGAAAATATAATAATTTTAAATTGCTTTAATTGAAGATATCAATAAATTCTTTAATTTTATATCCCAACACCGTAACTGATATAACGCAAATAAAAAAATCTGTTGTGGATAGCACATGACTTTCCTTATATAATGCAACGAATTTAATACCTTTACAGTAAAACAAATATATTATTTATATTAGTTATTTATATTCTTCCCAGCAAGATATTATATTCTCGTCAATGAGTCATCATTTTCTATGTCGTCATCATCAATGAGACGTCATTGATTTAGCGTCATTTTTATCCATTTGGCGAGTTTTTCGTTAATTTAGCAACTTTTAAAAAAGTCGCCAAGTTGGCGACATTCCACCAAATTCGTCGCCAAAATCTCGCCAAGCGTTATGGACGAATAAATAAGTTATTCTGGGTTGGTGTTCAAATAATTGGTGTTCAAATAAAAAAGTATTACTCAAAGTATCTTTTTTCATGAATGGAACGAGCTAGATCCACGAGAATGATGTCACCCAAATTAGTGCATAGTATTACATATGAAAAGTGAACCCGACTTTTTTTACGAAATGACCTGCAAAAGCTTGCATACACTCTAGCTGAAAAACTAATGGACCGAATTTCACAAAATTCGGTAGATTAGTCAATTGTCGGTCATCCTGGTGCTGATTCGATTTTGGTACGATTCGGAAAAAAATAACCTACCTCCTTTTGCAACATGGCCCTCAGAAATCGCCGAAATATAAAATAAAAAACTACGAATGCTCAAATATATCCATTAGATGCTTGTTTCATACGTAATTTTTAACAAAGAAAAAAATAAGACCAACCCCATTGCACTAGGACTAGCCGTTCTCGAGATATTTTAGTTTTTTCGTATTTTCTCTACGTCACCTTTGAAAAGAAGTCCAGTTATCAAATGGCAAGGAAACTGGAATTGAAAGTGAATTAAATTTAATTAAAATAAAAAGTACGTGAATATAAGTCTGCAGTGAAAGTCATGTGCTGCCCACATCAGATTTTTACTTTCCCTGCAATACATGGTAATGTATAGGGAAAGTATTGGAATCATACAGAAAATCACAACTCGAGTTTAAGACGTATCTACATGTTTCGAGACCTCTAGAATACGAAAAACTATTTTTAGCGTGACGGCTATGTGTGTGTCTGTATGTTTATCTGTGTGTCTGTGTGTCTGTCTGTCTGTGTGTCTGTATGGCTGTGTGTCTGTCTGTCTGTCTGTCTGTGCAGATTTTGTATCCACTCTAACTAAAAAACTGATTGACCGAATTTCATAGAATTTGGTAAGTAAGTTACTTGTGGACGAATCTGTTGCTGATTGGTTTTGGGTATAATTCGGGATAAAAGAATCCGCCTTTTTTGTGCGACATGTCCCGCGAAAGATTGTATCCACTCTAGCTGGAACACTAATGGACAGAATTTCACAAAATTCGGTAGATAAGTCGCTTGTGGGTCACCCTGGCACTGATTAGATTTTGGTAGGATTCGGAAGAAATAACCTGCCTTTTTTGCAAAATGGCCAGCAAGAATCGTCAAAATCTAAATTAACAAACCATGTATGCTCAAATATATCCATTAAATGCATGTTTCATACGTAATTTTTAACGATGAAAAGAATAAGACCAACCTCATTACACTAAGACTAGCCGTTCTCGAGATATTTTTGTTTTTTCATATTTTCTCTAAGCATCTTTGAAAATAAGTTCCGTTACCAAATGGGAACGAAAATTGAAATAAAAGGGAATTTACTTTATTAAAATAAAAAAGAATTTGGATATAAGTCTGCTGGGAAAATCATGTGCTGCCCACATCAGATTATTTTTTGCGAAATAGCTCACAAATATTGTGAAAATCTAAAATAAATGACAAAAATTATTGAGATAAATTAATTAAATCCTTGTTTTTCATTCAATTTTTGACAGAAAAGCGAGTAAGACTGATTTCTATGACTCTAGGATGAATCGTTTGCCAGATATTTTTTTTTTGGAAATTTTGAGGAGTTGAAGACTTTAAAATGTTTTTAAGTTGACAAATAAAACGAAGACGCATTAAAAATGCAATATGTGTCTAATATCAGAAATGTATCCAATTTATTTTCTGCAATTAAACTTATTTTAATACATCTCGAAATAAAAAAATAAGAAAATTTGAAGCCTGTAAGAAAATTATGTGCAGTCTACATCAAATTTTTTATATTTATATGAATGATGTTAATCTGTCCTTGTTATTTGCGAGATCTATATTTGATTTTTAAAAACAAAAGTTCTTTTTGCCGATTGAAATTTTATGTGTAATGCCTCAGTCATACAAATGCAAAAATTGAATTAAATTTAATAAAATTTTAACTTGTAAGATGGCGAATTTTTATATATTCAGATATTTTCTATTATTTTTAGATATTTTAAATATTTAAGCAACTGACATAACTATAAATTAATGTTTTATACCATATGCATTGAATTAACTGCCTGACAGAATGAGTGAGGGAGTGAGTGATGGAATCATGTGTCAAAATTATCGAGAACTTCCAAGGGGCTGGTGCATCAGAATTATCGATCACTTCCAAGAGGTGATGTATCAAAGTTATCGAGCACATCCAAAGGGTGAAGTATCAAAATTATCGAATACTTCCAAGAAGATGATACATCAACATTTTTGAGCACTTTCAACGGAGTGATGTACAAAACTATCGAGTACTTCTAAAGGGGTAATGTATCAAAATTATCGAGCACTCCCAAAAGCTTGATGTATCAAAGTTATCGAATACTTTCAAAGGGTGATGTATCAAAATTATCGAGCGCTTCCAAGGGTTTGATGTATCAAAGTTATCGAATACTTTCAAAGGGTAATGTATCAAAATTATCGAGCGCTTCCAAGGGTTTGATGTATCAAAGTTATCGAATACTTTCAAAGGGTGATGTATCAAAATTATCGAGCGCTTCCAAAGGTTTGATGTATCAAAATTATCGAGTACTTCCAAGAAGATGATGCATCAAAATTTTCGAGCACTTTCAACTGAGTGATGTACAAAACTATCGAGTACTTCCAAAGGGGTAAATGTATCAAAATTATCGAGTACTTCCAAGAAGATGATGCATCAAAATGTTTGAGCACTTTCAACGGAGTAATGTACAAAACTATCGAGTACTAATCTATCGAGTGCGAGGGGTTAATGTATCAAAATTATCGAGCACTTCCAAAAGCTTGATGTATCAAAGTTATCGAGTACTTTCAATGGGTGATGTATCTAAATTATTGAGCACTTCCATAAGCTTAATGTATCAAAGTCGTCGAGTACTTTGACAGGGTGATGTATCAAAATTATCGAGCGCTGCCAAGGGATTGATGTATTGAAATTATTGAGCGCTTCCAAGGAGGTGATGCATCAAAATTATCTAGCACTTCTAAGGGGGTAATGCATCAAAGTTATGAAGTACTTCCAACGGGGCGATGTATCAAAATTATTGAGCAATTTCAAGGGGGTGTTGCATAAAAATTATGGAGCACTTCCAAGAGGGTAATGTATCAGATTCATCGAGCTTTTCCAAGGAGATAATATATCAAAATTATCGAGCACTTCCAACAGGGTGGTGTATCAACATTTTCGAGCATTTCCAAGGGCTTGATGTATCAAAATGATCAAGCACTTCCGAGGGGATAATGAATCCATATGATCGAGCACCTCCAAAGGGCTAATGTATCAAAATTATCGAGCAATTCCAACGGGGTGATGTATCAAAGTTATTCGGCATTTCCAAAAGGTGATGTATCAAAATTTTTGAGCATTTGCAAGGGATTGATGTATCAAAATTATTAAACATTTTCAAAGGGGTGCTGCATCAAAATTAATTAGCACTTCTAACGGGGTGGTGTTTAAAAATTATCGAGCAATTCCAAGAGGGTAATGTATAGGAATTATTGAGCACTTCCAAGGGGTAATGTATTAAAATTATCGAGCAATTCCAACGGAGTGAAGTATCAAAGTTATGAGGCACTTCAGAAAGGTAATGTATCGAAATTTTCGAGCATTTGGAAGGGCCTGATGTATTAAAATTATCGAGCACTTCCAAAGGGGGCGCTGCATCATAATTATCGAGCACTTCCAACGGGGTGATGTATAAAAATTATCGAGCACTTCCCAGGGGGTAATGTATCAAGAACACTTCCAAGGGGGTAATATATTAAAATTGTCGACCAATTCTAACGGGTTGATCTATCAAAGTTATCGGGCACTTCCGAAGGGTGATGTATCAA